>OY294040.1:33473799-33958404 GCA_958510855.1 Rhagonycha lutea
GTATGTGATGAATTCCAATTTCGGACGTACAAGGCTAATAATCAAGTTTTCACCACGTCAAAATTTTCTATTGAAAGTATGATGAATGATGATAGTTGGGGCTGTAAGTTACAAATATAAACTTTCAATTTTATGGATCATTTGAAAATTTGGGCGAAATGGGCCAAAACCGTAAAAATAAAATGCGAGTATTGTATTGGCTGGTTTCGTAAGCTTAGCTCCGCCCATCCGGAAGTTTATACATGACACCCGTTATACATAGAAGCTACAACTAAATCTTAATTAAAAAAGCTAAAATCTACGATCTTGCTACCTTCCTCTAACATCCTAGTCTACCAAACCTTAGCGAGGAACGCCAGCCTGGACATAGCTTCGAGCTAATTTTCAGAGGTGTTCACACTTCAATAAAAATTTTCCGATTCGCTCTCCTCCTAGGACCTCTCCAGACTTCCAAGTCTGAAAAAATATGGGACAAAAGTCCTCGTGCCTTATTCCAGCTTCTTCTTCAGGTGCCTTATCCGATCCGGATGTTGGCGATCCTCCTGGCTACGCCATGAAGACTTTACTAGGTAAATAATCCCCATAATCCACAGATCGATTTTGGACTTTTTACATCACAGCACATAATCAGTATTAGAACCGCGGTTTTCCGCTTTCTAGTATATCAGTGTTTGATTTACATCAGACTGGTGGTCTGTAA
This sequence comes from Rhagonycha lutea, assembly GCA_958510855.1. Lineage (NCBI taxonomy): Eukaryota > Metazoa > Arthropoda > Insecta > Coleoptera > Cantharidae > Rhagonycha > Rhagonycha lutea. The sequence goes on from OY294040.1 coordinate 33,474,500, forward strand.
GATCGCTCACTTTGTAAAAATATCCATGTAGCCCACGCAACTCCTAAACCGGGATATTTAAGACAACGGATCTGTGTGGTACTTTTAGGTTAAAAATTCCGATATAAAAGGGTCAACTAACGAGAAAAAAACAAAGAGTTTGAAACGCCATTAAAATGTATATTAGAACGAACTAGAAATCTTGTTTTTAAAGTATTTACATCGAGCGCACGTACCATCAACACAATGTAGCAACCAGGCGGTTCTCCTTGTACTGATTAGAAACAATTTCTTGTCCTAAAAACAGTCCAATTACCTTTTTTGAGGCTTTTCCATGCATCAAGTCTAGCAATTCCTAGGTTAATAGAATGAACACTTGCTAATACACCTGCATCTAGTTTGTTGGATGTTGTTCTGAACAGCTGCACTAAACTGTTCAAGCTGATCTAGTGACGTAATTAGAAACTTTTGCAAGCAACTTGGAATAAGTCCAACAACAAACCTAATGACGAGGGGTAAATCACCGGGGAGATTTGGTGTACATGAGGCAAGAAATGTGTGGGAGATGTGAGGAGATGCGAGGAGATGTGAGGATATGCGAGGAGATGTGAGGAGATGTGAGGAGATATGGAGGAGATGTGAGGAGATATGGAGGAGATGTGAGGAAATGTTGGGAGATGTAGGTGAGATGTCGGGGAGATGTGGGAGATATCGGAAATATTCGCGAGATGTTGAAACAAAGTAGAAAGTTGGTGGTCGACACATGGCGTTGAGACGAGTCAATTGAAAGGCTGTATTGTTTACACTTCGTCTCGTTTTCTTGTTACATTAGTAGAAGTATAAATGTTACAAATATTCATTATTTTGTAGTGTTATTCTTTATTATATGTGTAGCTTTTATGTTATTGTTCACAGAAAGTTGACATAATTATTATAGGTCACAATAGGCCAGTTCAGGCGCATTATTTTATGATGCTAAAATGCAGTGGCGTAGCTAGAACTTTTGCCGCCCGGGGCGGAAAATGTTCTTGAATGACCTTTTATTAATCATATTTCCTAATTGATGAAATATCAAAAAAAAATTCTTTTGTCGCCCTTAATGCCGCCCCTAAAAATTTTTGAATGACCTTTTTTTAACCTTAAAAAATGTGCCGCCCGGGGCGGTCCGCCCCCTCCGCCCCCACTAGCTACGCTACTGCTAATGCCCGTTTTCACCAACATTTTATTTAAGAATTTCCTAGTAAAGAATTCCTTAGCAGGTATTCCTTAAATATGATTAGTCAAATTTGACATAATAATTTATTAAGGTAACAGTACCAAAAGATGACACCCCTAATTTCACAGCCAATAGATGACACCCTAATTAAAACTACTAACATTAAGACTTAGTGACATTTATCACTAAATACGAGAGGTTGGCATTAGTGTGTAAACCATTCTAGATGACGTCATATAGTTTTTAAAGTTACATGCAAGTTATTTATGCAGCAAACAAATTTTGAAAAAAAGTGTGTCTAAATAAAGTGTGATTTTGTACCGTGCTTAATACAACCGTTAAGCAAATATAATTTAACAAATTTTTTTTTTGTGTTATGTTTTGAATTAATGTGAAATTTTGAAGTTTGAAAATAAGTGTAGCTTCTTAGTTTATGTTTTACTTTTATTTATTCTGATGAAATATGAGAGATAGATTTTTTAGCATCAGTGTCAGCTATTGGTTTAGCTAAACCTGTTCGTGCCAATAGCTGACCCGGGGTGTCAGGAGCATTGGATTTAGGTATTTTGCTATAGCTGGTTATTTGAAATGAATGCAGTTTTAGAAAACATGCTTTCTCATACCTATGTTAATATGAAGTGAAGTCGAAAAGCAATACATGACACCCCGTGTCACCTATTGGTTATATAGGTGTTTAGCTATTGGGTAAGTAGAGGAAAACGAATCCGCTATATTTTTAAAAGATCCCTGGCTGTTAAAGAAGTATAAATAATAAATAATATTTAGAAATTATTGTTGATTACTCATTTTGTTATTTTTATTTTAAAATAAGGTGTCATCTATTGGTTTAAAGCGTGTCATCTATTGGCTTAAAGCATGTCATCTATTGGTTTAAAACTATGTCATCTATTGGTCTATTTCAATTCAGTGGTGTCATCTATAGGCAAGATGTTGGCTATGATTAATATATTTTTTTCATATATACATTTTTAATTAAATCTTAAAATTATATTATAAGTAGTTAGAATAAAGTTTAGGCTACCTGGCTGTATTTTTACTTTTTAACTATTTAAAAAGATATGTGCCCAATTAATTTTTTTAATTTTTTTTTCTTAAGACTGTCATCTATTGGTACTGTTAATACTGGTACTGTTAATACCTTATGTCAATACTATGTCAAATTTGACCAATCAAATGTATGGAATACCTAGCTAAGAAGTTCTTTACTATTGATGAGCATAATCGGATGATTTCAATAATCGGATTATCCGATTATTTTATATTCCGTTTCGTATGGAAACCGTCCATCAAAATTTTAATATTAGCAGGGCCGTACTAACCATTGGTCATTTAGGGGGGGATTCAGAAAAAATGCCTGTGTGTGTGTGGGGGGGGGGAATAAGACTTTTTTATCCATCGTTATACTATGGGGGGGGGCCGATAAATACGATCGGAATAAATGAAATTTATTCACAATCAGTTAGTAATCGACACATTCCTGACTTTTAAACAGTTGGGAAGCAGGTTATTATTGACTTTCACTTGCCAACCAATCAGAAAGCTATTTTGTTTTACTTTCAAACCTTAGGTTGGGAAGTGATCACTTCCCGACCTGCAATGTCGCAGTGTGGCAAGAAAAGGAACTAACAAAAAATTTTATTTTTAAAAATTAAATAAAATTAAATTTGATGAGATTTAATTATTTACAAACTGATTGTGAATAAAATTGTATACATACCTCGGTTGCAAGCTTTCATTCGAGCAATCATTCGATTGAATATTCTGATTCTTGAACGAGTGACGCCGAAACAAGAATCGTATTGCACGCGCATTCGAAAATCATCCGATTATTTTTCATTACCATTTTGACATAATTGGAATCATCCGATTATTTTAATAATCCGTATTATTAATACGGTAATATTAATATTAATAATAAATCCGATTATTTTAATAATCGGAATCATTCCGATTATGTATTCCGAATGCGCCCATCACTAGTCTAGACAGTTGAAGATTCTTTCATTTTTTTCGGGCCCATAAATATGATTGGCAATTTACCAATGACAATATCCCCGTCAGTGGCGCACCGAGAGGGGGGGTTAAAACCCCTCCCAGAGGCCGATTAAAAAATAAATTTTAATATGTATTAACAATAAATATTAAATAAAAATCCCCTAATAATTTACTGTTAAAATTGTGTCTGCCAACCCCCCCCCCCCAAATTAAATCCTAGTTGCGCCACTGTCCCCTGTACAGAGATCTAGGATAATCAAACTATACAAAGAAATGAAACGTGGCAAAAGGGATGCGTAAGTAAAAAAGAAAAAGTTAGAAGAAGTCATATTTGAAGAAAGAAAGCCAAAAATAATATTCAGTAAAACAACTTATGTTCTGGATAAACCTATGTTAATTTTAATTTTTGTTCTCGCTTTTAATATTTTTGTTTTCAAATTTATTTATAAAAAATATATGAAATGTATGGAAATTAGAAAGATATGATGAGATGGTGGGAAAACAAAAAAAATGTCGGGAGATGTGAGGTAATGTGGGGAGATGTGAGGAAATCTGGGGAGATGTGAGGGAATGTGGGGAGATGTGAGGAAATATGGGGAGATGTGAGGAAATGTGGGGAGATGTGAGGAAATGTGGGGAGATGTGAGAAAATGTGGGGAGATGTGAGGAAATGTGGGGAGATGTTGGGAGATTTTGAGGAAAAGGAGAAGTGGTGTACGTACTTTTGTCAGGTGATTTACCCCTCGCCTAATGACTTGCTATTCCCATTAAACTCAAAATATTCTAATTTTCAAGAGGGAATCAAAAATTAGTTGGCCTCGTGGCCCATCAAAACGTATACATCAGACTTCCTGATAGGTTACAATATCGACATTACCACAATAATAATTATTGGAATATATTATTCGAATTATTTTTTATATTTTACATTTAAATGACCTATATTAATATTGATTCAGTTTTGATATGTCTCTTACTTCATAATTGCATCGATATATTATAGCGATTATAGAATTTTAGATACGGAAAGGGGAATTTTACTTGACAAGACCGGTAGTTTACGGAAAGAACCAAAAGCGAATTCCGTATCTACAGTTATAGTTATCCATAGTAATAAAATGTTAGGTTTGTGTTGGTAACGCAAAAAGTTACATACGACCTAATTTTATGATGCCAATACTATCCCGGGTCTGTCTGTTAGTAACGCAAAAATAGTCACATACGATCGAATTTTATGATGCAATCATTTATTATTAAGAGCTTTTATTAAACTCGCTCTGCCCTGATGTAATTATGATATTCCCCACCATTCATGACCACACATGACTGGAATAATTCACATTCTTGTCAAATTTAAGCTTATCTGGCCTTTTTGACTTCCTTGCCAGGACTAAACGAAGATAGACATGAACTTGGGTGCATAACAGGATACTTATTTCAAATTATGAGCTATTATAATGCTAATACAGCAATGAAATTCAAAATAAATTGAAAGAAATCTTTTTGTGGTTCATGTAAACCACACTTTAAGGTAGTACTGTCGGTCATAGAATTACCGTTCAGAATTTAACGAAATTTGGCACATTAGTAGATTATGATAAGATAATAATCCAGTTAAATTTTTGAAGAGCTACAGAGAACCAGTTAAAAAATATAGACATTTCAAATTTTATGCATTTAGCATTGAACCTTATGGGAAATCACATATTTTATCGAATTTTACAAAAAGTACCGTTCAGATTTCAATAAAAAATCAGAAGAAGATAAAAAGTAGTATGTAAAACATTTTAGACCCTTAAAAATATAGGTTCAGAGCATGGTATAGTAGTAATTAGCAAATAAATATCAAAAAATGTACTTTTTGTATCGTAGTTTTTAGATGTGGCAACGTCGTAAAATATCACAACGCGCGCGAAATTTAAAAATTCATATAATATGAGAATGTAGTAGGTTTCATAAAAGTCTTTATTAAAATAAACTCGAATGAGATTTTAAAATATTTTATCTTCTATATTATTATAAAATATCTATATTTTATTTAAAAATGCAGAAACTACAACGACTAGCGTTTTTTGGTATAACAGGGGCTATGCGTACAATTTCAACTGCGGTTATGGAGTCACTTTTAGATCTGCCACTTCACCTACGAGTGAAAAAGGAGGGCTTACACATCCACATAAAATAACCCAAATTAAGAAATTAAAACCGGGAAACAAAACAGGTCACATAAAAATACTGGACTTCTTAGAGTCAAATCTGCTTGAAAAACCTTTGGAATTCATCCCGAGAACTTTTGACTTTTAGACACTGTTTGAGGTTGTCATTCAGGACCGCAACATGGCTAGAAGTCATACAATGCAAGTGGATACAAAATCTTCCAACTGAAATACAGATGGATCAAAAACTGACGAGGGAACAAGGTATGAGGCATCTACAGCTTTAGAATGCCAATATAATGTCTGACAGCCAAGCTGCGATAAAAGCACTGAAAGCCAATAGCTTTGAATCTTTATCCATATAGGAATGTATACAATCTCTCAACAAAATTGGCCAAAGGCAACAAAATTGCACTTCACTGGAGGCCAAGTCATGAGGGAAATGAGATAGCTGACAAACTAGCTTGATCAGGTTCAAAAGCGCCCACGACTGGACTTGAATCGTTCTGTGAGTTATCTAAAACACAGGGGTGGAAATCCAGAAGTGGCAAACGGAGAGCAGGAAACCCTCTGGTACAATTCACCAGGACAAAGACAGGCGAAGAAATTATTTATAGAGTACTCGACTGCAGATCATAAGAAACTTCTTCTTTTTTCAAAGAACGAAATTATTATACTTGAATGTTTGCGTCAGTGTTAAGGGTAGTTAACATGAGCTTTCCAGGATTGTTTTTTAATTTATTAGCTAATGCAACCTGTTGCAGTCTTTTCTCGTAAATTTTTTGTGGTACTCTTTTACCTTTCCAATGAAAAATAAAATTGAAATGAAAATTTTGACGGTGAAATAATTTTTATACACACGTATGATGCCGGCAACTGGTGCTGTTTACATTTAGAGTGAAACAGAGTCACTGTACACGTGATGAAGCCAAATCGTTATGATTTAATAATTTGTAGCTATCTTTTTTAAACACTATAGTTCGCTATCTTGTTATCTCTCTCAGAATTCTGAAACCGACGACGTATGTGCAATTTTAAAAATTTAAATTGACATAACCAAAAAATTAATTTGATATGTCAGATAGCTCTACAACTGTCACACCATCGCGACGTTGCCAAGTCTAAATACTGCTTAAGTCAAGTAAGACTGTAAATACATTTGACTCTTGCAGTATCGACAGTACTACCTTAACCTCTAACTCCTTCAATAGATTTATAGATAAATTTTATACTTTTACAAAATACGTACAGAAACTGAGACAATGTTTTTGCTTAATATAATAAGAAATCAGCTGTTTGCAGCAGTACCTAGAAAATATGAACTTACCTTTAATACCGGCTTGGTTTACATTTTGTTGTTCTTCCAATTTGTTGTTAATGCAACTACTACACGCATTATGTAAACATTCCAGCAACTTAGGGTTGTCCAAAGGCGCCAAAATTCGTTCACAAAACACACATTTAAAAATAAAACTATTACCACTGGTCCCAGCTGATGCACTTTCAATTTTACTCTCTTCCGACACAGTCTCTTTATCGCAAAGTTCGTGACTCACTTTCGATGGCCCCAACGTCTCCTCCAGAATATTATTATCTAAAACCACTAACTCACTTTGATTCGATTCTTCGATAGCTAAAGAATTACCCGAATTATCCAAAATCATTTTGACATCTTCATCCGACTGTTGTTCGGTCATAGAAACTTGTTGCATGGTTATCATGCAGTCATCGTTACCATCTTCTTCTACTTGTAAATCGTGCGGTTCAGCCATTTTTGTTTATCCAAAATTGTGATTTCCCTTTTCAAAAACAAGTTAATTGGAAAACTTTAAAATAATTCATATGTCAAAAGTAAATCAGATCAACGATTGACATACAAATTTTGTGTTAAGCGTTTTTGTTATTAACGCAAATTAAAGCACGCGTTCACATTGTTGTTAAATTTTTTTGCATAAAAACTATTATTTTGATATGTTTACGTTTGCGATAACATAAATACGAGGCAAAACGAGACGCCAGCTCGTTATATTGACAGCAACAAATTGGCGTCCATTAGCTAAACTAAAAAGTGAAAACAGTGACGGAGGAATAAACAGAAAGTTCCTGTTGCTTGCCAAGTGATATACAGGATGATGGGTTAAATTTGTAATGTTAAAAATGATTTCAATGTTAATTCATTCATAACTGCTTTCTTTCAATGATTAATTCACTTCGCCCCCTGGCCGCTGACGCAGCCCAAAGTCTGATACCCGAACTATATGAGAGCCAGTCGCGTAAGAGCATCTAAAATATCACCTACCACATTTTCACTTCTTCTTCTTCATTAGCGTTTTTATTTACATCCATTTTTGGATATACGCCTCTTCAAGTTCTCTCAATTTAGAATTTGAAGGTTGAGGCCTTACATTTTCACTAGTAGGTTCTAAATACTATTTCAAAATTAAACCATTTTTTCCGCCCGGTTTGGTTCCGCTCCAACTTCATTTCGTCTGCAAGATCTTGGATTGGTGGATGATGGGAGGGGGCATGATAAAAGTGTATAAGATTAAGAAATGCTAGTGAAATGCTGATGATGTTCGCATGCCAGAAAAAGTAACAGCGGTAAAAATTTATAAAAATTAACCACAATAAATTAGAAAATTATAATAATTCTAATGAAAATTTTAATAATAATTGTTTTATAATGTTAATGAGTTACAAAATTTGTGAAAATGTTTTGAACTTTGTATATGATAGATTATTATTGTAATAATACTTCGTTGTTTCTGACGCGAACATTGCAAAAGAGAATTTGTTACCCTTCTTTTTAACTTTGGGTAATTAAATCACCTGTGTATTTCTCTATGTAAGTACCCAATTTTTCTTTAATTGTTACAAAAAATGCTACAAATTGTACATATTAGTATTCGTAAATTCGATCTATTACGAGAACTATTGATCTCTTATGAGGAACTGGTCCTCCAGGTTGGGGGTTCTGCGTCGGGCTTGCTCCTCGTCTAGGTAAAAAATGTAAAATGCTAACAAACCAAATACCAATTCGCAAGGTTGGTAGTTGGGTTCGGATAACGTTGTAATGCGTTTCAAAATTCAAAACCGATTATATGAGATGAGATGAGAACTATTTTTGGAGGGTACATGGCAGGGCCGTATATATGGGGGTGGTTTGGGGGTTCACCCCCTCCACATGACCAATGTCTAACTATGGCCCTGGTACATGGTATAAAATCATATCCGGGTACGAAGATGTTCTCAAATTTTGTGATGACTACAAATTTATCATAATATTACGATTAAATTAATCTTTTTCTCTTGGCCATGACCTAATCATTTATCAGTCAGAGGCTCTCAACTTATTCCTTATCAAAATTTCAACGCTTTGTAGTAGTAAATTAGTGAATGAATATAATATTACCGTAAAACGCAAAATTTAAAGAAGTAAATAGGTAATATATTATCGGTATATTATATCTCATCAACGCGATGGTATTGACGATGTATCTACGTGCCATTGCCGATCTACCTAAAAAAATATCCACTTTCCATTAAAATCTCAATTCATTCATTTGCAGTATAATCCTCTTATAATGGACCCCCTTCTAATGGACGAATTCTTGAACTAAACTCCTATGTTATCAAACTATTAAAATATAAATAAAAAGGTAATTTCGCTTATTATAGACTAATTATTAATTAATCCATTCATGAGCGTCTTTAATTTTAGAATTGCTATGATTTGAAAAAAGTCACGATATCCTTTTTGTTTGCTTCGTTGTTTCCTTGACGACGCGAAGTAAAACAAATGACTCTTTTGTAGTCCATTATAAGCGGGTTATACGATATATTTAAAATTTATTATTAATATTATAAATTTAAGCTTGTTATTATAAAATTAAGTTTGTTCAGCAATTTAGAAGCGTTCTTTTCGGTAAAATTCTATTAATAAAATTTGGCAGTATTTTAACAAAACGCAAAAGAGACTTTATGAAATAAATTGGCACTTTCAAATGTTTAAATCAATATTTTTAAATAGAATATGTATTTTTAATTTTTTCTCAATTTTTATTGAAGAGGCTATCCTATAATTAAACAATGTATTCCGCCTCGTCGGTTTGATTATATGTCTGGTAGTTTGGTACTATTGATTGCATTTTGTAATATTGTAACTTAGTTATAAGGTCTACAATATTCTTCTACATTATTTTAATTTTTAAAAGAGTTTTTGTATTTTCTAAATAAAAGACGATCGAAAATATCGAATAAGCAACTTTTTAGTTGTTATTAAAAAATTTGAATATCATCAAGTATACGTAAACTATTCAAGAAAAGCAATACCTGTTTGTAATATTACTACTAACTTTTAAATTTCCCGCTTTCATTTCCTATCTAACTAAACTATGTTCTTGCTGTAATAAACCTTGCAATTCCGAAACTCACTTTTGGTTCGTCTGTTTTTTGTTTGTTTGTAGATGCTGACTTTAAAAATGCAATAAAAATAAATGAATATATTATAATAATTATTATATCATGAGCAGTGGTGGTTTGAGAACTTATAATTATGAGACCCCAGGCGCAATTCAATTTTGAAGCCCCCCTCTAAGTAGTTTCACTAATCCTAAATTCCCTAAATCAATTGACTTGAAATTTGAACCTCTGGTGTACGAGAGGCCCGTCCACCAGCACCGCAAACGATTTTGTTTTAAATACTTCATTTTTCCTAAAAATATCATTGAAATCTAAATAACTGCAAATATAAGGCATCTTAGGGCTTAGAATGTTTTCGTTATTTTTCCTGTATTTATTACAACAGAATTAATATTGTCATAAAATTTTAGAATATTTGAACAAAATTAATTTTTTAACAAAAAATTTAAATAAAAAATATTGCACCGGAATCAAAATAACTACAAATCTAATGCATCTTGGGGCTTAGAATTTTTTCGTTATTTTTCCTATGTTTATTATACCAAAATTAATACTTTCGTAACATTTCAGAATATTTGAACAAAATTAAATTTTTAACAAACAATTTTAATGAAAAATATTGCACCGGAATCAAAATAACTATAAATCTAATGCATCTTAGGGCTTAGAATGTGTTCCTTATTTTTCCTGTGTTTATTTACATAATTAATATTTTCGTAAAATATCAGAATATTTCAAAATTAAATTTTTAACAAACAATTTTAATGAAAAATATTGCACCGGAATCAAAATAACTATAAATCTAATGCATCTTAGGGCTTAGAATGTGTTCCTTATTTTTCCTGTGTTTATTTACATAATTAATATTTTCGTAAAATATCAGAATATTTCAAAATTAAATTTTTAACAAACAATTTTAATGAAAAATATTGCACCGGAATCAAAATAACTATAAATCTAATGCATCTTAGGGCTTAGAATTTGTTCCTTATTTTTCCTGTGTTTATTTACATAATTAATATTTTCGTAAAATATCAGAATATTTGAACAAAATTAAATTTTTAACAAACAATTTTAATCAAAAATATTACACCGGGATCAAAATAACTACAAATCTAATACATCTTTAGGGCTTAGAATTTTTTCCTTATATTTCCTGTTTTTATTACTACAGAATTAATATTTGAATAAAATTTCAGAATATTTTCTTCTTTCTTCTTCAGGTGCCTATCCGATTTCGGATGTACGGCGATCCCCTCGACTTAGCCAAGAAGGCTGTACCAGGGAAATGTTAATGGGGTGGTGGTTTGCCTTCCCCTTAGTCCACAGATCAATTTTGGACTTATTTAGATCATTAACATTTTAAGGATTTTTCTTGGCATATTACTCTCGGTGGTTTGCCATTACCTTCCGAGGGGAGACGGTCAGAATAAAGTTCTTACTTCACTCAGATTCGAACCGGGTATTTAGCGTTCATAGTCAACTCGCGTGACTGTTAAGCTCCGACCGCCTCTTCAGAATATTTGAACAAAATTAAATATCAAAATAGCTATGAATCTAATGCATCTTAGGGCTTAAAATTTTTTTGTTATTTTTCCAGAATTACACAGAATTAATATTTTCATAAAATTTCAGAATATTTGAACAAAATTAAATTTTTAACAAAAAAATTAAATCAAAAATTGCACTGAAATCAAAATAACCGCAATTCTAATGCATCTTAAGGCTTAGAATTTTTTCTTTATTTTTCCTATGTTTATTATACCAGAATTAATACTTTCGTAACATTTCAGAATATTTGAACAAAATTAAATTTTTAACAAACAATTTTAATGAAAAATATTGTACCGGAATTAAAATAACTATAAATCTAATGCATCTCAGGGTTTAGAATTTTTTCCTTATATTTCCTGTGTTTATTACCTACTACAGAATTAAAATTAGAATAACATTTCAGAATATTTGAACAATATTAAATTTTTAACTAATTTAAATCAAAAGCTGCACTGGAATCAAAATAACTGCAAATCTAATGTATCTTTTAGGGCTTAGAATTTTTTCGTTATTTTTCCTATGTTTATTACAGCAAAATTAATATTTTCGTAAAATTTCAGAATATTTGAACTATATTAAATTTTTAACAACTATAAATCAAAAATTGCACTGGAATCAAAATAACAGCAAATCTAATGCATCTTAGGGCTTAGAATTTTTTCATTATTTTTTCTGAATTTATTACAACAGAATTAATATTTTCATAAATTTTCAGAATATTAATTTGAACAATATTAAATTTTTAATAAAAAATTTAAATCAAAAATTTCACTGGAATCAAAATAACCGCAAATCTAATGCATCTTAGAATTTTTTCCTTTTTTTCCTGTGTTTATTATTACTGAATTAATATTTGAATAAAATTTCAGAATATTTGAACAATATTCAATTTAAAAAAAAATTTAAATCAAAAACTGCACTGGAATCAAATTAAATAAATTAATTTAATTAAAATGCTAATTCGTTATCAAAACCGATTAAAAATTATATCATGACCTTCAGAAAATTCTCCTCTTTCCGCTAAAAAAAATAATCGCTATTAAGTTTTAAAACAATCCCTAAAATCGCACCCTTAAGGGGACAGATCAATAGGGTCTGAGCTTGTGTCAAGTTCAATTCAAAAACGAATAATCGTAGAAAGCTGAAATTTTCAGAATATACGTAAAATATGATTTTACTTAACATAAGCTATTTTTTATTTTAAAAAAATTAATATAAAAAAAAAATTTCTAGCCGTTTTCAATAAAATGCACTTTAGTTATAAATATAAAATAGCTTACGTTAAGTAAAATCATATTTTAAGTATATTCTGAAAATTTCAGCTTTCTACGATTATTCGTTTATGAGTTGAACTTGACACAAGAAATGAAGCAATATACATGAAATTTCAAATTTTAACCAATCAGAAGTAAATATCAATAAATCTCAATAAAACATACCAATGAAATATCATAAAACAACTAGTGACATCTGTTGAATTTTATTATTTATTCCTATTGATCTAGGACAGGGATGGCGAACCTATGGCACGCGTGCCATTGATGGCACGCGACACAATATTTTGGGCACGCCACCGATCAAAAAATACACTATTAAATATTATATTTAATTATTTGATGGCACGTCTATGGCCTCATTAAACATTTCTTTAGAAAAAATGGCACGTTCATACATAAAGGTTCGCCACCCCTGATCTAGGACCTTAACAAAATATTTATTTTTAAATAATATTTAAAATTTAAATTACCCCCCCCCAATTATGCCTTTGCGATTAGTGTCTTTATTATTTATTATCTTTACTATTTTTGGAGTAATCTCAGTTTAATAAGTTAAAAAATTATTAAAAATCATAATAATTAATTTTTTACTTAACTTAATAATAATTCTTTAGAATTACTAATGCCATGGAGGATAGTGATTGCAATACCGGTATACCGGAATACCGAAAACCGGTATTTTCGGGCCATTTTGCGATACCGAAATACCGGTATTTCTGAATGTGTAATACCGGTTTTTCGATATTTAATTTTTTGTTATTTAAAATAATTTTGAAGTTGGTATTCGGTAAAGCCCGTATAACACGATTGTCTCGCGACAGTAATAACCTGGCTGTGACTGTGGCGCCATCTGTGGTGCAGTGATGTAACTCTTAGAAAATTTGATTTTACAGTGAGGTTATGTGAAGTTGTGTTATGTATCCAAGCATGCGCATTTGGTGCTGTTTTGTACTTAGGAATACCAAATTTAATTTTGACAGATGTCAAATTTCTGTAATGAACTTACTACATGAAATTACATTACTTTACGTTAACAATATTCTAGTATGTTATTTACTCTACTACTATTTAAGTTATTGAATAAATTATTTAAAAAAATAAGGATCATTAATTAAAACGTGTTAAAAAACACATTCAATATTAATAATTATCTTAAATTCGATATAATATAACCTTAAAATGAAATTATTCAATGTTTAATTACTATTAATATTAAGGTAAAATAAGTAAAACTGTTGTATTATGAGTATTATTTATAATGTGTGATTTTTAAATTCTCTTATGTGCACATTTATTTTTAAATATGTGCAAATTATATACTTCAACGGTTTTTCGCCTGTATGAGTTTTAAAATGATTTTTTTTAAATTATTAGTATTATGTGCACATTTGTAATCACAAATTTCACACTGAAACTAATAAACAAATAGTTAATAGTAGTATTACTGTTTATGATCTATTATTGTACAAGGAAAAAATTTAAATAATAAAAAATGTACTTTAACGAAATTTTACATCTGTCAAAATTAAATTTGGTATTCCTAAGTACAAAACAGCACCAAATGCGCATGCTTGGATACATAACTTCGCATAACCTCACTGTGAAGTCAAATTTTCTAAGAGTTACATCACCGCACCACAGATGGCGCCACAGTCACAGCCAGGTTATTACTGTCGCGAGACAATCGTCGTATAACACGATGTTAAATTTTGCATAAAATTTAGTACTAAATGGTAACTAACCAATGGAAAGCGCGTGTTTGTATCCATCAGACGTTTTTTATTGGTTAGATATTATTAACCTGGGTATTATTAAAAATAAATATAAAATATTATAATTATAATAATTAGAGATGAGATTTTTAGGTCGTTAAATTTCAAAAAAAGGTACCTAAAAAGGTCCTAAAAAATGCTATTTTAGGTCGTATAAAGTCAAAAAAAGGTACCTAAACAGGCACTAAAAAAGCTATTTTAAGTTGGTATTTTATAGTTTCGAAACCCACCAATTAGATATTAAAATTTTAATGGCCTTAATTTATTAAATAATTATTTTTTTTAAATAAAAATAAATTTTTTTTTTCAAATAAAAAATTAATAGAGAAAAATTAAATATAATACAATATTTTTAGTAAAATTATAGTCCAGAATAACATTTTTTCAATAAATTCACTAGTAATTAAAGAAAATTGTCCAAAAAGTCCAAAAAAGGTCGAAAAAAATTAAAAAATGGCAAAAAAGGCAAAAACAAATAGGGCTTATATTATGTAGTTTTCCATGAAACGAATTTTGGTACTAATAACATCTAAATAGGAGCTAAAATAAAAAAAAGGTAAAAACCTAAAAATCTCATCTCTAATAATAATATTATAAGTAGAGAACGGATTTATATGCATAGCAAACCGGTCTTGAGGTAAGACCCCATAAACAATTGGTTAAGAAAAATTTATTAGCGCTAATAAACGTTTTCTATTGTTTATGGGGTGTTACCTCAAGACCGGTCTGTTTATGCATATAAATCCGCTCTCTAATTATAAGATTTAACATTATTTCCAAAGTAAACAAACAGAATATTAAGGAACACAAAAAATCAGCAGATAATAACGAAAACGATAATCTTGGCAAATGTAAAAAATTTTTAAAAATTATTAAAGTTGGTGGAAGCACCAGTGGTTTGCATACACATTTGAAAACCATGATATTAACGTATTAAAAAAGAAAAGAACTTTGTTCAAATTCAAATATAAGTTCTAGTTCTTGTGGACCACATAAGAAATCTAAGATTTCTGATTATTTTGCCCTAAATAATAACAACTCCTTGCACTATAGTCTGATTTTTTTAAGAAACCGATAGAAATTTTGTACTCCACGTGGACAACGTGAATGTTAACCAATGAAATTGCTTTGAATTTAATTTAAAGCAATTTCATTGGTTAACATTCACGTAGTTCATGTGGAGTGCAAAATTTCTATCAGTTTCGTAAAAAAATTAGACTATAAGGTACTTTTTGATCTTCTATAGTTGAATTTTTTGTTGTTTTAATGTCGGTATTAATACCGGTATTACATGCAAATTAATACCGAATACCGGTATTGCAATTTTGGTCCGGTATTGCAATCACTAATGGAGGAGCGAATGAACCCCCAGGGTTCAGGGCAGTGACGTAGCAAGTCAAGATCGGGCCCTGGTGCAAGATCCACAGCGGGCCCCCTTCATTATTTTATTATAAAAAAAAAATTTAAATAACAATGTTATTGCACAAAAAACATGTAGGTAAGTGACAAAAAGGCATCGTAGATTTCCCTAGAAAGATTTTCTGGTGGTGCGAGATCTCAATTCCCCCCCCCCCCGGGACTAATGAAAATTTAGCACTTATGAAGCTTCAGGCGCAATTCAATTTTGAGGCCCCCCTCTAAATAATTCAACCTCCGGCACATGGGGGTGGGGAAAGCAACGTCTTTTAGCGCCGCAGGCGATTTTTTTTGAAAATACTACCTATTTTTCACCAAATGTTGCTATTTAACTAGAAATTCCTCATGAAATTTTGATGTCGCAACTTCGTCGTTCGTTGCCTCGTAAATATAGCTATAATATTTACTGAATGAATAATTACATTATTCAATTTTTTCAAATATTTCTTTATTTTGGCGTTCCTTCAGGGCGCCGACCCCCCCGGTGCAGACGCGCCGACCCCCCCGGTGCAGACGCACCGCCCTGGGGCCCTCGCTGTGTGCAATGTGCAAACTTTCATAGATAATTTTTACAAAAATGTCTGTAAATAATAGAAATCAATTTTTTTGTCCGTGTACCGGGCCCCCACGGGGCCCGGCACCACTCGCACCACCTGTTGCTACGTCACTGGTTCAGGGCTTTGATATTAATGTTAAACCTGCGAAAATTCTAATCGTTAAGAGATACTTTTTTAAGGGATAAACAATAAATTTGTATGTTTAAAAATTTTGAAACGTTAATTTATTATAATATTAATCCTGCAAATACTCTAAAAATAATAAAAATATTCTAATCGCCAAAGACTAATTTTTGAGGGGGATAAAAATAGAAATTTTTTTATTCTATCTTACTTTAAGCTGTGAATATTATAAAAATTAAATAATACACATTTTTAAATGGTAAAAGTTGTATAAAAATTATTTTTATATATATTTTCGAAATTATATTTATGTTCTTGTCTCCGTTTGAAAATTAATGGGACATTTCGGCGTCTCAAGGCTATACTTGGGGACACCCTCCTCAAATCAGAACTTATGGTCACTTTATTATTTATAATTATAATCAATAAAGTAAAATTGAAAAAAATTAAGGTAATTAAATGGAATACTTTAGAAATACTAGGCTAAATTATTATTTTCCTCATTTTTATTTAATTAGAATTAATATACATTTCTTGGTTACCTCAAAAGTACTCGGTACTTACTTAACTTTCAAATTTCTTTTAAAAATTGTATTACATTCTTTACTGTTAGTTTCTTTATTATTCTACATCCTCAGGCCTTACGGGATGTGTTAAGGGGACCACAGACTTGAGTAACACATCCCTTGAACAAGCTTTCCTCATATCATAAGCATCTTCATCTGGATCACCAGAATAATATTCCAATACAGTTCGATATACGATATAACCTAAATTCGTGTACATGTTAATGGCTACCTTATTACTGACCCGCACAAATAAATCCACAAAGTACGCCCTCTTTCTGAAAGTAACAAAATTTACCACAGTAAAAATAACACATATAAACCTTACTTTTCCGAAACGTCTTCCAAAAAGTTCATTAAATTCGCTGCCAAGCCTAATCTTCTAAAATCCGGCGATACAGTTAAAGCCGTCACGTGTCCGTGCCATTTTTCACCATGGCCTTCGGCTTTACCCATTACTAAAATGCGAGGGGTCAAAAGTGAAAACCACAAAATAACTTACTTACTGTAACCCATAATTTCTCCACCTGGCGATTCCGCAACTTGAAAATATTCGGGCCAATGCGCCAAGTACTGCATGTAGAACGAAAGCGCGTATGTCTCCGTTAACGGATCCAAATTCCTAAACATTTCGGTTAAAATATACATACAATTTTGATAAATTACTTACACATTATTAAATCTGTACATATCATTGCACGTAAAGGGGCGCAAAGTCGTCATTTTGAAAAATTTCCTAAAAGTTAACCTAAAAACTGAACGTCACAAATATTTATGCAGTGCTGTCAAACTTCATAACAGTTATGTAATGACATGGGCGTCCTCAGAATATTTTTCAAGTGGGGTTTAAACATAAAAATGTTTGTACAAAACGTCGAAGTGACATTTCACAAAAATGATAAGATTTCTCCTAAAATTTCCAAATTTGTTCCGAAATATTCGAAAATATAGTGGACAGCAAAATTCCATTCAAAGTATAACCGCTAGGCAAATTTTCGATTCTCGTGGTAATCCGACAATAGAAGTTGATGTATTAACTGACTGCGGGCTTTTCAGAGCTGCAGTGCCGTCTGGGGCAAGCACAGGAATTCACGAAGCTTTGGAGTTACGAGACGGTAAAGAATCGGATTATCATGGTAAAGGAGTATTGAAAGCTATCAACAACGTGAATGAGTGCCTCGCACGTGAGTTAATGAAACAACCTTGCGACGTTACCGAACAAACCGAAATAGATAACTTCATGATCAACCTGGATGGAACGGAAAATAAGTCGATGTTAGGTGCTAACGCTATATTGGGAGTTTCTCTAGCGGTGGCGAAAGCCGGTGCAGCAAAGCGTAATATGCCGCTCTACAAACATATAGCTGATTTGGCTGACAACTACGAAATTATTCTGCCAGTTCCAGCCTTTAACGTGATTAATGGTGGTTCGCACGCCGGGAACAATTTAGCAATGCAGGAGTTTATGATTTTTCCAACTGGGGCCCAAACGTTTACGGAAGCGATGAAGATGGGATCGGAAATTTATCACCATTTGAAGAACATCATTAAAGAAACGTATGGTTTGGATTCCACGGCTGTTGGAGACGAAGGAGGTTTTTCTCCAAACGTTTTAAGGAACGATGATGCTTTGAGGCTGATAACTAGCGCGATCGAGGCAGCAGGGTACACTGGTTGCATCGAAATTGGTATGGACGTGGCAGCATCCGAATTTTTCAAAGACGGAAAATATGACTTGGATTTCAAAAATTCCAAATCTGATGAATCAAAATGGCTGACCGGTGATAAACTTTTAGACATTTACCAAGATTTTATAGACCGCTTCCCGATTGTTTCGATTGAGGATCCTTTCGATCAAGATGATTGGAAGGCATGGAGCTTGATTACCAAAGAAACAGAAATTCAAGTTGTTGGCGACGATCTTACCGTAACTAATACAAAAAGAATGAAAGAAGCAATAAAATTAGAAGCTTGCAATTGTTTATTACTTAAAGTGAATCAGATCGGAACAGTAACGGAATCCATTCAGGCTCATCGTTTAGCTAAAGCAAGCTGCTGGGGCACAATGGTTTCTCACAGATCGGGCGAAACGGAAGACACTTTCATTGCCGACCTGGTTGTTGGATTATCTGCAGGTCAGATTAAGACTGGGGCTCCATGCAGGTCGGAAAGGTGTGCCAAATATAACCAACTCTTACGCATTGAAGAAGAATTGGGACCCTGTGACGCTAAATACGCAGGAAAAAAATTCAGACGCCCTTATCAAAAATGAATTTTATAAAAAAAATTGCTAAAAATAAATAATAAAGTGTTGATCCAGAATGCAAATCCGTTTTTGAAATTAAATTGAAGTTGCTTTGCCCAACAATCTTTTTTGAGGGGGGAATTTGCCAACATAATTAATTAAAAATTGCCTACTTTTTGTAATTATTGTGTATTTTTCTTATTGTCAGTTTTAGCGGCTTTTGCCAACTTGACCAAATTTTGAGTGATTTTGCCAACTTATTTCTAACTTTCTGAAATATTGGGGGGAGTCCCCCCTTAGGAACGTCTCTAGTTGCTTGATTTTTACGTCCCCCAGGTTTTTCCCCGATTCAGAGTTGATAGGAAAGGGGGTACATTATACTCAAATTTGTTGATGAAGCATCACCACGTTGGTGTAAAACCTTCTTTAAAAAGATTCGTTAAACATGTTTTTCAAGAAATGTTTATATATTTTTGGAATTTTATAAATTCAGCTTCGTAGCTCAATAGAATAATTGTTTCTTGATACTGTCAACTTTTGGTAATTCTATTTAGTAATACGACTTGAATACGACCTTTTAAAGAAGGTTTTACACCAACGTGGTGATGCTTCGCCTTAAGGAGCACAGTTAGGGGAGGAGCTTATCAACCCCATTGGATAATTAAATGCTTTTTAAATGCGGCAAAAATAAAAGTAAAACCAAAAAAATATACAGGGTGTCCCCGCACTCACTTTACATAACTTAGGTGGTGATAGAGGACACTTTTCTAAGAACAATTTTTAACAAATATTTTTTTCTAAATTCAAACCCTCGAAAGTTAGGCCTCTTTAAAGCATTTTTTTAAATTTCCACCTTCACGTGGCCATAGCCCCGAAAGTATTGATTTTTCAGTAAAAATGGTTTAGTGATTTTTTAAAGAGCATGAAATAATCTACAAACTAGATTTAAACCTTTTCCTGTCTAAAATCAATGGCTTTCGAGTTATGAATTAAAGTAAGTTAAAAAATGTCGAAAAATTTGAGCTTTCTTTTTTTCTGTTTTTTTTAAAGACCCTGTATCTTTTAAACGAAACATTTTACAAAAAATCTGACGCCCCATTTCGGATAGGAAATTTAACGGACTCCAACTTTTGTCTAGTAAAAATTTTTGAGAAACCAATCCATTTCACAGAAAACGGGAAAATAACAAACGAGGTCGTAATGACATGTCTTCACGACCTCTCGAAAAGTGCTTCCACAACACCTCCGTGTGCTGCGGACTCTCGGCCATCGCCCCAGGGCAACCAGGGGAAGAGGGCTAAGATGTCTGCGCCTAAATCCAGACCAGCGGGTTCGATCACCTATAAGGAGGCTGCCACTAGGTGCCTCCGGGTAGCAGTGATTGACCGCTCTAGTCAGCTGGGCAAACTAACGGAGGCCCGGAAGGAAATAGTTGAGGGACACCTCTACTTGGCCCTCGATAGAACCATTAAGTTGGCTCATGAGGGG
The DNA here is from genome assembly GCA_958510855.1 of Rhagonycha lutea. Lineage (NCBI taxonomy): Eukaryota > Metazoa > Arthropoda > Insecta > Coleoptera > Cantharidae > Rhagonycha > Rhagonycha lutea. Next base: position 33,495,287 of record OY294040.1, read on the forward strand.
GCAATTGATGTACCCACTTTTGGGGGATTTCGTTATTCTGGGGAGATCCTACGGATTGCCTGTGATAACGAGGGTTCCCTGAGGTGGCTGCAAGCAACCGTTGCTGGACTTCCGCAGTTGTGGGAGGGGGCAAGGCTTGAAATAGTTCAGTTGGATGACCTGCCTAGGCTGTCCAAGGTCACTCTCTGGGTTCCGGGGAAACCTGAGCCTACTGAAGAGGTGATAGGACGGCTTAGGGCTCAGAACCCCTGGGTTAAAATCAATGAGTGGTGTACCTTCTTTGACACCGACAAGAGCGACCCCTTGGGGAAGCTCATTGTCTTTGGTGTTGGTGAAGGGGATGCCGAGGCACTCAGAGCAAGGAAGGAAAGGTTGAGCTACAGATTCTCAAGCTTCCGAGTTAGGGTACAGCGCATTGAGAGCGCAGTACCGACACAAACGGTGGAGCAGGTGACTGCAGAGCTCGACCTCATGGGGATCCATGGGGATTCTCAGGCGGCGGATACCGCTCCACCACAAAATCCCACCATCGAGGAAGCCTAATGGCTGCCTTGGGAGAGTGGAATTTTATTCAGGCAAACCTGCAGCATGGCCGGGCGGCTACGGCGACTCTTTGCCGCCGCCTTGCTGGCTGCAGGGATACAATAGCTCTGATACAAGAGCCACGAATAGTGAAGGGCAGAGTTACAGGCCTCTCATCCTTGGGAGGAAATGTCATAACAGGAAGCCCTTTAACAAAACTCAGAACATGTATTTACATATCTGGTAATATTCAGGCCAATCCCTTACCGCAGTTTAGTGAAGGCGATCTAACGGTTGCCCGGCTAAGCTGTGACCTTGGGGATGGTCTTAGCGACGTTATTGTAGCATCAGCGTATCTTCCAGGCGACTCTCAGGATCCGCCACCGTCTCCAAAGCTGGTGGAACTGGTCAGGCACTGCGAGATGCACAAAAAACACCTCATCATTGGCTGTGACACAAACTCTCATCATACCTCGTGGGGGAGTGGAGACTGCAACAAGAGAGGTAAGTCCCTTTTTGATTACCTTATTGGTACTAACTTAGTAATTCTTAATCGGGGTGACACACCAACCTGGTATGTGTCGCCCGAATGCCATTCCGTGATTGATATCACCTTGGCGTCGATAAGTGTTACAACAAAAATCTTTGACTGGCATGTGTCAAAAGAGCTGACTATGTCGGATCATAGATGGATTTGCTTTAAAATTAAAGCCGTGAAAGTCGAGCCTAGGCAGGTAAGGAATCCGAGGAAGCTGGATAGGAATGTCTTTTTGGATGTACTATCTAGCGCTTTGGAGGCCGACATGCCAAAGGCAATCACAAAAAAAGATCGACTAGAAAACACTGATGAGATTGAAATATGCACTAACGTATTACAAAACTCACTCATTAAGGCATTTGAGACTTCCTGTCCGCTGATAGCGGTTGATTCTGGCAGACGAGCAACACCTTGGTGGTGCAAGGAGCTGGATCGGCTGAGGAAAGCGGTCACGAGGCTCTGTAACAAGGCGAAGAAATCCAAAAGTGGTTCTGACTGGGAGGAGTTTAAAAACCTTCGGCTGGAATACAAGAGGATGATTCGCCAAAAACAGCGTGAGTCTTGGAGGGACTTCTGCAGCGACATTGCGTCCACTACGGAGGCGGCTAAGCTGAAGAAGATAATTTCCAAAGACCCAAGCCAACAGCTTGGCACGATCTGTCGAGATGACGGCTCCTTTACGGAGAGCCTCAAGGAGACTGCTGAGGTACTGTTACAAACACACTTTCCTGGTAGCATAACTGTCTCGGATCATAAAGTGGACTGAGCTTAGCGCGCGGACACCGACCGAGGCGGACTGGGAAAGTGTAAATTTAACTGTGAACCCTAACAAGACGGAATGGGCAATTAGATCCTTCAGTCCCTTTAAATCACCGGGGCTGGATGGAGTGTATCCGGCCCTACTCCAATGGGGCCTTGTATTCCTACTCAGTCCCATAGTGAAGGTGTACAAGACGTGCATTGCGCATGGCTACACACCAAGGGAATGGCGCAAGGTTAAGGTAATCTTCATACCCAAGCCAGGGCGGAGTGACTACTCTCTGGCTAAATCATATAGGCCAATTAGTCTTACATCCTTCTTTTTGAAGGCACTGGAAAGACTGTGCGATAGAGAAATTCGGGATGCAGTGTTGGTGCATAGCCCACTACACCTGAATCAACATGCATACACTACGGGGAGATCTACTGAGTCTGCACTACACAAGGTGGTGGAGCGTATCGAGAGATCGTTACAATCTCAGGAATGTACCCTTGGAGCGTTTATTGATATTGAGGGAGCGTTTGACAATGCTACCTCTGAAAGCATCTGCATCTCCCTACATGAACACAATGTGCCTAACACCATCATCAGATGAATCAGATCTATGCTGAACTGTAGGGCTGTTGAGATAAGTGTGGGAGATGCGAATATTAGAGGGGCGGTTAATAAGGGCTGTCCACAGGGAGGCGTACTCTCGCCTTTGCTGTGGAATTTTGTGGTGCATAGCCTCCTAAAGCTACTCAATGATAACGGTTTCTACACTGTAGGATACGCAGATGATATAACCATACTGCTTAGGGGGAAATTTGAAGATGTCCTGTGTGAATTAATGCAGGGCGCTTTAAGAATCCTTGAGGCATGGTGTTCAGAGCAGTCTCTTTCGGTTAATCCAACCAAGACTGAGCTTGTACTATTCACCAAAAAAATAAAGCTGAGGAACATGAGAATGCCTCGCTTAAAGGGAACCCCTCTTAAATTGGCTTTAGAGGTCAAGTATCTGGGAATTACACTCGACTCGAAGCTAAACTGGGGCAAACACATCAGCACTAAAGCGACGAAAGCAAGCATGGCCTACTGGCAGTGTCGCAGGGCATTGGGAAGATCATGGGGTTTTTCCCCAAAGATTGCCCTCTGGCTGTACACTGCCGTAATAAGGCCTATGCTCTGCTATGGCGCACTCGTCTGGTGGCCCAGAACCAGACTGACTACGGTGATGTCCTCTCTTGAACGGCTGCAAAGATCATTCTGCGTAGCAGTGACGGGAGTGATGCGAACAACACCCACCGCTGCACTGGAGGTTCTCATCTGCCTTCCTCCCTTAGATCTCTTTGTGGAGGAGCAGGCGCTGAGAGCCGCTCTAAGAATGCGGGCATGGGGTCTTTGGACCCATAGGTGGGGAGCCAAGGGGCATACACGGATTCTGGAGGACCACTCTAAAAGGGTGCCTCTTCTGAGTCTTGATGCTGACAGGATCCCCCCCAAATATGTGTTTAGGAGAAATTTTACAATTCTGTTAGACACAAAAGGATCTGACCGTGCTGACATATGTCTGTACACGGACGGCTCCAAAAACAAGACTGGCTCGGGTGTGGGGATATTCTCCTCGGAACTGCAGCTAGATATGAAGATATCGTTGGGGAGGTACGCCTCTGTTTTCCAGACGGAACTCATTGGAGTGCTCCGCTGCGCAGAATTAGTCCAGGAAAGAAATATCCGGGGCAAAACAATTCAAATAATCACTGATAGTAGGGCGACCCTTGCGGCACTAAATCGCTGCAAGATCATCTCTGGTCTTGTGCTACAATGCATCGAGACACTAAACGTGATATCAATTCATAATGTCGTAACTCTCAGCTGGGTTAAAGGGCACGAAGGGAATGAGGGCAACGAGAGGGCTGATGAGCTGGCGAGGCTGGGTTCGGGAAATGCACCATGCGGTCCGGAACCTTTTCTCACACTGGCTGTTAAAACCCTTGATGCTATCATAAAAGGGGAAACCCGCAGACTGCATGCGGAAAGATGGGTGAATGTCGCTGGATGCCGTCAGTCTAAGGCGGCAATTAACGCACCGTCTGACAAACATGCAAGATACTATCTGAAGCTGTCTAGGGACAGCCTACGAATTATCGTGGGATGTCTTACGGGGCACTGTAAGCTAAACAAGCATTTACACACAATGGGACTGGTTGACAGCCCATTGTGTCGGGGATGTGAAGAAGAAGATGAAACAGTGGAACATGTGCTTTGCGACTGCCCAGTGTTAGCATCGAAAAGAGGATCCATGTTGGGTAGCTTCTGGCCTAGCATGGCCAGTATTAGTAGCACACTGCCTTCAAAAATACTCGAGTTCGTCTTGAGTTTGGGATGGCTTGAGGAATAGGAGGATGGGGGCTGCTGACACCGGAGGTAGCATAATGGGCCCGGTTTTGTGGCCTGAGTGCATGTAAACCTTGGTTTGCCCTCCACACTCAATCCAGAATCCAGAATCCACCTCCGTGTGTTTATTGTATTTAAGTAAATGTTGAAAATGACCACCCTCATTTTTAATACACAGTCGTGCTCGTTTTAAAATATGCTTTATAGTATTATTTATAAAATTTCCCTTTTTTTAAAAATCCATTATAGCAGGGGTGGTCAACAAGGTCGATGGATTGACCGGTCGATCACGAGGCCAATTTTGGTCAATCCGTGAGTGTGAAAAGTGTCAAAAATTCGAATTTCTGCGATTAAAAGTGTCGAAAAATCGCCTTTTTTCGATTTGTTTCGACAAACATCTTTTAAAATAATCACAACTGTGTATTGAAAATGAGGGTGGTCAGTTTTAACAATTACTTTATTAATGTAATAATTTAAAATTAATTAATAAAATAATTTTTCAAAAAAAATAAAAATTTTGAGAATTAAATTTTATGTTTTGTAGCTGCCTTGTTTGTTATTTTCTGATTTTCTGTGAAATGGATTGGTTTTTCAAAAATTTTTACTAGCCCAAAGTTGTAGTCAGGGGTGGGCAAAATACATGAAAATATGTATTTGAAATACAAATTACAAAATACATTCGTTTTGGGTATTTGAAATTCAAAATACAAAATACATTTGTTTCGAGTATTTGAAATACAAAATACAAGATACTGTATTTCAAATACAAGATACAAAATACATTACATTTTCAGATTTTCATGTTTTCGAGGTATTTACAAACAAAAGCCGTTCTTTATTAAATATAATATGTATTTAAAATGCATTATATTGAAGTATTTAATTATATTTCATAAATATAAAACAAATTTATTTGAAAAATTTTCCGCCAAATTTGCACGTGTTTTAATATGCCTCTGCGCAGGTCTGATTTTTTAAGTATGTGGTAAATCGATTTATATTTAGAATTTAATTAATAATGATGTCTTTCATTGGTTGGAAAGAATGAAAGAAAAATTTCATTGGTTTCATAATGCGCATCTTTTGAAATCATTCAAATTATGGTCGAAGCGAGATTTCATTTATATCACTTAAATTCTTTAAATTTAAATACATTTAATTAATTGTGCGTTTTTGATATAAAATCGCTAATTAACATAATCAAAATGTTAACCCGTTATCAAAACAAAATTAAATTAATTATCGATTTTAAAGTATTTTGTACAGTATTTTTTAAATTGTATTTGAAATCAAAAATACAAAATACATTTGTTTTGGGTATTTGAAATACAAAATACAAATACATTGAAAATATGTATTTGAAATACAAATTACAAAATACAAAATGTATTTCAAATACGTATTTCAAATACATGTATTTGAGATACTGCCCAGCCCTGGTTGTAGTCCGTTAAATTTCCTATCCGGAATGGGGCGTCAGATTTTTTGTAAAATGTTTCGTTTAAAAGATACAGGGTCTTGAAAAAAACCAAAAAAAAAGAAAGCTCAAATTTTTCGACATTTTTTAACTTACTTTAATTCATAACTCGAAAGCCGTTGATTTTAGATAATAAAAGAGTTAAATCTAGTTTGTAGATTATTTCACGCTCCTTAAAAAAGTACTAAACCATTTTTACCGCAAAATCAATATTTTCGGCGCTATGGCCATGTGAAGGTGGAAATTAAAAAAAATGCTTTAAATAGGCCTAACTCTCGAGGGTTTGAATTTAGAAAAAAATTTTTGTTAAATATTGTTCTTAGAAAAGTGTCCTCTATCACCACCTAAGTTATGTAAAGTGAGTGCGGGGACACCCTGTATATATAAATTTTTGAAGAACGGGGCGGGGGGGAGGGTTAAACAACAAAAGCTTTATTTACATTTTTTAAATACTATTAAACTTGTGAATACTGCAATAATTCGCGTTTTACATTAACAAAACGCCACCACACGGAATAATTTCGAAGTTCATTTAGAAAGTATTTTGCTTTGTTTACACAATGAATTTGTTTACATAAATCCATTTAAAACGTATGGTTTGCAGCGCCACCAACGGTAATGTAAAACGCGAATAGTTAAAAAATTGAAATAGCTTTGTGTGGCTTTGAAGGGCGAGAGGGTGGTTAAAACAACAAAAATTTTGTTTAAAATTTATGAAACTTGGTAAGTATTATTACTTTTATACTTGCGAATAGTGATGGGCATAATCGGATGATTTCAATAATCGGAATGTTGGTATCCGGAATATTTAAATAATCGGAATATCATCCGATTATTTTATATTCCGTTCCGTATGGAAACCGTCCATTAAAATTTTAATATTAGCAGGGCCATAGCTAACCATTGGTCATTTAGGGGGGAGGCATCCCGAAAAAATGCCTTGGGGGGGGGTGTCGGAAAAAATTATACCTTTTTTATCCCTCGTTATGCTATGGGGGGGGGGGTTGGCCGATAAATACGATCGGAATAAATGAAATTTATTCATTATGTAATAGGTATATTCAATAAATTTCATTTATTTCGCCATCTACGCATTTGATTGAATATACCGACTCTTGAACGAGTGACGCCGAAACAGGAATCGTATTGCGCGCGCATTCGAAAATCATCCGATTATTTTTCATTACCATTTTGACATAATCGGAATCATCCGATTATTTTAATAATCGGAATCATTCCGATTATGTATTCCGAATACGCCCATCACTACTTGCGAATACTGCAAAAATAGTGAAAAAATTCAAAATCCATGGGAGTTCTTTTGAAGAACTTTATAATTATAATTGCGAACTCTACAAAAATAATTAAAAAATTCTAAAATGAAAGGGGTGATTTTTGAGAGGGGGAGGTAAAGCAATAAAAATTTTGTAATAAATTATATATTGCTGATAAACTTGTAAACACTGTAAGAAATAGTGAAAAGATTTTAATCTCTTACATTCCTAAAAGAATAAAAAATCCTCAATAGAAATAGAAGACTTTTGAGGGTGGGGGGGGGGGTTAATAACAAAAATGTTGTTTAAAAATGCCGGGTGGGTCTCTAGGATCATCCCAATGCATTAGTGAGAAGATTTAAACGGTGTGGTGTGATCCGATGGATTTGTCCAAGCGATGAGTGTTGATCGAGTAAAATTTTTCGTTAGTGGTTGGGAGTGGCTAATGTGCAGAAACGAATATTCATTATTTCATATTGGGAGAGATCTAAGGGTGTATTTGGGAAGAAGGAATGTTTGATGTGTTGTATAGGATTTTTATTTTTATTTTGTTTTTATGTTGTGTTAATTGTTGTAATTATTGTATAGTCTTGAGACTAAATAAACGATATTATTATTATTATTATTATTATATTTCGGTTCTATGTTTGTGAAAATGGGTTTGAATTGTAAGGGTATTGTAAGGGAGGCATGCTTTCCACTATGTCATTATTGTAATTATCAAACATTGTTGCTTATTGGCCACGGACAGATTGTAATATAATCAATAATCATGGGGTCGATAAAAAAAATTGAATTTTTAATTTTTTTAAAATTAATTTAATTTTCTTTTTTTATTTAAAGTTCCCGCTGGAGCAGAGGCAAACTCCGCCACTGAACAGTGAAACAAACTCACAAACACTCACAAACTCAGTGATTGGCAACGTCGTAATTCACTAATCGTGAAACGTCAAATAAAAATTATGCACACCGTAAAAAACATTTAATACGTAATTAACCGTCGTAAAGTAATGCGGCAAACGGAAAACAGTATGTGAATTGATGAACGACGCATAAATAAGCCGGTATGCGCCTATTTCCGTGGTACTAAATATTTACAAAATTGACAAGTGTGTGACAAGTTAACCTTCTTCAAAAGTAAACAAAGAGAAAAATTTAAATTTTCTTGCATTTTCACAAAACTTTGTTTTAGTTAATTCGCTAACATGACGGAAACACCAGTTGTACACCAAAACGAAGCCGCCGCTCACAATTTAAATCGGTCGAATTTGAACTACGACACTTTGAAAGATTTGTGTGCAAATAATGCATCGTTTTTTGAAAACGACAAGAGCGATTGTGGACAGCGGCTGCTTTGTTCCTTTATAGCTATAAATGAAGTGATGGAGAATTTGTGGCCCGTTGTGTTGGAGTTACGAAGTATCGCGTCCAAATTTGATTTCGATGAGAAAACGCCAGGGAACGGTTGCAGGAGCTTCCTTATTGCTTTGGACTATGCTATTATTCATGGTATTCAAATCAATAAGAAGGTTTGTTACAAACGACATGGAGTGCTGTTCCGTAAGACTTCTATTACTCGGTAAGTTTACAGGAAAAGAAAGTGCTCACTTATGCACGACTAATTAATTATAGGGAAGTTGAAGCTTACTCAAGCTTAGTGGGAAGTTTGCAGGAGTACGGAAATTATTTGAAAATTTTAATGAGTTGGATCAAAAATGATGATTTGTTCTGTGACATGAATTCTTTAAGCGATTTGTTAAATAATGACGTCAATCTGCAAGCATTTTATGGTAGAAATTTAGGATTTCAGGTAAATATCTTCTAATTATGTATGGGTTAAGGTGGTGGCCTGCATCAGAATTTTCATAATGAGTTTATACTTTTTTTGTTTATGAATTATTTTATAGTTTAAATTGCATTTTTCGGCTTTCCTGACGAAAGTTTGAAGGTTATCACCATAGGTTATCAGATCACATAGATTTTATAGAGCGTCGCGAGAACCTTCTATTGCATTTAAGACAAAATAAATATCCGTTGATAAATAAGGGCGCAAAGACCCATCCAAAAATGTTCACTATTTTTGCGTAAAACCGACTCATTTTAATCCTAATTAAATTTAGGCATACTTATTTCTTTCTTAGTAGAAAATGTTTGACAACACAATAAGTACCTAACATTTGATTAATTTTTCTTTGTGTCTACATAATTAAATTACATATTAAGTAAGTATATTCTGAAAAAGATATTATGTTCTACAAATTACTCAAATATTTGTTAAAAGATAGTAAATAATAAACGTAACCGGTTTACTATTTATAAATAAAAAAAATAGTAAATAAATGAATAAACATAAATGTTTATAAAATTCTGTGTTTAAGGTAGTACTGTCGATACTGCAAGAGTCAAATGTATTTACAGTCTTACTTGACTTAAGCAGTATTTAGACTTGGCAACGTCGCGATGGTGTGACAGTTGTAGAGCTATCTGACATATCAAATTAATTTTTTGGTTATGTCAATTTAAATTTTTAAAATTGCACATACGTCATCGGTTTCAGAATTCTGAGAGAGATAACAAGATAGCGAACTATAGTGTTCAACAAAGATAGCTACAAATTATTAAATCATAACGATTTGGCTTCATCACGTGTACAGTGACTCTGTTTCACTCTAAATGTAAACAGCACCAGTTGCCGGCATCATACGTGTGTATAAAAATTATTTCACCGTCAAAACCATTAAATCGCAATAAAAAAATATTTCATTTTTCATTGGAAAGGTAAGAGTACCACAAAATATTTACGAGAAAAGACTGCAACAGGTTGCATTAGCTAATAAATTAAAAAACAATCCTGGAAAGCTCATGTTAACTACCCTTAACACTGACGCAAACATTCAAGTATAATAATTTCGTTCTTTGAAAAAAGAAGAAGTTTCTTATGATCTGCAGTCGAGTACTCTATAAATAATTTCTTCGCCTGTCTTTGTCCTGGTGAATTGTACCAGAGGGTTTCCTGCTCTCCGTTTGCCACTTCTGGATTTCCACCCCTGTGTTTTAGATAACTCACAGAACGATTCAAGTCCAGTCGTGGGCGCTTTTGAACCTGATCAAGCTAGTTTGTCAGCTATCTCATTTCCCTCATGACTTGGCCTCCAGTAAAGTGCAATTTTGTTGCCTTTGGCCAATTTTGTTGAGAGATTGTATACATTCCTATATGGATAAAGATTCAAAGCTATTGGCTTTCAGTGCTTTTATCGCAGCTTGGCTGTCAGACATTATATTGGCATTCTAAAGCTGTAGATGCCTCATACCTTGTTCCCTGGTCAGTTTTTGATCCATCTGTATTTCAGTTGGAAGATTTTGTATCCACTTGCATTGTATGACTTCTAGCCATGTTGCGGTCCTGAATGACAACCTCAAACAGTGTCTAAAAGTCAAAAGTTCTCGGGATGAATTCCAAAGGTTTTTCAAGCAGATTTGACTCTAAGAAGTCCAGTATTTTTATGTGACCTGTTTTGTTTCCCGGTTTTAATTTCTTAATTTGGGTTATTTTATGTGGATGTGTAAGCCCTCCTTTTTCACTCGTAGGTGAAGTGGCAGATCTAAAAGTGACTCCATAACCGCAGTTGAGATTGTACGCATAGCCCCTGTTACACCCAAAAACGCTAGTCGTTGTAGTTTCTGCATTTTTAAATAAAATATAGATATTTTATAATAATATAGAAGATAAAATATTTTAAAATCTCATTCGAGTTTATTTTAATAAAAACTTTTATGAAACCTACTACATTCTCATATTATATGAATTTTTAAATTTCGCGCGCGTTGTGATATTTTACGACGTTGCCACATCTAAAAACTACGATACAAAAAGTACATTTTTTGATATTTATTTGCTAATTACTACTATACCATGCTCTGAACCTATATTTTTAAGGGTCTAAAATGTTTTACATACTACTTTCTCTCTTCTTCTGATTTTTTATTGAAATCTGAACGGTACTTTTTGTAAAATTCGATAAAATATGTGATTTCCCATAAGGTTCAATGCTAAATGCATAAAATTTAAAATGTCTATATTTTTTAACTGGTTCTCTGTAGCTCTTCAAAAATTTAACTGGATTATTATCTTATCATAATCTACTAATATGCCAAATTTCGTTAAATTCTGAACGGTAATTCTATGACCGACAGTACTACCTTAATTGGGTAAAAATTCGTGGTTTTCCAAGGACTAAGTTAAAAATCTACATCATGAAATAATAAAAATATCTTTTATAATATTATAAATATATTGAATCGATTTTTCCCAATGGGTCAAGTAATATTGTCAAATTTTTTATTAATTTAAAATTTATGATTTTAGCGAAGCTTGATCATTTTAAAAAAATTTTATATTTATATATTATTAGCTATATTTTATATAACTTATGCCTACATTAAAGCATCAAATTTACGCCATTTTCACAATTTAATTTTGCAAGGAAGAAGTGATTTCTAAGAGGTCAAATTTACACCAGATGTTATCCTAAGCAAGGGAGTTTGCATGGTAAATTTCAGGGCATATGTAATCTCCCCTAATCCAGCAGGTAGAATTTAAAAAAAGTGGTGAACTCCCCTAATTTTGAAGATTTCACCAATAATCCTAGTTGTAAACTCCCCGAATGTAATACATTTTAAGTAGGATAATTAAGAAGGACTTAACTAAATTATACATAATAACTAACAGAAAATTTTGAATTTATTTAAACTTTAAAGTTTAAAATATACACAAAATTCTTAATGAAAACCAATCACCTATAAAACTGTGATGCCGACATGCCCTTCAAGTGAAATTTTGGGGTGAAATTGGTGTCAAACGTTTGAGTATCAATGAGCTTCCAAATTTTTTGTTTGAGCCTCAACTGTCGCGGAGTTATTCGCGAAATATTTGGGGGGTGGGGCTGGAGACTTGTTTTCCTATTTTCATTATTATTACGAATTTTTCTGCGAAATCGATGTCTATCGATAGAGCTTCGTTTGAGCTTGAATGAGCTTCCATTCCCATAATTATATTTTCTTTTTCTGCAAAGTTAATAGTATTTCAAATTTCGAGTACTCCGAGCAAGTTCTTTTTAAACTTTTTGGTTGAAATAGGTGTCAAACGTTTCAGTATAGTTTTTTGCATATTTGATAATAATAATTAATGATGTTTCTCGTCAAATAATTGAGTTAATTTTTATCTCTCAATGGTTATTGTTCACTGTTGGAAGTTTGATCACAGCATCTCCACTTTTTAATGCACGATTAAAATAAAATTTATAATCCTCATAAATTAACAATTTGTTACCACATTGACCAGTAGTCCAATAATTATTTCAGACCAATATATTTGAAAGTACGCAAAAAATAAAGCGGCCTTCACAATGAAGTGGGGTCTTGCATTGTAGAGAGCTGGCAAGCGCCAATTAGATTAGAGTATTTTCGTCTATCCTTTTCTATGATTAAAAAATTGTTCATTCTGATTGGCTCTTGCTAACTTTCTGCTGAAGCAAGGCAAGACCCCACTTTATTGTGAACGCCGCTTAAGAATAACTTGAAATAATAACTTCCCTGAAGTAATAATTATAAAAACAATTTTTATATAGCAAACATAACAAGCCACAAATGTATAAAATCTAGAGCAAATTTCAATAAATAACCTAAGCTCTGATGTGCCAAACTTATCTGTGTATGGATTTCATATTGACAAGAAGTTTTTGTTAAAACAATAATTTGTTTATTAAAAAATAATTTTAATAAGAGCATAGAAAGCTTCTTGAAACAACTACAGACCAATATGTTTGAAAATAAAAAATTTTTTATATGGCACACATTTTGTTACCCTCCAGCCTAGACGTAGATGTTTTTTTTATGGACGACCCCAAAGCTCTGATGTTCTAAACCTGTCTGTACAGATTGCATATTGGCCACACATTTATAAAAAAAAGAGCGAATTTCAAAAAATAACCTAAGCTCTGGTGTGCTATGATTTTCTAGCTATGGATTTCACATTGACAAGAAGTTTCTATTGACCTTTTATTTAAAATTAAAAAAGTGGTCTAAAAAGTGAAAAATAATTTTAATAAAAACAAAGAAAGCTGCGTGAAACAACTATAGGCCAATATGTTTGATAGTACTTTTCATCACAAGGACGTAAAACGCGATTTTTCGTTCGAGGGGAGCGGGGGTTACGAGGCGGAGCGTAGCGCAGCCGAGGAACCCGACCGCTTCCGAGGTGAAAAAGTAGTTTTACGGCTCCGCGTGGCGAGAAGAACTTTTCGTTAGCCGTCAATGTGCGTAATATTTGCAGGAGGAACAATAAAGCGCCGCGCGACATTAAAAAAGCTGCTGTGTTAGTGTTTGCTAAGGAACACGTGCAGCAATTTGTCTCGACGCGACGGCGCAATATAAGTAACTATTATTATGCTAGCCAAATTAAGTTACACTATCACGTTCTAAATATTGCATATAGAAAGTAGTATAGAGGGACGTGACTCTATGCTTCTTTCCGTTTCTCTGTAAATATTGTAAATAGAAAGTATTATAGAGGGACGTGTCTCTATAATACTTTCCTTTTGTACATATTTTGTACTTATTTTGTACATAATACAGTAGAACTTATGCTTTTATACCATTTTTATTGGTTTTTTCCTGCAAATATCGACGAAAACATACTCTTTTCGTACCTCAAAACGTACACGAAAAGTGCTCAAATACGTCCGCGGTAACGAAAAAGTATTTACATAAAAAATAAGAACAACTTGAGATAATAAACCCCTGAAGCAGTAACTTATGGATACCCAACATTTTTACATTTGAAACAACGTTAAAAATATTTTTCATAATTACAAACAACCAAACGTGATAAATGCAAAATAATGTTGTGTAGCAATGTTGTGTAGCATTATTTTGCATTTATAGCCAATAATGAACTCAAAAACTAAAACTTACATAATGTTACAATTTATTGTAGAAAAACGAACCATAACTACACCAATTATTAACATTTTAATTAATTGACTTATTTTTACCCGACTGCCAAAAAAAGAGGGTTATTTTTACCCGACTGCCAAAAAAAAGAGGGTTATGTTTTTCGAGTGTATGTATGTATGTATGTATGTATGTATGTCTATTTCTTATTTCTTTGGCACGCTCTACAGGCTAAACGGTTTGACGGATTTTAACATATGAGGTGTCATTAGAATCGTATTCATTGTGGGAGTGACATAGGCTATAATATTTAATTAAAGCGTCCGCGAAAAAAAAAATATCAGCACATTATGTATTGAGCTTGAATTATGTATACAGGGCGAAGCATTAATCATCTAAAACACATACATGGAGAATTCTGATAGGATGAAATTGCATTAGTTTAAGGCGAGGGTACACCTTGCCGGTAAAAATAAGAAGTCCAACTTTGTGAATTTGTTCTGAGAAAATGAATGTATTTAGATCAATTTGGGTTTCGGCACATTATTGTACAAGTCTTGAAGAACATTTAACAAATTTTTCAAGTCAAAATATTACAAAATGGCCGCGTGGTAGCTGAACTCCAAAATGCACCTCTTAAAATGCGATGGAAGATATCCCAATGGTTTCGATCCAGATTTTTAAATTTTTGTCTCAAAAATTTTTTATGACCGTTTAAGTGACGATGTTGACTTTTTGACCGTTTGACTTTGAACCTTAATACCTCAAAAAAAATTAAAATATAAAAAATCTGGATCGAGGCGGACTGGATAAACATACATTAAACTAAATTTTTTTATTTCCAATGTTGTAGGTCTAACGACACCATTGGGATATCTTCCACCGCATTTTAAGAGGTGCTTTTTGGAGTTCAGCTGCCACGCGGCCATTTTGTAATATTTTGACTTGAACAAATTGTTAAATGTTCTTCAAGACTTGTACAATAATGTTTCGAAACCCAAATTAATCTAACTACATTCATTTTCTCAGAAAAACTTTACAAAGTTGGACTTCTAATTTTTGCCGACAAGGTATACCCCCCCCCCCCGCCTTAAATACAGAAGCTGTATTTGAAACAAATTGACTAAAAATTTAAATAGAAATTGAAATAAAAAATTTAAAAAAAACCCTTTTACCTAAAATGGAAAATGTGAACTAAAAAGCTAGAAATAAATAAATTATTAAAA
The DNA here is from genome assembly GCA_958510855.1 of Rhagonycha lutea. NCBI lineage: Eukaryota > Metazoa > Arthropoda > Insecta > Coleoptera > Cantharidae > Rhagonycha > Rhagonycha lutea. Next base: position 33,510,411 of record OY294040.1, read on the forward strand.
ATAAACAAAAAACCCGACTGCGTTAAAAAACATCAACTGAAAAGCAATAAACTAAATTAAAAATAAACTAAATTATTAAAAACATAAACAAAACTAAAAAGCGAAAAACAAGCTTTGCAGGGTGTGTTCCACTTCAAGCCCACGACGACCACGGTCGATCGCCAGTCCAATCAAATAACCGCGTTCGATCTTTAGTCCAATCAAATAACCGCGTTCGATCTTTAGTCCAATCAAAGATCCATGGGACCACGCCGCGGTCGTCGTGGGCTGTAAGTGAAAGGCACCCATATTCTATACAAATTTGTAAGATCAAAAGGTATTGCAGACGGGGACAAGCAAAGAATTACAAAACACTTCACTTAAAGATCACCAACTTGGACTATTAGCTTGTCCCCGCCTGCAATACCTTTTGATTTTACAAATTTGTATAGATTATGGGTGCCTTTCACTTACAGCCCACGACGACCGCGGCGTGGTCCCATGGATCTTTGATTGGACTAAAGATCGAACGCGGTTATTTGATTGGACTGGCGATCGACCGTGGTCGTCGTGGGCTTGAAGTGGAACACACCCTGCAAAGCTTGTTTTTCGCTTTTTAGTTTTGTTTATGTTTTTAATAATTTAGTTTATTTTTAATTTAGTTTATTGCTTTTCAGTTGATGTTTTTTAACGCAGTCGGGTTTTTTTGTTTATTTTTAATAATTTATTTATTTCTAATTACATTTATTTGATTAGTAATCAAATAAATGATTGATTACTTATATTCATCAAAGTTGGTAGCAATATAATTATCCCTAAAGCCTATCTATAAGCTTTATAATCTTATTGCCTAGTAATCCCTCAACGTTAGGGGAGTTTACAACCAGGATTATAAAAAAAATAAGCCCCATCTTAAGGTGGGTCGAAATTAGCGGAGTTTACAAAACCCCCTACAGGGCCTTATATTTTTGGGAAAATTTTGCTTCAGCTATTGAAATTTTATGGTAGACCGCACTATGATTTATTAGGTCTGATTGTGCATTTTTATTTTCATTTGTACACAAATAGTATTTAAGATATTTTAATAAATCCCTGGGGGAGGGGGGCAGGAAACATGGTAGCCCTACCCATTTCGAATTTAGGATTTAAAGTAGTTTAAATCGTTTATGTTTAGTTTGTGCTTGTTTGTGCATTTTTAATTTTTGCTTGTATCCAGACTAGGGTGCCGCGGAATCCTCAACTCTTGTTATTTAGCAATATAGCATTGCACTAGTACACATTTTTTTAGCATTTTAAAAAATTCATTACACAAACACAATATAAGTTTAGTGATTGTTGTGTGGAATTGGGTTAAGGAAGACGTCGTCTAGCGGTGTAAATTGTGTAAATCTGTGTTTTGACATTTTATAAGTTAGCTCAAAAGTCTCATAAAATCTCGTGTCCGCGTTTCAAGGTATTCAAGGTCAAGGGTCACAAAACAGGTTTCTTTATAGATATCATGTATCCTTTACTATAAATGACATTTGGAGTTATTAGAAAAGTTGTAGAGCATAAAATTCTCTACAAATTTGCAAAGAGTGAGAGCGCGAAGAATGGGAAGCTCTTAGCCATTTATATAATTACGCTAGGAATGTGAAATTAAATACATAATATGGTTTATAAAGTTAATTATTTAATAAAAATATTATAATTATGAAGAAATCTTAGTTATTTACTATTTAATAATTGATATTGATAGATATTATTCATTAATATGACATCCACTTAATAATATTTAGTTAATTTATATTAATAATAAGATATCAAAATGAAATAGTTTAAATACATTTTAATTACATTTTTATTTACCATCAGTTATGACTGGGCTATTTGTAGTAATTATATGTAATATTTAACATAATAATAACAAAATATTAAAATTTAGTACAATATGTAAATTCTATTTGAAAATCTTTCAATGTCTCTAGCCCTGCGTTCGGGGAGAAGCTACTTTCGCTACAAACATTTCTTTTTATCCTTCTTTCGAACTTCCAGTCGCTTCCAAACGCTTTGGCTCTGCCCCTTTCAGTCGCTACAAACACTACAAACATTTTGGTGGAGAGCCAAAGCGTTTGGAAGCGAATGGAAGCTCGAAAGAAGGAAAAATAAAGTGTTTGGTAGCGAAAGTAGCTTCTCCCCGAACGTAGGGTAAGTCTAGTTGCGGACGGCTTGTGATTGAAATAGACAGCATAGATAACTACCTTGACGTTTAATAATTACCTGGGCTAATCAAAGTATATAAGGTTTGATCGTTTGTATGAACTAACTGGAACTGGGTTATCTTTCGAGATCAAAATACTGCCACCACAAAAGTTCGATAGTGTTCTAACTTGCACTGCCTACTCCTCCTATGGAGGTCGAGCAAGAAGTTCATGTTCGGTCATGAACTGAGCAGCCAAACGAACACAGTTCATTTGCACTAACTTGAATCGAGCAAGTTAGTTCATACAAACGAACAAACCTACAGATTACAATGTATGATTTTGCGCCATCTAGTCTATCTAAAATCTTTTTTTTTGTTATATAGCATTGGTCCCATTTTTGAGCATTTAAAAAAATTCATAGCACATGAACATGAACAATACAAATTTAGTGATTCAAATTAGTTTACTAAATGAACTTTGTTTTCTGACAGTTCCATATTTTTATGGAGGTTCCCCAAAGCTTCAAACTTTGGTTATTTTCAAACATTTACGATATTCATGCTTAGGTCAGAAGAGAAGGGTACATCTCTGAGGGGGATGAATTTTACTGTGTAAACTCTCTTGGGGTAGGATAACATCAAGTATAAATTTAAGCTCCTTCATTGCAAAATAAAATTGAGAAAATGACGTTTTTGAATAATTTGCATGTAAACTTAAATTAAAAAGTTAAATTTAGACAACTTTTTTTAATATATTACATTACTTTTGATATATTAATCGAAAAAGATTTTTTTCCGAGTCTAAATCTGTAGAGGAGGAAGTCTACTCTTCGGCATGACTTAATTAAGGCGCCTCTCTTGTAGCTTAAAATACGGTATTTAAACTAAGTTAAGTCTGTGCTGTTAATTATTATCAATATTTTTAAATGATTCAAAAAGAATTAATTAGGTAAAACATAAAACTATTTTGGTAAAAGCAGTTGAAAAGTAATTATTTGACAAAAAAGGTAGTCCTATTGGTATTTTTTGAATAATAATAATGATAATTATTAGAGAATTAACTATTTTTATTTTGAATGTAAAAATGTATTTGCATGTAAATTTAAATTTATAATTTAATAGGAAAGTTTTTTTATAATAATAATAGCAGTACAGCATTTTGAAAGTAATTCTGTGTTACAAGCAAAAGGCATAATTATCATGGTATAGGTTATTGTTATGTACATATCAATTTCATATAACAATAATAATTATTGCAGTTATTGTTTGTAATTAAATAAAATACTTTAAAATATATCGAGTTAAATTAAATTATTTATATAATTTTATTGAGCTTTCAGACTCAATATAATAATTAATTTAATTTAACTTGATAATTACTTTAAAATATCTTATTTAATAAATTATGGCGTGTATTTATTTGGTCAGTATTTTAAAATATTTTTGGTCAATATTTAATGAAATGGTCAGTATTTTAAATAAATGGTCAGTATTTTAAACATAGCAGTATATGTTGGGGCATACGGTGGCGCAAGACGATCGTTATGGTTTGAATCTTTTGAATGATTAATAACTTTTTTATATCAAAGGTTCTTTTTAGGAACAAAAATACTTGGAAAGGATTTAAATTGATTTAACGATGATAGATCCGAGATTTGCCGTGGTTACGTTGTCAAAATCGACTCTTCGCGCCCTCCGCTCTGGTCCCCTACGCTGCGAACTGTTTTGACCTAAGGTTTTGACTAACGCTGTACTAACTAAAGATATCCCCTGCCCCTAGACCGGTCCTATTCGGCACAGTGTGGTACCGGAAGGGGTTGAATCTCCTTTCCCGACGTTGGTGTAGGTATGACTAAAGCTGCCGCGTCGGAAAAATTGTTAAATTCGTGGGCCCAGAAATCATGCTATCAACAATGATAGTTTGAATTTATAAAAATAATCGTATGTTTTACATTACTGAAGTACAGTCTTACTTTAAAAGCGGGGGAGGGGTTAATTGGTGTGTTATCTTTTGCTGTTTACTATTTCATAATGAATATTTATTTATTTTACCAAATTATATTCTACAATGCAGATTAGCAAATTGAAATTTTACTTTGCACAAAATATTTCGAACCGTTTCTCTGAGAATTGCGGAAGAATCTTAATTTAAGGAGGGGGAAGCGTGAAATGTATCGTTTTTTAGGTTCCTTTTAGAATATCGTAGGTTTACTGCAAAAACTGACCAAGTGGGGCTAATAATTTCATTCACAAACAGCGTCCCACGCGTTTATTAACTTTAACGCTTAAGAGGAATCCTTAAAGTTGGAAAATATACTTTCGTAATTCAATGATATCTTGCTTAATACTCAAGAAAATTGCACAAAAGTATATATTTTTTAAAAGAGGACACTCGGACGCAGGTCACTGTGTTTTTATTTTTTTTAAATTCAAATTTTTTTCAAAACTTTTTTTTCAAAAAAATTGAATTTAAAAAAATAAAAACACAGTAACCTGCGTGCAAGTGTCCTCTTTTAAAAAATATATACTTTTGTGCAATTTTCTTGAGTAATAAGCAAGATATCATTGAATTACGAAAGTGTATTTTCCAAGTTCAAGGATTCCTCTTAAGAGGCGGTCGGAGCTTAGCGGTCACGCGAGTTGACTATGAACGCTAAATACCCGGTTCGAATCCGAGTAAAGTAAGAACTTTATTCTAGCCGTCTCTCCCCCGGCAGGCAATGGCAAACCACCGGGGTGTAATCTGCCATGAGAAACCTTGTCTTAGGGTAAAAAAAAAGGACCTAATACGAAACATATAAAGTACATAAATCGTCCCCAAATTAAAAAGGTTCACCAAACCCTCTTTAGGGTAAAAGGACCGAGAAGGAAGGAAGGGTTTCTAGTTGCTATTATCCGACTATTGAAATTAATTTTTACTTTTTCGTGCAGTTTTTTTATTCTAATTTAAATAAAAGCTTTTTTTTTTTTAAAACAATTTTAACTAACAACTCAGCTTAAAACAGTTAAAACTGACCATCGCCATCGGTGGAAGTTACCACCGTCCATTTGTTGGCCCTGGGGTACATTATTAATCTGTTGGACTGTCTCAGATCTCCACATTTTCTAATATTCCGGTTCAGGAGTTGCGTAGGTTTAGAGAGATTTTATTAATGAGCGGACTGTCTCAGATTCGCATTTTCAAAAATTCCGTGGGCCTAGAGGGATTTTTTTAATGAGTGGATTGTCTCAGAGATCCCGGTTAGTTAGTTTCGTGCATTAAACAGATTGCAACAGAACTAAGAAGTACTTGAACGATTAATTTTTTTTATAATTGCTTTTTAGACCATTTACTATCATCCTGTACCTTGGAATTTTTTTAATTCGTGTTTTGGGATTTCGTGCTATCCCCTTGGTTACAGTTATTTAGATATTTAATATAGGCAGGACGACAGTATCAAGAAATGTATTAAACATTTACTCCCGATTTCATAAAACTTTTAACAACGCGTTAGATTTAACTAACCAATAGAAAACGTCCGTTAGTACCTACTGTGGTGTTTTCAAAACCAACAAAGGAATTGCCATTCTGATACATATAATCAAAAATCTCTTTTAATTGCAGTTTTGTGAATCTATGCGTCCAATTTTACGGTTTATTTCATTGTCAATGGTAATTTTCTCCGAAGCCTACTACAGTCGAGGTAAATAAAACTTATAATCTTTTTTTTAGAAATAGAAAGAAAAAATTTTTTTTCCCCTTAGGTTCCTTTTTTTCGAAAGCCCGAAATTCTGTTACAACCACCGCAAAATACATAACCGATCCAGAAGAGCGAGCTAAAAGGATAGTCAATATTTATCAAAATGCTAATGTGGATTTTTGCAAGGCGTTTTGGTTTTTGTCCGAGACTGAACTTATGAAACAAGTGCCTACAGTTATCGGCCAAAATGTTGCTGTATCTAAAATTATTCAAATTCCTCCCGAGGAATTGATATTGAGGGTGGATGACCGTGACATCGAAGTTCCTATACCTAACTCGTATTTAGGTAAACGCCCCGTGCAGGTCCGTCTGATTTCTCACGACGTTAGAGAAGGAATGATAGGGGAGGGACAGACTAAGAACAAAGTATTGCCACCTAGTAGAGGTTTGTTGATTCATTGTCACGGGGGAGGATTTATTTCACAATCTTCAATGTCGCACGATTCGTATTTACGCGAATGGGCTAAAGATTTAGAAGTTCCAATTTTGAGTATTGATTACAGTTTGGCTCCTCAGGCACCGTTTCCCAGAGCACTCGAAGAAGTTACGTATGCTTACTGTTGGGCTCGAAAAAATCACGTTCTTTTAGGCTCCACAGGTGAGAAATTAAAAAAAATTAAAGGAGTAAGTCATGAAAACATAATTTTCAAGGTGAAAGAATTGTGGTGGCTGGCGATTCCGCTGGTGGAAATTTACTAATGGCAACCACATTAAGGTGTATTGACATGGGAATCCCCACGCCTACGGGGTTATTTTTGGCCTACACTCCCATGTGGCTTACTGTGTCGCCGACGCCTTCTCGAATGTTATGCTTGATTGATCCTTTACTTCCGTTAGGTTTCATCACGCGTTGCTTAAGAGGTAATTTGTTTAAGGCCGTTTTTGAAGTCTCTTTAATATTTTGGTCCTTAGCCTATGTGCTGCCCCATCCACCAAAACTTCGAAAATTTGGAACCGTAAAGGGCGAAAACGGATCAGATACGGAGAGTTTCGAAGAAATTTCTCAGTCTGATTTGGTCGAATTGCAAGCACACAAATCACCGACATCGGAAGCTTCCGATACGATAACATACGATTCGTTAAATTCTCCCGTCGACGACCTTAAAGTTACGAGTCGAGATTTGGATATAAGCGAGATAGACGTGAACGTTTCAGATTGCGATCAGAGCACCAGTCAAAATGTGAACGTTTCCGATTTCTTGGAACGTTATGTCTTGGGTAAGTGCTTAACTTATTGTGTTTTGGATGGTAAAATTTTGTGTTAAGATTCGGATACTGAAACGGATGGAACAAAAGTGGTAACTCTACAACAGGAGAATGTTCCTTTGCAACCAAATCAGGAATTTTCGTTACAAAGTAAACTTTCTTCATTTGTGACTGGGATACGTGAACGCATTGGTGGTTGGGTTGGGGCGACTCCTAGTGAAGCGGAAGTTTTTCTCGACGCAGATAGAGGCAGATCGAATTATTTTGATTATGCTAATTTTGAAGCGCCTACAAATCCGTTCATCAGTCCATACTTGGCATGCGATGAGATGTTGAAGCAGTTGCCTCCCGTAAAAATTTTGGTAAGATAATTTTTGTTTAGTTAAACTTTAGGTTGATACTCTGACATGCGGAGTTTTCTAATGCTGTAGGTAATTTTGACTTCATGTACTTCACTTTGACCAAGCATCAACATTCCTCCTTCCTGCTCTGTTTAAAGCGGCCCTTGACTTCGCCAGAATTAAAAGATGGCGGCCACTAATAGGTCAGTCATTAGGGACTTAAAAATTTATACCACAGGTACTTCCCTTTATGGGCTACATACCATATAAATTTCATGGGGGGTACCAAGCCGTGGGGGTACCAAGCGAACTTACATGAAAATACCCAGAATTTTAAAAGAGAACAAAAATTATTTCTCAAAAAACCGTATTATACTCCCACTTTTAAATTTATACCACAGGTACTTCCCCTTATGGGCTACATACCCTATAAATTTCATGAATTTGCCAAGGGGCCGGGGGCCAAATTATTAAAATTTAATTTTAATAATAATAATAAAAAAAATGCCACAAAATTCACCATTGTGAACCACATTTTCAAACAATCTCCGGATCTACGGGGGAAACCCCTCCATCAGCCCTTGTCAGACTACTTCGTAGCCTTTAACCAACCACTACTACTAAGAGGTTAAAGGGGGTCAATTATTTAGACGAAGGTCTAAATGCTAGATTGAAAGCTCAAAATATAACTTTTAATATTATTCCTTTATTCGTTATTTATTAAAAATAAAACATAGATTATGTTAGTATGATAAGCTAACTAGGTCTTGGCCCGCGGGCTAAAAAGTTGGGAAACCCATGGAATAGTACATAAATGTTCAGCAATAATTCTTTAAGAGAGGTCATTAAAATCTCCCTCCTGCTCTGTTTAATGGAGTGGTTTCCAAACTTGATATTAATACGCCCCCATTGAAAACAATCTAATCTTAGCATTTTTCCATTTACTTATTTCATAAAATAATATACAAATTTTTAAACGGTAAAAAAGGCATCGATAAAATCAATTAAAACTAGGGAGGCGCGATTCCAAGTTTGGAAATCACTGATTTAATGTGAGCTGTGATATTGAATCTACATTTTATTAAACAAAATCTTCAAAATTTTGTATTTTTCAGTCTCTCAATATGGATCCCTGTCTGGACGATTGTGTGATGTTTGCAAAAAAATTAAAAAAGCTGGGAAATGATGTCACATTGGACGTGCTAGATGGTCTACCCCATGGATTTTTGAATTTAACATTGGTAAATTGGAACTTTTTCAATTTCTATTCTACTTTTCTTTGGCAACAAGGAGTCAATGTTTCCCCCCCTTTTTTTATTTTCTTGCAGTAAATGAATTGTGTGATATTTGCAGGTATCAAAGGAATGCACAGAAGGGTCCAAAGTTTGCATCAAGAGAATTATCGAATTGATGAACCTAGAAAGTCTCCCACCACTTCAACCAACGATAATAAATGAATAAATAATTAAATTTTAGATAGCAATTAGTTGGTTAAAGAAGGTTTAATATGTGGTCCGTTATTTATACAAATATATTTTATCTACGCTAGTGCATTACTTAGAATAAACAACGTAAATTGTTAAGTATACATATTTTTAGATTTCTAGTCGTTATTATTTTTTTAAATGTTTCTGTTTACAAATTTTAATGCTGTTAACCTATTTTCTCTTGTTAAAACATTATTACAAATACTCAATTGCGTTGACGGCATTAAAGTGCATATTTTGTACTTATAACGCGAAAGTTACAATTCCCAAGGGAACAAATTTTTTTTATATTTGGCATAGATCTTTAAAAATAACGAATATTTGTTTCGTTTTGACTACATCACATTTTTTTAAATTCTACTAAGGGAGGGTCCGTTAATTAAGTAAGTATCTCTTTTTTTTCAATAATAATAAAGCTTCTGATTGGTTCTTTGTATAATATACCAACTTAAAAGAGGCGTATCCTAAAACAGGTTGGGTTGACAAAAGATTTGCTTGAAGTCCCCGTCCATGGACGGATTTTTCATCTTTGATGTAATTCACGATTTACGTTACCGTTGGTGGCGCCACCATAACTAACAAATTACGTCCAATTTTTAGTTTGAAATTATTCCGTTTGGTGGCGATTTGTTAATGTAAATCGCGAATAATCAAGAGGAAACTCTACCTCTTTCCACTTTTACTTAATTAATGGATGCTCTCCAAGGTCTACAGTCTACACAGTTCATGTTTTTACGACAGTAAACTTGCCTTGCTGATGAGTGTGATTTTTATATTTTTTTGAAAGCAAATTCGCTTATGTACTGAACTGAATTGAGCATCTTATGAGTCTAATTAATAGATTATAGAAGTTACATCCTAATGGATTTGTTGACAAAGTGGTTATTAAAATATGACAATTAAAATAGGCATTTCGTAAATATATAAAAAACATTTACATTTGTATTGTTTTATTTATATATCCAATATTTATATAAGTATAAATTATTATTTTAAACAATTGCAAGAAGTTTTTATTATTACTCAATCAACATAACCTCACTCATTCGTGACGTATTCCATAACCTTATTTTAGTGATGCGCAGGAATGGACAAACAATTTTAAGGTTTCATTTTTTTAACGATTTTTTCAAGATGTTTGAACCTAGTCAATCATGTGTTGTGCAAATCGGATTATTTTATATAAAAAAAAAGTTTGTAGTAATGAATAAATTCTGAGATAAAATAGTATAGTTTACCCAGGAGGGTGTCTTTACCACACTTCCGCCTAGTTTTGAAGTGAATATTATTTCTATTATGCAACTGTAAATTTTTTTCATAATTCGACTTCTAATGTGGCCAAAATTTGTTTTTTAACATTAAGCTAGTGAATTAACGAAAAATCACACAAAATATTCACCCTACAATTTTGTCATAATTTAACAATTGCTTAATTTAATCTCTATATTCTATAATTCCTTAAAAAGACAATACATAATTTAAAAAATTTTACAGCGCAATTTAATTATGTAGTATAGAAATTAGGTGCTTTGTTTATGTCTGTATTCAAAACAGTATTACGATTATACTATACGTAATAGAATTAACAAATTAGTACAATTATTATAATTATTAAAGAAAAGGGCAATTGTATTTTAACTTCTGGAAATGTAATTGAAATAATAAAGTTACTATAAACTTTAAATTTCCCGCTTTTAATTGTAAAATGAACATAACCTCACATTTCGCAGTAATTTTGTTTACAAGTTTCAAGTTTTTTGTTTAAAATTCATTTGTTTTTTGAATTGCAGTAACATGAAGGTAAGTTCTAAGTTGAAATAATTATTTTGTAAACTTCCCAATAAAATTTTGATTAAATAAATATTTTAAAATAATTAATTAATTAGATAAGATTGAAGCTTCCTGATGTATTATAAGTATAAAAATTATTAGCAGTAAAAGCCACACCTAAAACCGCTTATAGTTTTTATTGTTATGTATTTCTTATATCAAAATTGTTTTAATATGTGCCATACAGAGTGATTCAAAAGTCATAACCTATTTAGATTGGAAACAAATGAACGAATCAGATTCATGTTAATAAATGACATGGAGGAGGAGCTTTCTAGCAAATTATTGTATTGGAAAAAGGTTATGTATCCAATTTCCACTCCTTTCATTTGATTTTTATTTTCTGTTTTTGTTGTCCAAAGGCCTTCGTCTGGTCATCCTTGGTCCATGGATATTTTTGTTCTTATGGATGCTGGTTTTGTCCCAACCTTAAGGCCGTGTGACACTTGTGTAAATTTTGTACAAAATTTAGTACTAAATGGTAACTAACCAATAGAAAACGTTTGATGGATACTTACACGCACTTTCTATTGGTTAGTTACCATTTAGTATTAAATTTTGTACAAAATTTACACAAATGTCACACGGCCTTTAGACCATTTAAACTTATAGGCACGCCTTGACTTTCAAGCAGTGAAGCAAACATAAATGACGTCACTGGTGGGCTAAATGCTAAGAAAAACCTGTATATATCAACTTTAAGAGCAATGTTTAGTGCTACCCCCCTATACAGTGTGAATATTTGTGTTTTCTGTTATTTATTTCCAGGACGTTACAAAAATTTAAATAATTGCTAGCATTACAAATTCTTTCAACACTTTTTTATATAAACACGCTAAAGGAAGTTGATTTATTTCTTGGAAAACCATGTTATTCGAAAATTAGAACATGGGAATTCCCCCCCCTCTTCCAACCGTAGTTTTCGAATTACGCGATGTTCAAATAAGTAAATCAATTTCTTTTAGCGTTTTTACATAAAAAAAAGTTGAAAGATTTTGCAATGTTAGCAATTATTTAAATTTTTGTAAAGTCCTGGAAATAAATGACATAAAACACAAATATTCACACTGTATAGGGGGGGGGGTAGCACTGGACATTGCTCATAAGTGAAAAATAGTATATTTTAGTTCACCTATCCCACCAGTGACGTTACATATGTTTGCTTTAGTTTGTATTCAAGGAGAGATAGGGGGGGTTTATAAGTTTAAATGGTCTAAGGTTCCAACCAGCCGAGAAACCGTACATTGTACGGTCACGCTCATACGCAATAGCTAAAAAGCGTTCTTTTTTTTATCTGTTTCATAGGAGCGTGACCGTACATTGTACGGTTTCTAGGCTAGTTGGAACAAACCTAATATATACGTGGACCAACACCTATTATTGAGGGTCGTAGTCACTCCCTGACGCAGTGATTTGCAAACTGGGGGAAGCGCGAACTGTTGCAAAAGGAGGCAAGAAATTTTGTTGTTCAAAATTCGTGTGCCCCCTATGCAACATATTGAAGTGTGATAAAGTCAGTCAAAGATGCCAGTTAGAGATTTTCCTCAAAGTAAAAAATTTGTCATTTTGTAAGACATCTGATATGGAGGCAATTTTGCATAACAAGCAATAAATTGTAACTTTTAACATAGAAAACTAAAACAGATTTGGTTTCCTTGAGAATGTGATGTGCTTCGTACGAATTTGTGATATGTTTACACAGGTACATTGATTGTTTACCTAAAAGTTGAAAATTTTTGTTATTTGAATAAATAGCGCCAGGAAGTGACCACCTACGATTTTTGTGTTGGATTTTGGATATTTATGGCGGTAAATGGCGCCGAGTGTAAGTCGTCAGCTTGTTGTGCGAGAATCGCTGGTTCGATCCCAGCTGGAGTCTAGAAATTTCTAGGTAGAAATGACAGTGTATTAAGTCGCTGGTTTCTAAAATTGATATAGTAGGCAGAATGACAGTGTAGCAAAAATGTAAATCGCTGGTTCTGAAAGAGGGTTAATTTGTTCGAGTGATCCACATTAAGCGAGGTTTTATTGCCGACTATAATTGGGAGTATAATAAATTGAGTCGTGGGATACGACAATATAATACATAATTTTTAATATTCAAAGCACTGATGCAGCTCGAGTAGCGACTAAAATGCCAATTTAACTCCTGCCAATCAAATTACCCCCTTTAGGGTTTTGGAAACGCTGCACTAGATGGAAGGCCCGTCGTATCTACTGACGGGTTAACGCAAGTGTTTTAAAACTAACTCTGTTTACCCAACAGATGCACCAAGGCTCCTCCCCAAAAATTTAAGCCAATGAGCGCATCAACCAGTTTTACACGCTAAAAAAATTTACATAAAAATTCAAATGATTGTATGACATTAAAAATTAATTTATAGGTTAAAAAAACTATGACGTTAGTGTTGTAAACTGGAGTTTCAAAATTCGACCAATAGAAAAATTCTATTCGAATAGCCCGCGCGTTTTTAGGGAGGAGCTTCGGTGCACCTGTTGGGTAAACAGAGTATAGATTGATGTGAAACTTGACGACTTAACCTAAAATGATGACAGTTGACAGTTTGAATTGATTTTTGATTGGTAAAAACTTGGACCAATTTGAATTTTTCTCAACACACATTTTGCGTTTTATTATAGTTAGGAGTTTTTACTGTTTAAAAATGTGTGTATTATTTTATGAAATAAAGGGGTGAAACGCTAAGATTAGATATTTTTTCGAGGGGGGCGTAGTAACATAAAGTTTGAAAACCACTGCGCTAAGTCGTGGTTTTTTAAAGGGGTAAAACAGCAAACATTTTGTTTAAAATATTTGAAACTAAATTATAACTGTAATACGTTACTGTTATACTTGCGAATACTAGGCCAGTCACTAGAGACTTCAAAAATGCAAAGTTCGACAAAAAGTGCCATAGTTTTTAAATTTTGGGGAAACATTGGAAGAGGTAAAAAAATACTAAATCCGAATTTGCACCCCTTTCACCCCCCCGGAACATTGTTAAATTAACAAATAAACGAAAATATTCAATAACTTCTACAAAAAAATTCACATAGTTATGCAAACTTTAGAGAACATTTTAATAATTATTATACATCTTCTATTAAATTTGCACCCTGCTAGGATGAACGGAACATTGCTAATAATTGTTTATTAACTTTATTTTGATATATCTTTTCCAAAAAAAATGCCAGAGTTATGCAAATTATTGTTTATGCAGCAGAGAAGGGTTACAAACCCGCTTGCAATTTTGCATAACTTTTTTTAACCCGGAACATTTTTTTTTGAATTTTTTTATCTGACACGGCGGAAATTTTGACGCTATAAACAATAAGTGAGTCTCCACATAAACGCCATAGTTTTAAAATCTGGTTGCAAATGATTGTTACACAATTATATGTCAAAATCTGAATTTGCACCCTCGTAAATGTACCGGAACCTAATTAAATTACCAATTATTTAATTAAAAGTTAGTTTCGACGTACTGTCGAGCTTCTGTGCTTGTTTTCGCTGGATTTTAAGAAGCTAAATTGACAAGACTTTTGTTGTATTACCATTGCATACAACTGCACATCGCCGTTCGAAGAAATTTCATAAGCCGACTCGAAGGTAGGTACCTAACCGCTGGAATAATACAATAGGTATTATAATAAAACTATTATATTATAAAATGTAAGTTTTGAAAGGTACATGAAAAATTAGGAAAAGTCAGGACCAACGGCGGATCCAATTTTTCATGCCTTATTTTGCTATAATATAATTGCCATTTTTAAGAAATAGTTTTTATTACATAAAAAAAATTGTTTTACATAAAATATTATCTATGATAATTTAGCTTTTTTTCGTGTTTTATGTTTCGGTGACTCATCTGATTCTGAATTGTCAGTTGTATAAGAAGGACCCGGAATGATACTGATTTCTTGATCAAATTGCATTGTAGACCCCTGCGGACCTATCTCCTCGCCCTCCATTTCCTCCATTTCGTTTACTTTGACGGCTTCCAGATCAAAAATAAGATTTGGATCGATGGGATTACCAATAACATCCGATTGTGTTAGGAACTTCGCCAATTCACCATCTTCCTCGTCTTCGTTATCTTCGTCCTCCATCTCCGGAACATTATTGCAAGATTGTCCTTGGCAAGAAAAGCAAATTGATGAACACTTCAATCCAGCTTTTCTACACCCACATTGTTTATCGCACCCTTTCTTGCATTTACACGAAATAAATTTCAACACTTCGGGAGGTGCTGATGGTTCCTTCAACATGTAAATTGGAATTAACCCGTGAAGAGATTGCTTCCAACCCCACTCTACACAGGACTTGTTGTTTCCCAACCACTTCTGAATTTGATGGTAGCATCGCAAGGAATGCTGTCGCGCGGCAGCTTCACACGGAGGTATATTTGCAAGATTAAATTCGCTTTTGGTCATTGATCTTGAGAAGATATTGTACCGCAACGAATTTAACTTATCTTCACATTTACCTCCGTAATTGAGATGGGATAGGAATAGGCCCCCCCTCTTTGAAAAAGTTACTGGATCCGTCCCTGGTCCTGAGTGTGATTGCCTTTACTGCTTTATTCAATAAATGTACACTATTTATATTATTTTTAAAATTTTATATAAAATTATAATTATTGATATAATTACAAAAAAATACTTCTTAAAAATTGCAATTCTAAACAAAGCTTTATTTGTTTTACATATTTATTCGTATTAGGGCCGCTTTTACAATAGTCGGTTAACGCTAACCTAGGGATAAACTTATAACTATTCACCAATCACCGTACAAGCTACTACAAGCTGTACTGTGATTGGTGAATAATCACCACCCTTAACAAATTATAGACATTTATGTAAGACTTTCAGATTAAATATAACTTTTCATGTACAGGGTGGTTCAAATATAATTTTTTCTATTTTGCGTCTAAAATAAAGTCATTTCGATACGCGAATGGGTATCGAAATGGACTCTAGTACGATACGCAATTTTTTGTTTTAAGAGGTTGGCAGCATAAACGTTATTCAAAATAATTTTAATTATTGAAACGCATATCATTTTAAATCACATTTAAAATCTGCAAATTTGTGTTAAACATTTTAATTAACTTTAAATTAAACATAATTATAATAATAAATAAGGAAAATTATTAACGGCAGGTATAATTTCGTTTATTTAAACTTTCGACAATTTGACACAAACTTGAAAAGCTTTTCAAATTTCAATTGTTTGTAAAAATGTCAAAATATTACCAACCAACATTAAATAAAACGAAATTTTTAAATTGGCCATCATTTAATATTGACCTTTTTTTTAAATTTTAAACCATAAAAAATGCAAAATAGAAAAAATTGTATAAAGTACTCGTTTTATAATTGTTTTTATCGCACTTATCCTTTAGAAAACTCCCCGCTACGCTACGCGGGTCGTTTTCTAAACAGATTTCGTGCGATAAAAACATCAATTATAAAACTCGTTCTTTAATATACTATTTCGATATCTCCTAAAGTTACCGATTTCCCCATAAAAAGAATCGAATTTGAGCCACCCTGTACCTTTCAAAACTTACATTTCATAATAATATAATAGTTTTATTATAATAAGTACTACCTATTGTATTATTCCAGCGGTTAGGTACCTACCTTCGAGTCGGCTTATGAAATTTCTTCGAACGGCGATGTGCAGTTGTATGCAATGGTAATACAACAAACGTCTTGTCAATTTAGCTTCTTAAAATCCAGCGAAAACAAGCACAGAAGCTCGACAGTACGTCGAAACTAACTTTTAATTAAATAATTGGTAATTTAATTAGGTTCCGGTACATTTACGAGGGTGCAAATTCAGATTTTGACATATAATTGTGTAACAATCATTTGCAACCAGATTTTAAAACTATGGCGTTTATGTGGAAAATTTCCGCCGTGTCAGATAAAAAAATTCAAAAAAAAATGTTCCGGGTTAAAAAAAGTTATGCAAAATTGCAAGCGGGTTTGTAACCCTTCTCTGCTGCATAAACAATAATTTGCATAACTCTGGCATTTTTTTTGGAAAAGATATATCAAAATAAAGTTAATAAACAATTATTAGCAATGTTCCGTTCATCCCAGCAGGGTGCAAATTTAATAGAAGATGTATAATAATTATTAAAATGTTCTCTAAAGTTTGCATAACTATGTGAATTTTTTTGTAGAAGTTATTGGAAATAAACGTTTTTTTTTAATTTAAGAATGTTCCGGGGGGGTGAAAGGGGTGCAAATTCGGATTTAGTATTTTTTTACCTTCTTCAATGTTTCCCCAAAATTTAAAAACTGTGGCACTTTTTCATACCTTTTTTTACTATAATGACTGGCCTATACTGCAAAAATAGTGAAACATTTAAAACAAAAGGGGGGATTTTAAAGAGGGGGATAAATAATAAAAATTTTGTGTAATATTTTGTAAATATTATTTTGATGGGGGGGGGGGGGGGGGTTAAACAAAATATTGTTTTAACATTTTTGAAATTTAATAAATATATTATTGTTAAACTTGCAAATCATACAAAAATAGTGAAAAAATTCAAAACGGTAAAGGGATAGCTTTGAGAGGATTAAATTGTAATAATGTCTTTTTCTAAAATTTTTTAAACTACATAAATTTATTAATCTTTAATCTGGTATTAACGCAAAAATAGTGAAAAAATTCTAATTGATTGAGGGGGGAGCAATACCACTTTGTGGTATTAAGTGGACTGCGATAGATTGGATTTCTAAAAATTGGGTTGCAAGGTTTAAAAATTTAGGAACCCCCCAACCTAAGCTATAAACCGGGATCTTAAGGGATAGTATGGCATTTTAAAATTCTGATAATTTGCTGACACTTCATCATCATTTTTCATCTGGTAACACTATAGGGCCCAAAATAATATATGCTTCGAAGTTTCAATTACTTTAATCCCACGGAACTCGAAAACCTGGAAATCTAAGCCCATTTACTAACTAAAAACATAACTGCAGCGCTAACCTCAAACCTACGCCTGGGATCCTTGTAAATCGGGATCTCGAAATTAACGATATGCAATTAAAATATAATTTTTAAGTTTTATGTTGTTGCTAACATAAGTAAACCGAGGCTTTAATAAAGTGAGACTTTCTGAGCCTTGTTGTAAGTATTTACACCGAACGCACGGACCGTCAACACAATGCAGCAACTTTATAATCAATTATTGCCTGAAATAATCGATATTTGGCATTAACGCTTAATTTTAAAGTTATCTATCGAATTCTTGTACAAGAATCCTCCCGTTTTTTAAAGTAAATTAGGCGAGGGGTCTTTTGTTCTTTTTTTCCCCGAATACCCCCCGACTATCAAAATTTTGGAAAACAATCGAATACCAGCATTTTTTACATAAAGTGTCAAACGATGTCATTCATTTATGATTTTTAATTTTAATTTTTAGAAATCGCATTATGATCGATTATCAAAACCGGAGACATTAGATCAAAAATTTGATTGCAGTATGGCAATGATATCCTCCTCACCACCAGGGAGACCAAGTTTTCAGTCCTTCAAAAATTCGCGTTGGTTAATTCCTTTTTAGTTACATAATATTACTTAATTATAATTTTAGTTTTAAAGGCAAAATCCTTCTGTACTACGTGTACCATAATCGTTTGCCTGGCGATTCTATTTTTGTCACTTTTGGTGGTCGCTTTTAAGCCTTTAAGTAAAGAAATTTTCGTCGTTTTCATCGAAACTGGTAAACCTTTGGTGCACACAACCAACAGGAAATACTTGAGTGTCGCTTTGGATTCGTCACTCATTGCAGATGGATTTGATAACTTCAATTTGACGTAAAAAGTGGGGAAAAGTGGTAAAATCAATTTTAACGTTTCAATTTTTAGAAATCCATATCTTTTGAAACTTCTAACTCCTTTAGCTCCTGGGTACCTACGAATTGGTGGTACTATGGCTGATAGGCTGATATTTGTAAATTCGACGAAATACATGTTCAAAAGTAGTTTTATCACGGAAATCGATGCTGGGGAATGCATTTACCACGATTTTGATTGTAATTCTATGCCAAGACCAAATTTTACAATGTCAGGTGAGTGAATCCCCGCTTTACCGAATCACAGCTATAAATAAATTTTAGATGTTGAATGGCTGCATCTCAACAAATTCGCTAAAGGAGCCGGATTTACGATTTTATTCGATTTAAATTGTTTGGTTCGTTTTGATAACGGATCGTGGAATTACGAAAACGCGGAAAGTTTGATTGCTTTTTCCAACGATTACGATCTAAACGTGATTTGGGAATTAGGAAATGGTATGGCACTTGCAATGATCAAATTTTGGTAAATTTTTTCTGATTTGATTTAAACTTTTAGAGCCAAATGCATTTAAGCACGTTTTTGGTTACGCAGTCAACGCCACGCAGTTGGCCAAAGATTTTATTGTATTACGAAGTATTTTAAAACGGTATCCTCATTATAGAAATTCAGTTCTTGTTGGGCCCGACATCACAAGACCTCAGAACAATCACAATTCAAGCGAATATTACCTACACGATTTCTTGAAAAACGGTGGGAGCGTGGTGGATGCGATTTCTTGGCACCAGTAAGATTTTTTAGTTTGAAATTATAACCTCCAATATTTTTTTATTTGAATATCACAATTTGTTTTAAATACGATCTTGTGATTATCGCATACTGCTGTACCTCAAGTTTAGGTTCTCTGCTAAACCGGATGTAAAGGAATACCTGTTTGGATAGACAATAATCAATAATTTTATGCGATCATAAAAATATTCGATGGTTCTTCCATCTCTACGTCCTCGGCTGCCTAACTATCATATTGCGTTGTTCTCATATCACATCGACAATTAAAAGTTCGGTATTGAAAATAATTATTATAAAAACGCATTTTAATTTTTTCAGATATTATTTTAATGGAAGAACCGCATCGTCTATGGATTTTTTGAATCCAACAGTTTTTGACGTTTTAGAAGATCAAATTATTACCATAAAAAAGATCGCTAAATCCGTATATGAAGAATCGAAGCCGATTTGGTTAGGTATTTTCACGATTTTGTTACATTTACTTTACGAAATTTTTTGTATCTTATGGATGGAATTCTCCACACTCGACAAAAAATTTTTTGAACGTTTTTCCAAAATTTGTTTTAAATAAATGTGAAGTACTTAAACAAAATTTTGCTGTTTCTTTCCGACTTTGGGTGGCATAAAATTTTATCCAAATTTTCTTATTAGGGGAAACATCGTCAGCCTATGGTGGTGGCGCACCGGGTTATTCAAACCGGTTCATTTCCGTATTCATTTGGCTCGATAAACTAGGTTTGGCTGCTCGCAATGGATTAGATTTGGTTGTTCGGCAGTCTTTATTTAAAGGAAATTACGCTTTAATCGATTCCGATTTGTTTCCCAGACCGGTAAGTATGAAGAAATTAAGAGCCGTGCAACATTTCAACTCTTTATTTAGGATTGGTGGATAAGCGTACTATACAAGCGTCTCGTGGGACCCAAAGTTATCCCTTGCCAAATTGCTTCATCTCGTTTTGTGAGATTTTATTGTCAGTGCTCACCTTTAAATTCGAACAGCAATTTTCCGTCTGTTACAGGTAACTGTAATATATGGTACATTTTTTATGCTAATTCTTTCTTTGCAGTGTTTGGTTTTAATATGAAGGGTTCGGAAGTTAAGGTTAGAATAGAAGGCCTCACATCCGGCGTGGATCAAATCAACCTAAAAGTTTACCAGTATGTGGTAACTTCCTCTCTCACCATGTTTTCCAAGTAAGTATTTTTGGGTAAGGACCCTCTCAGACTACGATCTTTGACCTAATTTTTTCTGTTACCTGTAATTTTTTATTTATTTTTCACTTTCAATCTGGAATAGAATTTTTCTCTTCTCCATTTTTCAATTTTAAGGTAGCAAAATAACTTTATACCTATACATCTTCTATTTCTTCAATTATTTCTTACATTTTGTTAAATTCTTTAAAGATAAGAATTTTGTTTATGAAAATATTCAACATTGGAAGTTCAAACAACCTCAATTTGTAAGTTAACATATTTAATATGTCCTTTTTTATTTTTTAGGTATGTAAAATTAAACGGAGATATACTAACTTTACAAGCTGACGGTGATATTCCGTCAATTTCTCCCGAAGTTGTCAATTCGTATCCATATTTAAAGATGCTTCCTCACTCAGTTGTTTTCTGGGTAATTCCCAATTCAGCTTTGCGATCTTGCTTACCAAATGGCAAGTTTGAAACATTTTAAAGCTTAAATTGTATTTTATTTGTAAAGCAATAATTTTAATAAAAATTTGCAGACATTTTTTTGAACTTTGAAATGCCACATTAATCAGATGTTTTTGTTTTAAATAAATGAAGGTCACAGAATAATCATATTAAGGCGAAGCATCACCACGTTGGTGTAAAACCTTCTTTAAAAAGATTCGTTAAACATGTTTTTCAAGAAATGTTTATATATTTTTGGAATTTTATAAATTCAGCTTCGTAGCTCAATAGAATAATTGTTTCTTGATACTGTCAACTTTTGGTAATTCTATTTAGTAATACGTATATTAAAGAAATCTCGAATTCCAATATTCAGAATTTTCAAAAAAAGAAATGTCAAATTTCTTTTCAAATGTAGTAATAAAGACAATTATTGTAATACTTTAGTTTACAGAAACGATGATTCTATTGAGCTACGAAGCTGAATTTTTAAAATTCCAAAAATATCTAAATATTTCTTGAAAAACATGTTTAACAAATCTTTCTAAAGAACGTTTTACACCAATATTTAGTCACGTGGTGATGCTTCGCCTTAAGAATTACGTACAAAACTGTGATTGGTCGATTCTTTGCTAAAATACAAAAGCCAAAAATACACATCGGTCAGACGAGTAAGAAGAAATTAATTTACTTACATAAAACGTTCTCCACCTGGTGACAAACGTCTCCTACTAGACATACAATGGCTGGCTTCAAAAGGTGAACTCTGACACATCTGTAAACTTTACACCGGGAGCACTTGAACAACTACCGCGAATACAAAACACTGCTTCAGATTCGTAGCTGGACCTTGAGAGAGATATTGTTGGAGATGTTACGTAAACATCCAAGACCCAGGTATTCATACGCCAAACGTTCGAGTTATCCACAATCTGCTCGCAAACTGCCATATCAAATATGCCATATCAAATGCATGGGCTGTACTTAGAAATTTTGAAATGAAATGGAAAAGCAGTACCACGTAACAAATTGCAAAAATTCGTTACAACCATTTGAGAAAGATGATGGTGACCGACTATGACATTAAAACAGTTTAAAATTAACCAATCCAATAGCTTAAATTGCTTAAGTGGTATTTAGACTAGAGCAGTAGTTCATACAGGGGGTGCCGGAAGTACACCAAAAGGGTGTGTAAAATTTTGAATTGTTTCATTTTTTGCATCACCCTGTATGCTTGTTTTCCAGAGACATTTGGTAAGACCAGGATAAAGTTCCGTTTTGAGACAGAGTGCCCGTTGTCTCCAAGCACAGCCTCAGGACGCCGAAATGTTCCGTTTAGGTCAAGAGAGCAACATATTGGCAATATTAAGTGTCGACTAAAAAGTCGACCATATTATGGAAATTTTTTCGATTATTTAAAAAAATAAAAATGAGTGTATTATTTTAAGAAATAAAGGGGGAGGCGCCAAGATGAGATATTTTTTCAAGGGTTGCGTAGTAACATAATGTTTGGAAACCACTGGTTTACATTCAGTAGCGGATTTAGCATTTGAGAGGCCCATTTGAGAGCATATAAAAATTACGCATATAATTCTGAAATTTTCTCTATAACTCTTCTTCATCATACAGAGTGTCCTAAGAGGAATGGGACGAAAACCAAAAATAAGAAATTTAGCTTTAAGACTTTTAGCAAAGTCTTAAGTTTAATGGGTTTATTTTAACCTAACCAATCTATAATTAAATGATATCTCATTCCATTCTTTTGGAGATACCCTGCATAAATGACAGAACAGTGGCGGAACAACATTATTTATATCAACAAGATGATACATAACAACAAATAAACAACTTATAATTATCAGATTAGTCGTTCTTTAGGATTTCGTTTCTCTCTTTCCGACACATACGTTCAGAGACGTTTCCATGGAGGGGGGACCTGCTCCCCAATATTTCTGTTTGGGGACTCCAACTCTACCCCGATAAGTTAAAAGGTCCTAACTCCAATTTTTTTCTGAATGCTTTTTTGTAACGTTTCCAAATCAGTCTAAAAAATACAACTTTTTATGATAGTAGAAAGCCTAAATGCAATACAATGATGAATTATATTGAAATTTATATTGGCCCTAACTCCAGTTTGAGGTCATTTTCGGTAACAGAAGTAAAATGTTTTTATTTGGAAATAGGGCTCTCTTTTTTATGGGGGCAAAACAACAACTGCCAACGGTTATTTTTGCTAACAAAAAAAGCTGAAAAATTTAATGCAGTTTTAATCTGCTTACTGGTAAAATACCTCTTTTGGTCGATTATACTCATTTCATTTATTACTCATCAATCATCATTTAACATTTAATAAATTAACCAATAGAATTATCTATAGCTATTTATTTTAACCGTTATGTATCTAATCATTGGTTAATCCTCTTAAATTTTAAATGATAAAAAATGTTAAATTGTTGAGTATAAATCGACCATAAATAAACCGTTATACAGTTATTTTTACATTCTATCTGGATTAATTTTTCTGGAGCGGGCTATATCTGTCATCGTCGTAATCACATTCACATTAAGATGAAAAGAAATTAATAAAAGTAAATTCAATTATTGGAATTTTGAAATTAATCCATTAAATTTCAACTAATCTTCAAGAGTACCAACACAAATCTAAAATGAAACATACATACATTTATACTATATAAATCAGTAGTATAATTTACTTGTTTTAAATATTTGTTGTGATCAAAGCTAATTAGAATCGATAAAATGGCACCAAAAACTGAAAATAATCAAGCTACTGCTACGACTGCTACCAAGAAGATTGGAAAATCGCAAAAGAGTATGGTTGCCAAGAGCGACAAGAAAAGGAAGCCAAGAAGAAAGGAGAGTTATAGTATTTACGTTTATAAGGTTTTGAAGCAAGTGCACCCAGATATTGGTGTTTCTGGTAAATCCATGTCCATTATGAACAGTTTTGTGAACGATATTTTTGAACGTATTGCTACTGAAGCTGGACGCCTCGCCGCAAACAATAAGAAATCAACCATCAGCAGCAGGGAAATCCAAACAGCTGTTCGTTTGATTTTGCCCGGTGAATTGGCCAAGCATGCCGTTAGTGAAGGTACCAAAGCCGTAACCAAGTACACCAGTAGTAAATAAGTTTTTGTGTTATCATGTAATCTAACAAATTTTGGATTGGGTGAATATTGTTGTAATTATTTAAAAAATTGTTATTTCAATAAATATTTTTCTATCAGGAATTACTACCATATTGAATGAATTTGTTGTAAAACTTCCCTAATCTCGACTTATCTTAAGGGTGAGATTTTAAAGACCGTTCTAGAACTTCATTTGCAGCTCAAAAATGCTTATAGATACAGCAATGAATTTTTTTTAATACCAAGAGGAGAATTTTCCAAAGGTCATGTTTGTTTTGATAACGGATTAACATTTTAATTATGTTAATTAGCAATTTTGTATCAAAGACATAATTAATTTGTCATACCCATAACACGGTTAAAATAGCAATCCTAATATTCTGCATTAAAATTGTTTAAATTTGAAGTATTTTAAATGCTAGTAAATGAAGCTTTGTTTCGACCATAATTTAAATGATTTCAAAAGACCAATGAATTGGTTTCAGAAAGACTTAAAAAAGAAAGCAATGGAAAGTTTTCTTTTATTCTTTCCAAGAATTGAGAGACGTCAATTCTAAATCTAGGTAACTGCGCCACCAATAGAAAAAATTATCGTCCAAATGATGGATCGGGCTCATTTTTTTATAATCTTGGTTATAAACTCCAATTTCATAAAACGTTTACGAAGCTGTTAAAGTTAACGGATGATTTCTATTGGTCTATTAGTACTAACGGACGTTTTCTATTGGTTAGTTAAATTTAACGCGTTGTTAAAAGTTTTATGAACTCCTACGTTCAGTAGGACACTCCATTTACCCCAATTAACCCTGATCGGTGAGTGACACATAATCTTATGGCCAGTTTAATAAAAGTTCATACCGTTCGATCGCAATGACGTTTTAAAATAGTAAAGTCTTTATGGCCCATCCTGTATTTAGGCGTTTTGATCACTGACTCCTTTACTAATGGAGTCAAATTGAATCAGTCCTCTCATAATCGTTTTGGAGAAACCTTTCTATATCAAAAAGCATCGAATCTCTTTATGAAATTTTATCAAAATTTTCATGCCCTACTTCGGTTCATATCGAGTGGGAGAAACGCATCTAGGATTGTCGGAAACCTAGAAATGAAGTTCAAAACTTATTAAATTTGTAGAACAGTCAAAATCGAAAAGTTTTGGTTTTAATAGTTCTTAAAATGTTTAAATTTACTATAAAGACGAAAAAAACGACTATGACAGTTAGATGTACGCAAGAGCGGATCTAAGGGGGCAATCGCTCCCCTCCTTGGAAAAATTAAGCAGTCTGTATATCCCTGCGTTCGGTTAGAAGCTACTTTCTCTACCAAACATTTATTTTTTCCATAGGCGCAACTAGGGGGGACTGGGGGGAGCTAAGTCCCCCCAAATTTCAAGTTAGCCCCCCAAAATACACCAATTTTTCGTTAGTTTTACCCCCTCCCTTAAAAAAATTGTTTGAAAACATTTTTTTAGCCCCCCCAAACTTTTGACCCTAGTTGCGCCTATGCTTTTTTCCTTCTTTCGAGCTTCCAATCGCTTCCAAACGCTACAAAAATGTTGGTGGGGAGCCAAAGCGTTTGGAAGCGACTGGAAACTCGAAAGAAGGAAAAAAAGAAATGTTTGGTAGCGTTTGGTTGCGAAAGTAGCTTCTAACCGATCGCAGGGTATATAAAACATAAAAACTAAAATTACTGGAAAAAATAGAGAGGAGGTTATCAATTTTTGTATTTTTCTTTTAAATCTATGCCCCCCTTCGCCCCTCGTTAAAAAAGTTGCTGGATCCGCCGCGCCCCTGAATGTAGGTATATCCATCGAATTAAGCTATAATTATAGGCCAGTTATTGGGGACTTAAAAAATGAAAAGTTAGACAAAAATTCCAAAAGTTTTTATATTTTGGGACAACATTGTGACAGGTCAATAAATTATTAATCCGATTTTTGTACCCTTTTTTGTTCCCCGGAACATTGTTAAATTGTTAAAGAAGAGTGTAAATTTTCAATAACTCTATGAAAAAAATTCCAAAATTTATGCAAATCTTGGAGAACAGTTTAATAATTATTAGACATTTTTTATAAACTTTGCACCCTGCTACGATGACCGGAACATTGAAAATAGTTGTGATTATTAATTTGCATACAGGGTTGTAATAAGGAATTATTTGCATGACTTTTGCAATTTTTTTCGACAGGATACACAAAAAAAAAATTAATAAGCTACTGTTTGCAATGTTTCGGACATTGTAGCAGGGTGCAAACTTTATTGAATATATGTTTTAATTATTAAAATGTTCTTCAAGGTTTGCATAAATTTCGGAATTTAGGTTCTTTTAATTTAACAATGTTCCGGGGGACAGAAAAGGGTGCAAATTCGGATTTATTATTTTTTTACCTCCTTCAATGTTGTCTCAAAATATGAAAACTTTTGCAATTTTTCATACCTTTTTTCTACAATGACTGGCATATTAGTCGAAAACGTAATTGTTTTACAACATTCAATTTTTGGGGTCGAAAAACATCGGACATATCCCGTAAAACGTGGTAAACGTGCAGAAAAGTGAAAATTGCAATTAATCGTCCGCAAAATGCCAGTCAAATCTTCTCATATGAATAAAGTAGAATTTCTTTGAAAAATTAATTATTTTCCAATTTGTAATTTATGGGATCAAAAGTCATAAAATTTTTTCGAAATTAAATTAAAAACTTACGATGGCCAGGGTGTTAAAAACGCACCTAGAACTGTCGGAATCGTCATATATTTGTAGGAAAGCGAAAATCGACATGTTTTACTTTAATGGTCCATAATGAAATAAAAAATATCGTTCTTACAAAACGTTGAAAACGCAATTGTTTGACAATATATTTAATTTTTAGTGCCAAAAGCATCAAAAGGGCAACCTTACGTATTTTTTGTCGACATTTAATTAAAATTTTCACGTCCTTTTTATTATTATGTATGACGTGTTACGATTCGTAGAGTAAAAATCACACCTGGGACTGCCAGCATGTCGTAGATTTTAGGCAAAAATCTACTGTGAAAATCGAATTTTCTCATAGAGAATATAAAATGTTAGAATTCGGTACAAAAATGATTAACATTTTTAGGAAACTGCACTGAAAAAATCCATTGTAAAATTTGGAAACCAAATTGTCGTAAATATTTTATAGTACTTATGTTGACAATTTGTTTAAATTTTTATACTAAATTGTAGCATAAATTTAATAAAAACTTGTGCTCATTTTATTATAAAAATTTATAGAATTTATTGCTACAACATTTGATACATTATCTAAAAATATTGTAAGATTATTAAGGATAATCTTGACAAAGAACTACAATTTTGTGTTAAAATTTTACAAAAGTTGTAACAATATTTATTAGAAATTTTTTTATAGCATTTGGTTATAATGTTTGTAGCTAAAATTTTACACAATGTTCACAAGAAGTTGTAGTAATTTTTACTATAATATTTTTTATAGTATTTCGCTACAATGTTTGTAGTTAGTTTTCCCAGAAAGTAGTAGCAATTTTTCCAAAATATTTTTATAGTGTTGCACTAAAATGTTTGTAGGTGTAGACGTGTTGAAAAATATTACAAATTTGTAATACAGAATGCTAATATATTTTATACTAATGGTCTGAGTTTGCAAGAAATTTAATTTAATTTAGCGTAACGTAATATAAAAAATTATTGTATTGAAAATGACTACAACTTTGTAGGTTCTCGTACTAAAAAAAAATTACCTATAAGTTTTTAGGTAATTTGCTACAACTTTTACATTTTATTGTACCACATCCAATGCAGCAAAAATTACTAAAAATTTATAAAAACATACTTTGGAATATTCTCTGACGAGAAATTGAAACTAATTAGGTCAAATGATCATACAAACTTTTAAATAATCTGCAGCTGCTCTATTATCAAATTGTGTGTTCTTCTACTTTACTTTATTCTTTTACTGGAAGTTTTTTGTTAGAATTTCAGTAGAAGATTAAATATACTGTGATGATTTTACACGAGCCATGTAGAAAGTTTTCAAATTACTTTATTTAAAAAAATTAATTTGTTTTTAAAATATAATTTAATAACAACCAATTACATCCTTAATTTAATATTAATTAAAAATTTTCACACACGGAATCTGTCAGCCATGATTTAGAATGTATAACAATCACTTGAAAAATTCTCGATCCTTTCCACTTCAAATTTGCTGGCATAGAAATCGTGTTTAAGTGTCTGTTAACATCCTAGCAATGAGAATCCTTTTTGAATACGCGATTCTTTTATTATTTTACAACTACGTGGAAATTTTTTACACAGAAATATTACAGTATTTTATACATAAAAAGTTTTCAAGTGACAAATTATTACGATACAATAAATAATTCGAAATGCTGAGTTTTTAAAAGTTCTTTAAGTATCACAGGTACCTACATTTCGGAATAAAATTAATTTTTAGGTATTATAATCTCTAGTGTAATATGCAAAACGAAAATTAAGGTACTTGCAAATTTTCCGCATGAAAAATTAGATGACTCGATTTTCGCACGATCGAGAAATGTTTTACATTTCTTCACCAAAATGTGAAAGAAATTCCTATTTTTTTTGCAACTGGGACTGGCGCAAACGTCACCAAGTCACTCAAAAGTCGAAGCAAAATTTTTTACTTTAATAACCCCCCCCCTCCGCATGATAAATTTGAGTGCGTCAAAGAAATTTTCCCATTGAAATTCATTAGATTCCATCCAGACACTGAAAATGATGTCCAATATTGAATTTTTGAGGTTGAAAAGTAGCAAACCTTTAATATTTTTCTGTTCAAAATCCGACTAGAATTGGAAAAGCACAGGTAACCAAAATAAAGCCAGTTTTGACTGTTTGGAAGCTACAAATCGAAAATAAACAGCTAATACCATAAATTAAGTTACCCCCTTCCTCCTAATACGGCACAGATTTGTAAACAAATTTGCGAGCACTTCAAGGATATTTTTATCCTGAAACTCGATCAAGTTCGTAAATTTGTGAAAATCTGACTTTTCAGCAACTACTTCTAGGTAGGGTAGTTTGAGGGGAAAAGTGTTACGGAAAAGCTTAAGAAGGCGTTTTCACGCTTAATGAGTTCAGTTGTGACAGTGTCGTCCCAAAAAATGTTTCACATTATTGTTATGTCAAGTAAGTAAACCGGGGGTTACCTTCCAATACTTAATTAAACAAAATTTTATTTTTGACTTCCATTTGTTCAAAAAAAAATGGAAAATATAACAATTTTTTGGTTTTTCAATTATTTTGAATTTGTTTTAAGCAATACAAATTTTTTGTTATTAAAAACCAATTACTTTTGTCACTGTTTACGGATTTGAACTGTCGGGGTCACCAATTTTTAAAGAAAATTGCAATTAATTTATGTTTTCAATTCTGTTGTAGCTTGTTAACACAAAATGGAATTCACTCTAAAGGGCTCGTCCGTTTTTACTTTACTTTTTTTACTGCTGTACGACCAAGAAATTTGTTACGCCGATTTACAGTGAGTAATAATTTTTTTTATAATAGTAATTATAAAAATATTTTCAAAAAATATAAACATCACCGAATTATCAAATCTTGATTTGGTTGTGACGTCAATTTTATGGATTACAAAAGATACCTGACAATGCAAAACGTAAAGAGGTCTATTAAATCTTTTCATGAAAGCGCTCTTATTTTTTGCTTTGAAATATTCCTTCATCAAGTTCACAATTTGTCGTTAATTATTTTGAACCTTGACACAACTTTTCTCCAATTACGTTATTTTCAAAGTAACAAAAAATTCAAATCAAATTTACTGTTCACTCTTCAATTATAAATTTAAAAATGGAATCTTAAGGGTGGGATATTCGATTAATTTTGAAGCTTATCAGGGTCGTTTTGAACAGATTGACTTTCAATTTTGAAATTATGTTGATAACAGTAATCAGCAATGGTGTGTTTTGTTTTATTCGGAAGTTTTTTTTCACTAAAATATATTATCCAGTTTCCAAATATTTTAACAAAATTCAATTAAAGGAAAAATACATATTAGAATACCTGCAAACTGCGAGTTGATACAAAACCAAAAATTTGTAGGGTTGGCTTAAGCATAGAAGACATTTTACCAGAAGACAAATCAAAGTATGACAAAATGAGACCACCAAAGAAAGATGGAAAGGCTACCACAGTATTTTTCCACGTAACTGTAATGGGTTTAGACAGCATAGACGAAGGATCCATGGTTAGTCAAAACTCTCTGAATCTTACTTCTTAATATTCTGACAAAATATTCCAGACTTACGTCGCCGACATATTTTTTGCACAGACCTGGAAGGATAACAGATTAAGGTTACCAGAAAACATGACCTCCGAATACAGACTTTTGGAAGTCGATTGGCTCAAAAACATGTGGAGACCGGATTCGTTCTTCAAAAATGCTAAATCGGTTACGTTCCAAACCATGACCATTCCAAACCACTATTTGTGGTTATACAAAGATAAAACCATCTTGTACATGGTGAAGTAAGTTAACTTGCAAAACAAAAGAAAAAGGAAACGTTACTTTTTTTTAGACTAACTCTGAGACTTTCGTGCGCAATGAACTTTATGATTTATCCGCACGACACGCAGCTATGCAAACTGCAAATGGAGAGCCGTGAGTATTCCAATTTTGTTTCAAATTTTCCCTAATTTTCTTTTAGTTTCACACACAACTGACGATTTGATATTTCAATGGGACCCTGATGTACCGCTGGTTGTTGACGAAAATATCGAACTACCCCAATTGGCGTTGTTAAAAAACTACACCGAGGATTGCACCCAAGTGTACTCCACTGGTAAGTCTGTTCATAAATCGACGCCCCCAACGAAGACTATAGTAACTCAGTAATTACAGTTTTGATAAAAACGCAATTCAATATTTAAATAGTCACTATAAATTGCAGAATTGCATAATTTCTAAGGATCAGTGTCTACTATTGGTCGTCTCGAGTTGCTACAAAGTTACGATATTTTTCTAGGCAAATGCTTACCGATATAATAGATTTTTTTACTATAGTAACTGAAAAAATCAATTTTTTGAGTTACTATAGTTTTCGTTGGGGGCGTCGAAATGGTAGGTATTATTTTACGCAACTTTTTCAGGAAATTTTACGTGCTTGGAAGTTGTTTTTGAACTGAAACGTCGTTTGGGTTACTATCTCTTTCATACTTACATCCCAACATGTCTCATCGTCATCATGTCCGTGAGTATAATAGTTATAGCTCCAATAACTTAATAATGGAGAAAGATGTTAAAAATATTGACGAGGTCAAAAGTGTTCAAAAGAAAAGGGCGAATACTTTTTAGTTTAAACATTTTTGATACCTTTCACCCTTTTCGAGTTATGGAGAAAACTTTAGTGAGTCATACTCGAGCTCTCGTTATTATGACTAGAATCAATGTAATTTTTATTTAACCCTTATTCAGTGGGTATCTTTTTGGATAAAACCTGAAGCAGCTCCTGCCCGTGTTACCCTTGGAGTTACATCTCTTCTAACTCTCTCCACGCAGCACGCCAAAAGTCAAGCTGCGTTGCCTCCCGTCTCTTACTTGAAAGCTGTCGATGCTTTTATGTCGACTTGCACTTTGTAAGTTACCAATAATTAAACTTTCCTTTACTCAACAACCGATTTTTTAGGTTTGTATTTATGGCTTTAATGGAATACTGTTTGGTCAATATAGTCTTGGGAGATTCAGACGCTCCAAAACCACCACCACCTCCATCAAAAAAGGAACCTATTTTTGACTTACCGGGCAAAGAGAACGCTTATTTGTTGACCACTGGTCCAAAACCAGCTCCAGTTTTGACACCGGCCCAAAAGAGCCGAAACCAAGCAATTTACATTGATCGATTTTCTCGAGTATTTTTTCCGTTGTTATTTTTTGTATTAAATGGTACCTATTGGATTTTGTTTGCCGAATACATTTAAAAATCGAGATTTATTATTAAATTTACGCTGCATTCGCAACCTCAAAATTAAGTATTATTTTAGCTGGTACTACCCGGTAGTCGCGTAGCTGTGGTATTTTATGCCACCGTTTCCCTGAGAGATGGCGCTATCACATCCAAATACTTTGGAAAATCCAATTAATTGGTTGTGAATGTAGCTTTACTGTATGTGGTTAGAGTTTAAATTAGTTTGTTTGAATAAACCAAAAAATAAACTTTAACATTTAGGCAACCATGATAGCGAAAGCGAAGTTGCTAAGAGGTTTGTGATTGGTTAGCTACATTGTAGCTGCTGGCACGGTTGTTAAAACTCACTAATTGTTATCAGGGCTGGGCAGTATCTCAAATACATGTATTTGAAATACATTTTGTATTTTGTAATTTGTATTTCAAATACATATTTTCAATGTATTTGTATTTTGTATTTCAAATACCCAAAACAAATGTATTTTGTATTTTCGATTTCAAATACAATTTAAAAAATACTGTACAAAATACTTTAAAATCGATAAGGTTATTGACTTTTGAAAAAAAATTTCCATTTAATTTTGTTTTGATAACGGGTTAATATTTTGATTATGTTAATTAGCGATTTTATATCAAAAACGCGCATTTAATTGAAATTGTTTAAATTTAAAGAATTGTAAGTGTTATAATAATTTATAAATGAAGTCTCGCTTCGACCATAATTTGCATGATTTCAAAAGATGCGCCTTATGAAACCAATGAAAGACGTCATTATTAATTAAATTGTAAATCTAAATCGATTTATTAACATACTTAAAAAAACAGACCTGCGCAGAGGCAGTTTAAAACACGTGCAAATTTGGCGGAAAATTTTTCAAATTTTTTTTTATATTTAAGAAATATAATTAAAGACTCCAATATAATGTATTTTAAATACATAATCATGTTTAATAAAGAATTGCTCTTGTTTGTAAATACCTCAAAAACATAAAAATCTGAAAATGTAATGTATTTTGTATTTGGAATACTGTATCTTGTATTTGAAATACAGTATCTTGTATTTTGTATTTCAAATACTCGAAACAAATGTATTTTGTATTTCAAATACCCAAAACAAATGTATTTTGTAATTTGTATTTCAAATACATATTTTCATGTATTTTGCCCACCCCTGATTGTTATCATATAAAAAAGTAACGTTCACATAGGCTAATTTTATTGCATGTTGTATTGTAAAGTGGAAGTTGGTAAGAACCAATCAAATTAAAGTATACATTTATAACTTCAATTTGATTGGTTCTTGCAAACTTCTGCTTTATAATATTAAATTTCTTTGTGCATAACAAATTTATTAGATTTGCAATATACAGGGTGCCGCCTAAGAATTAAGTTGTAATAAAGATGAAAATAAATTAAGCCATAGCTTCCATGTTGTAGTTTTCTTCCTACAGGAAAAATTGCATTTCTATAATTGCAATATAGTCTGTTAAAAAGGGGAGACACTCAAAATTTTGTAGATCTTCAGAAGGCAACTTGTTGAAATCAGTTGGTAAAGATTTTTCACTTGAGAAAATGTGCGTCAGGAAGTCATTGACGTGTCATCACGTCAACTTTGCCACATAGAATTTGCGAAGGAATAAGATTAATGAATTTCAAGGGTAAAATTAGAACTCAATAGTTGATAAGAGTTAAAAGTTTATTATAATGTTAAACAATTTATTAATTCTAAATAGGTACACAATAAACAATGCACTTACGCTCCAATTTTTTTAGTCTTCTTTTTATTTCTAACCGCACATTTTTTAATAAAGGGAAGAATATTATCAAACGCCAGTTGTACATCCTTCGTATCTTTTACACCAAAAATTATAATATCCCCGAATGGTAATATGCACAAAGAAGCAGCCGGACTTGTCATTTTATAAATAACTCCTGTAAATAGTTCAGGATCGTAAGATCCTGACGGTCCAAGCTCCGTGTGTAAATCGCTTAACCGTATATGAAATCCAATGTTATATGATGCCACGATATTGTGCACTTTGAAGTTGGAGAACTTGACTACATAACCAACCCTTTGTACAAGTCGAGCGTATTTACGAGCAGCCACATGCGCATCTTCAACGCTTTTGGCACCTAAACACACAATTTTTCCAGTACAAAATATAAGTGCTGTAGTTCGTGGTTCGCTAATCTTCATGACTAATCCATTCATTTTTCTAGGGTCGTATTCAACATTTCGGGAGTTTCGGGCTATTTTATTCAAGTCCAATTCGCAATTTAGATGTGCAACTGCTACAATATTATGAAACGTTGGAATAATTTTGGAGTTCCGAACCCGTGGTGTTTTTGATTTAGATTTAGCAAAAGCTAAGGTAAATTTCTTTAGGCTGCCCAAATCATTTGGATTATAAAACATATTATGCACTAATATTATAGGTACAATCACATATATAAATTATAATATTAATTATTTAGAAGTACAAAAAATTTTGGTTTACTTATGTAAGTAAAACTTCTATTGCCAACTTAAGTAAGCAAGATTACAAAAGTTAAGTGAGTGAGCATAAATCGACCATTACAATTTGCAGCTTTTGAAGTTCAAATCCTGACCTACATAGTTAGTGATAATAATAGATAAAACCGTACTAATCACGTTCGAAAAGTATGGAAATTTTGAGATTGAGAATTATTTTGGTACAGGTATAAAATTTTGAAATTAAAATTAATTAATAAGCAATAATGTGACCATCAATATAAGCGCTGTGATTGGTCATACTGAAGACATAATTGTTTTTAAATTACTTTTAATTTCAATTTTGTACCAAAATAGTTTAATGTTTTTGTAACGTCCGTCATTTGCAAACAAACGCCGCCAATGCCTTGTTGATGTTTGAGGATGGCTAGCTGAAGAATTACACCCCCA
Organism: Rhagonycha lutea; assembly: GCA_958510855.1. Classification (NCBI taxonomy): domain Eukaryota; kingdom Metazoa; phylum Arthropoda; class Insecta; order Coleoptera; family Cantharidae; genus Rhagonycha; species Rhagonycha lutea. Next base: position 33,545,457 of record OY294040.1, read on the forward strand.
TCCAGTCCTAGAGCTGGGTCGTGCATACGCGGTTCATGGATTCTTTATTTGAACTTACCTCACTCAGCGAAACGAGCTTACAAATCTTACAATCACTGCTAATGCTAACTACACTGAAAAAAAAAAGGTACGCCATATTGATGAACACCATTCATCAAGTGAAATTCATCGTAATGATGACGAAATTATCAATATGATGTACAAAATCTTCGATTAAATTTGATGAATGATGAAGGATTTATCAATATAATGAATTTGATTTCATCAATGTATTTTTATCATGGAGATGAAATAATCATCAATATGATGTACCAAGTCATCGATCAAGTTTAAAGAATAATGAATTATTCATCAATACAATGAATTTGATTTAATAAATTTATTTTCATCATCGTGATGAAATATTCATCAATATGGCGTACCAAGACATCAATAAAGTTTAAAGAATGATGAATGTTTCATCAATAGTGAATATTGTTTCATCAATTTCAATAATTTATCTATATGAAGGGTCCACTGGAAAAACGATGAGGCTCCAAATTTTTCAAAATCGATATTTTATCGGCATCTCTTAGCTTGTAACATAAGCTATGAACATACCAATCCTCACAGGAAACAAACAATGAAATTCCACTAAAAGCTGCGGTTGAAAATAGGCAGCACAATGTAACGTTATGCGTTGTGAACAGTTGTGAAACTTTAAACCTCGTTTTACTCGACTTTTTAAAAATGTGACCCTCATCGTTTTTTCATATGTATAATGCTGATGAAACAATCATCAATATGACGTACCAAGTTATCGATAAAATTTGAAGAATGATGAATGTTTCATCAATAGTGAATATTCTTTCATCAATTTCAATAATTTATCTATATATAATGCCGATGAAACAATCATCATAATTATGAATGCTATCATCAATTTGATGAATGAAATCTTCAATTTGATGAAGTAGTACATCATGTTAATGTAATTTTTCATCATATTTGTGAACAAGTTCATCACATTTATGTATACAATCATCAATATGATAATGCAGTACATCATATTAATTCAACTGTTCATCTTATTTAATAATGCAATCATCAAGTTAATGGAGGAGTACTTCATATTAATGCAATTTTTCATCATATTTGTGAACAGGTTCATCACATTTATATATCCAATCATCAATTTGATGAATGCAATCATCAAGTTGGTTAAAGAGTACTTCATATTAATGCAATTTTTCATCATATTTGTGAACAAGTTCATCACATTTATGTATACAATCATCAATATGATAATGCAGTACATCATATTAATTCAACTGTTCATCTTATTTAATAATGCAATCAACAAGTTGATGAAGGAGTACTTCATATTAATGCAATAACGTACAAGCACGTTCAACGGTTCAAGTAGATAATATAATCCCCATTGAAATCGGCCTAAGTTGGTTAGGAAATAACTATATAAGGAGTGGAATTTAAATTATTAATGTGTAAAAAAAAATTTTCTTTTAGTTAAAATGAATTTAATTTGTTTTGTGTGCAAAAAGACAATGGGCTCTAACTTTGACTTATTACGTCATCACTTCATCACCAATGGAAATATAAATACGGATTATCCAATAAGAAACTTTGTTTAGGCAAAACATGACAAAAATTTGACGGTTGGTAGTAAACATTAGCATTGTTTATATAAGGATTGTGTAGTTTGTGGTATTTTCGTATTTTCCTATGGAAGTTTTGTGATACTTGAAAAAGAAGTGGTGTATCCCTTCGAAACATGTCGTAGAATAGGTAAATTACTATATTTTAATTAGTGTAAGCAATTATTTTGCCGAATCGTTTTATTTTTATTTAAATTGTACATGACTTTTCACAAATTTAAGAGACAGATTAGAACAGTGCTTGCATCGAGATGGTTCACATCTCGCAACTGATCCCCACCACCCGAACCCCGCTTCAACATAACCGTTCGATCGCAAAGATGGTTTGAAAAGGGAAATTATTTATGGCCCACTCTGTATTATTTAATTGTAATTGTAGTTAAATAAATTTTTGTTAAGTAGATAATCCCCATTGAAATCGGCCTAAGTTGGTAAGGAAATAACTATTATATATTTAATTTATTATCGTTTAATCCTCAAAAATTTTAATAGTTCTTATTACCAATTTAAAAATTTTACTATATAAGTGAACAGTATGTTTGAATTTGGACAAACCAATATTTTAAATATTTTATAATTGATCAATACGATTTACGAATAGTACATCATGTTAATGTAATTTTTCATCATATTTGTGAACAAGTTCATCACACTTATGTATACAATCACCAATATGATGAAGCAGTACATCATATTAATGCAAATATTCATCTTATTTAGGAATGCAATCATCAAGTTGATGAAAGAGTACTTCATATTAATGCAGTTGTTCATCACGTTTATAAACATTTTCAACCGTACGATGAACAATTGATGAACACTTGTTCATCATATTGATGAAAAACCCATCAATATCCAGCTGATGAAGAGGTTCATCGTAATGAAGAACAAGTGTTCATCAATATGATGAAAAACCCAGCAATATCCAGCTATGAACAATTGATGAACACTTGTTCTTCATTACGATGAACTTCTTCATCGGCTGGATATTGATGGATTTTTCATCAATATGATGAACATTTTCATCACTATGACACCACTTTTTTTCTCAGTGTAGAATAAAAGTATAGGGCGCCAGTGAAACACTGCACAATCGACTGCAAAGGAAGGGAATTTTTGTTGTCAATGTTGTCGTTACGTGTAATTAAATATAAATTTGCTTTATAAAATATATTATATCTCATTTTATATTTACAATAATTATGAAAAAAATTAATTTCTAGTATAACAATTTAAAAATTAAATAAATAAAAAATACTCCTTCCTTATAAAAAATCTTTGTAGCACAGAAACAAAAATTCACTTTACATAGTGAATAGTGGCACAAAGTTACTTATTAGGTCGAGTTTGTTTAATATATTTTGCCAAATGAGGTACGTCAATAGTTGAAGGTACACACCTTAAAAGTTTTCTGTTTTTCGAATTTCGTTGAAGTTTTCCAAAAATTTCGCAAGTCTACAATAATTTTATTATTAAATTGATATAATAATCAAGTCAGAAAAATCAAAATCTATTTTCCGGTTGTGTTTTGTAAGGTTCTGATTTGCGTCGATTATTGCTAACCTGGAAAAGTTTAAGAATGCACCGCATTGAAAAATGCGCACCTGTATAAACTATAAAACCTAGGTGCAAGACTATCAGTTTCTTTGCTTATAATAAATTCATAAATTGCAATTGTTTCGATTTTTGGTCTTTTATTTTTGATGGAAAGCAAAGTTAAACGACGCAAATCGAGACACTAATGTGTCATCACACCTCACAATGAACTTAAAATTAAAAAATTTGCGATTACGAACCTTAAATAAATTTTCTGTCCCAATAACGTAAAGGGCGTATTTAGCTCTTGTAAGAGCAACGTTCAGGCGTTGATTGTCTGCCAAGAAGTTGTTAGAAAAGGTCCTGACACTGGATAAAATAATTATGTCCTTTTCTTGACCTTGAAAACTATCAACAGTATTTACAGATATGGATAGGTTTGGTCCAAACCTAAAGAAATGTTTGAATTATTGAAGAGTATATAAATATATCAAATAATATTGATTATTAAATTATAAATTATTAGAAAAAAAATTAATTAAAATGTCTCCAGACTCCCCTCCACCAGCTAATTTCTGAAATTTCTCGAAAACTATTTGGGTACAAACGAAAATAAAACTTGTACAAACAGTCATCAATTAAACACAAATGATTTCGATAATTTTGAACTTCATTTTGTATACGTTAGTGAGAATCTCGTTAATCATATCATGCGCGTCCTTGTCGTTGATGCTTTATTTGAATATCTCAAAAACTATTTGGGTAAAAACGAAAATAAAACTTGTACAAAGAAACACAAACGATCTAGAGAAGTTGCAATCCAAAATTTCAAAAAGCAATGTCTCCAGCCCCCTCCCCCGCCAATTTTTGAAATTTCACAAAAGGGAACGTCCATTAATTACGTAAGGACGATTTTTGTAATTTTTGACCCCTCTCCCACGTTTGGGGAAGGAATATTGTGGCAGCCACCCCCACATCTTATGTAAGGATTGTTTTAAAAAATTAATTACATGTAAATTTTGTGCAAAATTTAAATACGGGGTTTATAGGTAAATACAAAAATTTAAATTAAATTTAATTTATATAGATAAAAATTTGAAATGTTTATTTTATAATGTAAAATTTAATTTAAAAAAATATTTTAAGAAACTTACGTAAGGAATACGTCGGAACCCCTCCCCCTACGTAAGGGTCCGTAAGATGGGTAAAAACGAAAATAATAATTGTACATGATTTAGACTATTTTGAATTCAAAATTGGAAACGGGGGGGAGGGACATGCACCTAATATATTGATAGGTACAGTGGATCTTCCATAGATGAAACTTCTCGAAGTAAAACTTTTAAGCAGCTGTTAGATGCCATCTTGAGGTGAACGATGTATGTTCGAAAATCAGGAAGAATTAATTATTTGGAAATCAAGGAGCAAAATTAGTGCAGATTATCGACGCTCTATTGCAGTGGTTTTCAAACTTTATGTTACTAGGTCCCCTTGAAAAAAATCTAATCGTGGTGCCTCCCTTTAATAAATTAAGGGGTTATACTACCCTGGGATTTGTAATCAATATCAATACTTGCAATGTAAGATTGATAACAATAATGCAAGTAATATGTAATCTAATTATTAAACAATCTAATTAAAAACAATTTAGATCAAAGAAAATTTGCGAAATGCATTCAAAGGATGGTGTCGCGGAAGTATAAAATAGCAATTCTGCAATGAACTTTAAAATACTGTCTTTGTTTAACTTGTTGACTTATGTTTGTATAAATAGGATTGATTTTTTAATAAAAGTTAAATTTGAAAGCTAGTGTAATTCACTTCTGACTCCATCACGGCTGCATCTTAGATCCAAGTCTAAAAAACCTTGGGCACTGAAACTGGTGCTCACCAAGAAGAGAGTAGCAACTACAAATAATTTCCTAAACGCATTTTTATGACTTTTATCTCGGTTCTTATTCGAGATAGACAAAAATTGTAAATATAAATGTTGTAGGAAATTTTATGCTCTATAAAATTTGTTAAAGCTACTTTAACTGAATTTGCAAAGGAAAGAAGATATATGAGAAAAAATGTCGGATGTGGTTGTTCGGCCTACGGCCTCACTGGGTTTCTGATGTGGCCATCCCATGACTTTACCATACATTAATGATATGGTATTTATATAAAAACAATGGCTTCTCGTTAATCCATTCCCTCGCGTCACCCCCACCATCAAGTTTCCGTGAACCGATTTCAACCAAAATCTAATCAGTTCCAAGTCTTAATATAAAAAACCTAATTATGAAATTTGGTTATGAAATTCTTATTGGTTTGTGCGCTAGAGCGCACACAAAATTAAGTGACACACAGACCATTGTTGATGTTTGGTCTCTTTCAACTCGTTGGACCCCAAGGACTCTAAATCCGTCAATATCTCAACTTTTTTTTTCCGATTTTATAACTTTCCCATACTATATGGTATACCTACTACGTATACTCATATTTGTTGTATGGTAAAGTAAAAAGAAATAATTTACCGCAATTTAGGCTGGTATTTTCAAGATGGCGGCTCGCGCACAGGCGTGCAGAGGTCGAAAACTTGGATTTAACATTAGGAGACCAGCAGTGGTAGCTGGTGATTTATTTTGATAGGGGGACTCAAGTTTAATATGAACTGTTGATTTAATAATATTCGTTGGTACAGAATCGACCTTCATGGTTCCAAAATTTGCCGCCCTTCCAGAAAATGTTTTTGAATGACTTTTTTTAACCTTATTTAATTGAACTTATTAAATCCCTAGCCTAAATTTTCTCGGAGTAACATGCGTCGACCGGTCTTTTGATATTGGGGGGGGGGGGGGGCGACGACGACGTTCACCAGCCGCCACTGGAGAACAGTTTATAAAACATTAAAAATTGAAACTACCAGAATAATTATGATTGAAATCTCTAAGGGCCAGTTGTATAAAAGAGGGTTAACTCAGGGATCAGCTGATCCTGGTTCAAGAGCTGACCCAGGATCAACGTAAGGTAGATAAATTAACTTGATAGGTTTATTTTATAAAAAAAATTTACTTGATAGGTTTATTTGTAATCTATCTACCTTGCGGCGATCCTGGGTCAGCTCTTGAACCAGGATCAGCTGATCCCCGAGTTAACCCTCTTTTATACAACTGGCCCTAATTGTACCGGCCTATACATGCATTTTTACCATTTTATATCTCGACACCTATTAGAGATAGAAGAAAATTGCAAATACAAAAGTTATAGGAAATTTTATGCTCTACAAAATTTGTTAAGATTACTTTAACCGAAATTTGCATTTGAAGGGAGATATATAAAATAATCTAGATTTTGTCGTGATTTCGGCTATTTTCTTAAGATGGCGGCGCGTGCGCAAGCGCACCAAAGTCGATAACTTAGATTTTAAACCAGATATAGAAACTACGAGAATAATTACGATCGCAACCCCATATCTTGCGCTAATTGCATTGGCCTATAAATGACAATCCTTGAATTTTATGGTATTCTGAGGATTTTGGGTTCAATTATACGGTAATAAATTCATAAATACATAAATAAATGCCTACAATGAAGAAATGAAGGCAAATTAAACAGAAACAAACATGAAAATGGAAATGCGGCAAAAACCCCGCTAGCGTGCACTTAAGGGTTAAATAATATCAATATATTAAAAACAAATTGTCAGTTTAACTTCAGAGTAAGATTCTTCGCTGGCCTTGCTTAGGTAGAATTTACCAAGAACCAATCAGATTGAAGTATTTTCGTCTATACTTTTCTATGTTTAAAAAATACCACAATCCCATTGGTACTTGCTAGCTTCCACCTAGCAAGACAAGACAAGAACTTAATGTGAACACCGCCTTACTCTTCAGTAGTTTTGAGAAAATAAGAGAAAGCAAAATTACTTACTTATGGCGTTGTAATATAATATTAATGCTGTCCTTCTGTATATTGTAAGGAGTGATTATCCCAATATTAATTTTATGTTGTAAAGGCAAAATTTCAACAATGGCTTGTACTAATTTTAAGATAAAATTAGTTTCACTATCATTTTGGTACTCTTGCTGCTGGTTAATATTGGTCAAATCATTTTCCATCTGAAACACTAAATAAGGACAAAGAGAAGTACAAATTGGGTTGTTCCTCTTGATCACATGTGGATCAGTCTTGAGTAAACCATTGTAATAGGTGTGATTTGGAAAACTACAAATTGCAGGATTCATACGGTACTGAATATTCAGAAATCTGATCGGATTTTTGCGTGCCCCCTCAAAATTTGCCATAAGCCTCGCAAATAAAGAATTTCCATGTCCATACTCTTTGGCTTCCTAAAAAATAACAAATTTAATCTTAGTTTTACTGGGCAAAGTAAATTTTAACCTTAGCAAATGTAACTCCAGGTAATTGTTTTGGATCTCCAATAAGAACCAACTTTGAGATTCCTAACTTTAAAGGTATAAAAGTTTCTTGTTCCTTACTATTCGTAGATTCATCCACTATGCAACAGCTAATCTTATTTGAACTACAAACAAAAAATGGTTTAAAATGTAAATCATCATTTTCCAAACTGCTCACTTTGTGGTGAAAACTTCTTCCATTCGTGTACCTAGACAGCTGGATAAAGTGGTGCAAATAATTTTGGCACCAGTTAAAATCCTCTGTTCCACTTGATTTAATTCCGACCTACCCATAAGGTCTATACATTTTTTTTCTAACAGACTTTTCTGCATGGTTAATTCGGCTTCAATCCGAGGGTTTTGACCCAACTGCGATTTCAAAGTCGAAATTTTGGTTTGCATTTCGGTCAATTCGATATTATTGCTGTGTTTTTGAAAACAACTAATGACAAGATTATTTTTTGCAATCTCATTAAGGGAGTAACTTTTTGTCGCAGAACCAATCGAGGCAGGAGGTCCAAATCGAATGATTTTAAATTTCTTCCTGTCTACACCTATAAAATAAGTTTGTAACTAGGGCTGGACGATATTGAAATAAATAATGAAATAATAAAAATATATCTACTTTTAAAAGTGGTTGAACAAGATCCAAGAGGAAAATTACCTTCAATTTTTGATTTAAAGTCCATTAACTTGACCAGTAAGTCGTCAATTGCTGTATTTGTGGGTGCAACTAGCAAAATACACTGCTGATTTGCTTCTGAATTTCTTGTCAGTAAAATTTGTTTGACTATGTTTACTATCACGGTCGACTTCCCAGTTCCTGGGGGACCCTGGATCATACATATTCCGGGTTCGCTTCCCAAGCATAATTTTGTTGCCTCTGCAACGGCACACTTTTGATTGTAATTTAATTTCGTCTACAAAAATTTTAATTAAAAGTTGGTTTACAAAACTATAACACAGGATTACGTCTAGGTTGAGACCATTCAAGTTAATGTTGTCTGATGGGTGCCTATAATTTTTTGAGCTTGGATTGAGAATATGGCTACAAAGGGGTGAGTATCTCAAGTGTTTAATTGATTTAAATATTCTCCAAGTTGACATCATATTCGTGAAAAAACGTACTTCGACAATTTTCTTAAAGGACCTAATTTCTCTGCTTGTTTTCATTAAAATATTGAAGTCGAGTGTCGCGTACGGTACCATTCCATTTACTAATTTTACTAAAATATTGTAAATATTTTAAGAAACACCAAATATGCTAAATTTAGTAGACGAATTCTCTAAGTGACTAGTAAAAAGCGCTTAAGGGTGCGATTTTAAGGACTTCATTTACAGCTCAAAATTGGTTCTAGATACAGCAATGATTTCTGTCTCAACGGAAAGAGGAGAATTTTCTGAAGGTCATGATATAATTTTGAATCGGTTTTGATAACGGATTCATATTTTGATTGTTGTGCCTGCGCCACCTGTTGAAAAAGTTCTCGTCCTAATGATAGATTGGGCCCCTAAGTCAATTTTGTATGCTTTTTCGATTGAGTACTAAGGACTTAAGTGTAATCCTTTTCATTGGTGAGATATAGAGTGGTCTCGAAGTATTAACCCATTAGGTACCAACTTAATTTTTTTTGAAAATTTAAAAAAATTTTTGTTATTTTTCTTTTAATATACATACTAGAGTAATATAAAAATAAAAAAAAAAATTTTTTAATTTAAACTTTTGAGTTATGAACGGTTTTATAAATAGGACATTGTGCCTGCCTTAAGGGTATCAAATTACACTACTAACGTCTACAAAAAAAATTTTATTTTAGCGCTACGATTGTATAAGTTAACCTAATCAGTTTAAAACAGAAATTATAAATCAAAATTCTAAGAAAATGCCGTTTTTATGATACCAATTGTATCAAATGTTTATGCTGAAACGCCGCTAATAATATAATTCCAATTTTAATCGTTATTTATTCAAAAAGTATAGTGAATATTCTCATGATAAAATTTTTTTGAGAAGGGTTGGTATCTAATCTAAGCACCTTCCAGTTATAAAAAAATTTAAACAAGATTTAATTGTTGATAAAAATTGTTATTCCTACTGTCCTATAAATAGGACGCTGGTACCTAATGGGTTAAGTCAATAAAAAATCGAGAGCATACAAAATTGACATAATTCCAATAACTAAACAAATTTGCTAATTTTTGACTAACCTAAGCCCTCCTTACTAATCACTGCAGTTTAAGTTGTACATTCAAAATTATGCATTGACACCAAACCATAATTTTAATTCATTTGCTGGTTCTAAATAAATCAATTTAAAATTTTTAATAGTGTACATCGGCGATTTCCAAACTGGGAGGTGCGGACTGGTGTAAAGAGAGGAGAAATTTTGTTGTTGAAAAAAGTTTTTATTTTATTAATTTTATTATCGTAATGCATTTTTTACCAAAAATTTTACGAAAAAGTACACAAACACTACAAAAGGAGTGAAAAATTTTATTCGCTAAGGCAGTGATTTAGAAGCTGGAAGATGCGTTTCCCCTGGAGATACAGGGAGGCGCGAAATTTTGTTGTAAAAAAAAAGTTTGTCATTGTATCAATGAATTTTTTATGGTATAAAAATGTGCGTTTGTATAAAACAAAGTGGAAAGGCGTCAATAAATAATTTTTTTTAAGGGGGGCATAGTAATATAAAGTTTGGAAACCACTTATGTACATAAATTAAAAAGTAAAATGGCTTATCAGTTATCAAACTGCAATAACATAAATTTACTTACAATCACGACGATTTGCGGAATTATTTCGGACAATACTTTTTTTCACATTGCAAACAGACCCCAAATACGCCCCCCTAAGTTTTTTATTGTTTGCAAAAGTAACATCCAGTATAACCAAATCCTCCTCCCTTATATGGGAAAGCTGATCACTCTCTTCTTTCGAAATGAAACCTTATTAAAAAAATGATAAAAAAACGTCGTTCAAAATAATAAAAAACTCACCATAACATTTCAATTCAATAAATTTACCATTATTCGTACACTTCTCCAAGTGAGCCTTGTAAGACTTCGTCATGCTGGAAATTTTGAAAACCATTAAAAAATCTTTCTAATTAAAGCAACTCACCGATTCGGATGCGAATCAAATTCCTTACAAAAAAAGTACCAAAGTTCCACTAACCAATGAGGTAAAACAATGTTGTAATATTCTGCATAGTTCGTAAAACTATTAAGTAATTTTAGCAAGGGCTTCTTGTTAATTGGGGGCAAAGTATCGTTAGAAATCCTTTCATTGAACCATGTAGGATTCCAACTTAAAACTTGCAATAAAATATCTTCCAGCATTTCATGGGTCTTTGCCATTTTGAAATTTCCGTGCGACATTGTAATAGCATCGCCCATATTTCCGCACCCACTGGGAGATGCTGCACTGGTAGATGCCGTACTGGTAGATGGTGTGCTTTTAAATGTAATAGGAATTCTGTTTGGTGAAACAGTCGTCGGTTTTTCTCGAAGTGTTCTCTTTGCCAAATTTGGTATTACTTCAATCGGTTTTATCAAAAAGTTACCGCGACTTTCGGAAACCTTAACTTTAGCTGGAGCGGGTGCAATGGATTGTTTTTCTTGTACTGGTGGGGACTTCTTTTTCATTGCGACTACTTTCAGCTTATCTCGAAGTTCTGCTTTTGGGGTGAATTTTGGTTTCGTCTGAGTAACTTCTGTGCTCTTAGTTCGTTTATTTTTAGTGCTGGAAGCTTCAGTCACACCTTTCCTTTTCCGCGACTTTGGAATTTCAAAATGAGGGGATATGATGGGAGGTATTGTGTATTTTTTTGCTGAAGTTTCCTCCTTCAGTTTTTGTGTAGTTTTGTTTTCCACTGTAATCCTTCTTTCGTTGAGAATAGTGTGGTTTGATCTTTCTAGGGGTACAATTTTCTTGACTTGATTTTTGTGTTCATTGCTATCTTGTAGCATAAGAAGTAAATCGTGACTGCTGACTGGACTATGTTCAAACTCTTCATCGATACAAACGACACAACCTTCCGCACCTTGTTCCATATCTTCCAACTCCTTTTTAACTTCAAAAAATGTGTTGTCACCTATTCCGGGTTCATCTTGTGAGTTATTTGTTTTCCATTCACCTAATAACTGTGAGAAAGGTTCCTCGCTATCGCTTTCGTCACTATCGTCGACGACTATAACGGAATCCTTGATGGTATACCCTTTATGAGTTTTAGGTGCCAAATCGTATATTTTTGATACATCAAGTGGTTCCAATTTTACTCGAATGTCTGGTGATTTTTCATTCATGTTTGGTGATTTTTTTTGCATGTCTGGAACTTTTATGTTCATGTCTGTTAAAAGAACAACGGGTTGACGTATTTCTACATCCATTGCTGTCTTTTCTTCTGTTGGATTCTCCTTTATTCGTAAGTCAATAACTTCAAAAATATATGTTTGCCCTTCGCCGTAGGGCACTTGACTGTGCAAACCAAAACCGACCTCATCATACATTTTCAATTTATATAATTTTTTAGGATCGATTCTCTCACAATTTATAAAAGTTCCATTGACACTCTAAAGATTAAAAGAATTTTGCCTTTTGTCAGGGTCATTCAAATTATCTACACAAGAAATAACTTACCTGATTGTCGTGGACGTATAAATCACCATCGGCATCGACAGTAATATAAGCTTGGTTTCGAGAAATGTTATCATTGTAGCAGATTATGTCAGCGGCAGCACATCGACCGACATTCATTCGAGACTTCTTCACATAAATTTGTTGTTCTGATTGTTTATTTAATAAAATCCAATGCGGTTCTTGTTCCATTGTGCTAAAAAATCATTTATGTAGCTGCTGTTTAGAGATGCTAGATATTGAGAGAGATCAATATTGAAAAAATAATTTTATAAGATTGTCCCAATATAGTGCAATGATATTCACCCTTAAATGAATAATCATCCCACAAAAGCCCCCTAAAACTAACGTTTCGCCGAAGATGGGTTTTTCTCTTCCTCAGAGTCGATAGGTTCGACGAACGAAATAAAAGGGTGTAAATTCGTGATAAGGATAATTTATTATCTGAACGTAAAATTTTTTATAGACAGTTTGCATCAAATTTTATGAGGACAATAAGTTTGTCTCAAACCACAAGTGTTCTGATGTAATGGCTCAGACATGCACGCAATATTTAACGTTTTAAATTTTTAACACTGTACGTGTAAATCTGTCCATTCATGTAATGGGTGTAATTTTATAAAATAACAAATACAATTTTTAATCAATAAACTCACTATTAATGGTAAATTTTTATTGAAGTCAGTGCGTTGCCGGATCCATGTGGCCAAATTCTCGTCAGCAGTCGCCAGCTGTTCCAATCTATTCCAATCCACCAAAAGTTCCACACGGCAGCCAATATTCCAAAAACCAGTAAATTCTCCAACAACTTAATTCGTCAGAATTACACAATCGCACACTTATTTTAAATTGTAATAAGCAATTACGTGAAGACTCGACTTCCGCAAATTATTCACTTCTTAGTGAAATCGCGAAATTACACTTCTCTGACCCTCGGATCAAAAAGAAGTTTTAGGAGTTCTTCCTTCTTTGAAGACCACCAAAGAACTTCACTCCGCTTGAGTTTCACCGGGGAACCGGCGTGTTCCCTCTTTGAGTTTCACCAAGAGACTCCTCTCTCCTTGAGCTTCACTAAGAGACTGGCTTCATTCCGGCTTGTTGGCCGTTCTGTCCCTCTCCTAGTTTTCAAAATTTGGATTCTGTGGTGGGGTTTGACATTTTTGATCACTAATGTCGTACTTATTTACTGGTAACATGGTGTTTATAATTGTTTGTTCACTAAATTTTTATTTTCATTTTACACTTTTATAGAAAACTGCGGTTGTTTAAAAAATTAAAAATCATACACAAGATGTTGCAAAATACTTGTTTTACATAATTCACTTCAAATTTGTGTGGTTTTATGTGTAAAATGTTACATGCGGCGGTTTGTTATTAATTTGATGCAAAAGTCTATTTTATCAGTCAAATTAACTGGTTATTGAATTAAAATAAAATAAAATTGAATCACTCCCTTTATTTGCTTGTTTACACCCTCTCATGGTCAAAATACCACAACAATAGATAATCAATATTATCCCAATACGAATGGTCAATATTAGAATCACGTAGAATTGCAATATAGCTCCCCAATATTAAGACTGCATTGCAGTGTGTCGGATTTTAGAAAAAAATCTAATGTATTAATTGCGGTGGTTGCAAAGGATGGAAATTGAATTAACCGATTAAAATTCGCTAAAAATTAACAGAAAAACAGTAAAAAATTATAACTAATTTGCATTTCGGAAGCTAAACTCACTTTCGCAAGTTCAAATCGGCCTGCAGTCTGAAGAGGATCGTCGCCGTCGGTTCGAATACCTTACTAATGATTTAGGAGGCGCAGCGGAAGACAGTCAGACCGTTCACCGGGAGGCTTGCTCCTTTTTCTTATAAGAACCAAGGTTGCTTCTTTCCAATTTCCAGAATATTTATAATTCTGTAGTAGAGGATTAAATGTATCCCACAGCGATTCTGGCTGAAGGTGAAGTTGACAGGGTCAAGTGCCTTGGATAAGTTCTAGCATGTTCTAGCCCAGGGGTGGCGAACCTTTATGTACCAACGTGCCATTTTTTCTAAAGAAATATTTAATGAGGCCATAGACGTGCCATCAAATAATTAAATATAGTATTTAATAGTGTATTTTTTTATCGGTGGCGTGCCCAAAATATTGTGTCGCGTGCCATCAATGGCACGCGTGCCATAGGTTCGCCATCCCTGTTCTAGCCTGTCTTTCGTGATGCATGAGAAATCCAACAGTAGGTTGTGCCACAACTCCATTCTTGTTTCTCTTAAGAGTTAATTTTTGGGTCTCCTGTGTCAGGATGTAATAGGTCTTTCTAGTAGCATTACGCCTACTTGTTATGGCGGAAATTAATTTAGTTCACCAGTATAAAGATAGGCGTTCCTTGCCAAATATTGGCATATGCGTCTTGCATAGAAACTAATTCAAGGACGCGACGCGACGGAGCGGAAGCCCAATGTACTTTGCAGTAGAAACTGTTAGTTGAAAATCTTGTTGCTGTGTTTTTTTCAATTCCATCTCGTCCTGGCAGGAGGTTTTTCATAAATGATCCTGATGTCCCTCCTCAACACCTGTTAGAAACCATCTTGTTCCTGAGGGATAGGAGATGAGGTTGAAAGTTCAATCTTTTCCCAACCCTATCCCCAGATATTCATTTGGTCTCTCAAATGTACGCAACAGAATAATACCGTCGCTGATGCCTGCTTGGAGACAGGACATCCTCGAGGAATATCTGATTATAGATAGCTATAGCTCTTGCAATCCCTCAAGAATAACTGATCAGGCCGTCGAATGCTCGCATCCCATGCAGCATTGTGACTATGAGTCGCTCTACATCGGGCTAACTCTTCTTCTTCCTAGTATGACTAAGAAAGCTTCTTCACAGAAGCGTCGTGACCTTTTGACAAAGGCTTTCATGGCAGATTACATCTGGGTGGTTTGCCATTGCCTTCCGAGGGGAAAGACGGCCAGAATAAAGTTCTTACTTTACTAGGATTCATAGTCAACTTGCGTGATCCTTAAGCTCCGACCGCCTCTTATTCTCTAATTAACTGCCGGCTAACTCTATGAGACTGAATACAGTGCAGTGTCGCAGAGCTAGCCATAGGGGTTAAGACCGAACGCCGAGAAGCTTCGCAGAGCTAACAAAAATGACGGTTGTGAGGCCGGAAATACTCGCTAATATGAATTACACTTGACGCTTTCCGAAGTGCAGCTGCAAATGATGCAGTGATTTTCCCATTGTAAGCATATTGACCGATAGGACACCGGTTAAGACTTGACACGGTGCTGGGACTTCAGTAGTACGACCAGTTGAGACGCCTTTTACCTGGTCCCCAATTGACAATCACGTCAACATCCTGTCCACCATCCTAAGCGTCTCCGAGTTCACACCATCCGGTATTAGAGACATCTTTTGACTTGATGTTAAGTTTTATTAATTATATGGAACTACGTTGATTTGCGTACGTTGTGAGGTCATTTAAATACACGAGAATTCAGTTTTGTTGGTTTCATCAAGGTCGGCAAGGTCAGGAAGACCTGATAGACCAGCGGTAGGCAACTTTTTAGATATTCTTCTTTATCAGCCTTTTCCGCCCACTGCTGGACATAAGCCTCTCCATATTATGGAGGTATTTTTGGCCATAACTCACCACGCTGGCCAGACGGGTTAGTGAGTAGTCCGCAGATCGATTTTGGGCTATCGTTGTTTTACATCCGGTAGCAGCTTGCTAGCCTAGCATTCAGATGTGACTGTAAGCCCTGTTTTTTTTGTTAACGGTGGCAATTCGTCAACTCAGGGGGACCGCCGCGCCGGCTTAACGTGCCCTCCGAAGCACGGAGACTTGGTCATAAGAAAGTTGGACTCTCCCAGGGTTTGAACCCGATACCCCGCATTCGTATCCAACTGCGTTAGCTGCAAGGCAATGACCGTCTCTTTCTTAGATATTTGCGTACCTTAATTTTGAAAAATACGAAATTTATGTTAAGATTTTTCTTTCAGTAGTACAAGTTTACTCTTATGCAAATTTTTTTTTTACACGTAATAAAGTTGCTGGCGTGCAATTTGGTTCCTAACCTAATGATATTCAATTTTCCCCAACTTTTTTTAACCCTATTCCATAATTGAACCCCCTCGCCTACATTTGCTCCGAGCAACATGCGTCGACCTGTCGATCGCGCTTAGGCTTTTCTTTATCTTTATCATCTTTAGAGATGTTTAGTTTACGAGGAGAAGAAAATTACAGTATTACAAAGGACCTCGAAAATTTTGTAGGTAAATCCGGTTTTGGTTAAATTCGATGAATTTTATATACACTGCCGTGCAAAAATTTGAGTACATCTAATGCTTTTTTATATTTGTTGACATTTCTTACTTTGACGTAAATGAACTGAATAAAAAATGATAGTCTGTGTTAGGGGCATACTTATAGACAATATTCATGACAAAATTTGTAGAATAAAATTGAACCCTATTTGGAGGCACCTGAATATCTTAACTACCCCTAAGATGTACGTACTTTACAAACCGCATTAAATGCGGTTGCACTTCGAAAAATTTCTCTTCAACAAAATTTGTTAAGTGGGTAATAAAATCGGATACACCTAATTTTGCCGCCTAAAAAATTCCAAACACTAACCTAAGCTCGACCGTCAATTTTTAATTTTCCCCTCATTAAAAAGTAATCAATTTCTACCACTAACCTAACACTAACCTAAGCTCGACCGGTGGATCCCTCTTTTCATGGTTCCCTCATTAAAAAAAAAAAATGAATATTTGGACGGTGTGTTAGTCATATTTATGGACATTTGAATTAATCACTGTAACTAAACTGGGCCTAAATAAATCAAATTAAAATGAGAGGCGGCGAAATGGAATGGTACCAGGCGGCGAAATGGGGAAAAAAGTGAACTTGGAACTATTGAACACATTTTTACAAAATTCAATACATAATTTTTGGATAATATTGGGAGACAAATCGTTTAGTCAAGTTTTGTTATTAAAACCAACAAGTTTATTTATAAATTAAGAAGGGTTGTTATTGAAATGGCAAGAACGAAGTAAATTAGTGCTGAAAAACTTGCTGCTGTACCGCCAGCGTTTTGGAAGACAAAATCTAAAAATCAAAATTTCCCTGCCAAGCCTGGCTCAAGTCTAGCTTCAGGCCTGGCTCAGGCTTGTCAGGTAATTGCAGACAATTACCAGGATTGAAATGTTACTTGGGAAAACAACTACTAAAGTAGAAAATCAGTTTATTGTGGTGACTAGTAAACGAAATCGACGGCTTAGAGCTCCAGAAATTACCGCAGAACTCAATCAATCTAGAAAGACGTCCATATCACAGTGAAACGAAGCAGGACTTCGTGCAGGACCTTTCAGTACTTTAAAGTACTCATCATTTACGGAAGACCATTTAGAAAGAATGGAGAACCATTCCTGAAGCTGCCATCAAAAATTTGACTGAAAGAATGCCGCGTATTTGTGCGGCAGTGATTAAATCGGTTAAGACATAAGACAGTACAAGTGGCGCTATCTCTGCGCGACAAACGGCATTACGTAGCAGAATCGTTAGACCAAAGCATGAACTTACGACCAAAGTACATAGAATATTATACGTAAGACAATCGAGCATTTTTGCGGTTCCAGATTTCTGAAATGTAATATTAGTATATTATATGAGTTCACAGATGTCGCAACTGCTTTCTGAACACCCGGTATAAAGTTTTTGAAAAATATGCGGTCGTTTGTGAGTTATTCACATTATTTTCACTTTACTTTTTGTTTTAAAATTTTTTGTGCCTTAGAGGGAGCTGCACGACCTCTAGTTTGAGAAGCACTGATATAGATTTGTTATTTTGATAGGAATAGGGTGGATGGTTCCTTCCATCAAGATTAATACCTGCCTAGCAGAACGCAAATTATCATTCCAGATCGATGGAAATACATTTGATCTTAAATTAACCTGGTCTCACACAAAATAATTTTTCTATATGTTTAGACTCAAGAGCACCTAACCCTAATTGTTATAAAGTGGAAACTTTAACAGAAAAATAAATTCATAATAATATTTTAAGAGTTGATTGCAACAAAGGGCTGAAAATTTTTGAACAAGATATAAAATTAAAA
This sequence comes from Rhagonycha lutea, assembly GCA_958510855.1. NCBI lineage: Eukaryota > Metazoa > Arthropoda > Insecta > Coleoptera > Cantharidae > Rhagonycha > Rhagonycha lutea. The sequence goes on from OY294040.1 coordinate 33,563,815, forward strand.
GCTGTCCGAGTGGCTAGTAACACAGGGAGTGGTTATAAAAATTAATTTATGAAGAATCTACATAACTTGTAAGCTCTCGGTATTCTAATATTAAGTATAAATTAATATTTTATCAAAATGAACTATCCTCGATAATTAATTTTCAATATGAAACAATCGGCAGGTTTGTAGGACATCAACAGAATAAATACATTTATAAAAGTTATTAAAAACTACATGAAAATGCCTTGTTCAACAAATATTTATAAAAAATTTGAATACCTAATCACATTTCAATACATGAAGACTTCCAAATTAATGTTTCAACAAACAATAAAATACTTACAAAATTCTTGCTAATATTTCTAACCCCATTTAATAATAATAATAGCAGGTTAATTTAAGACAAAAAAAATTGATATTTACCTGAAATGTCCGCCAAAATTGTAATTTTGGGGTATTAATTTCTTTAAACTTCGAACACCAAATATTCAAAAAATTTGCAGGTTAGATACAAATTAGAAATAATTGTCAGAAATAATCAGTGGCGTAACGCATGATTTATCATCAGGCTCCAAATTAGAACAAATTTTAAGATAAATTATTTTATTTTTAATCTAAATAATGGTTAAACCCTTTATTTATATTATTTAATATATTTTTACATTAATAAAAGAAATAAAATAAAAGTTTATAGCCCTTTACCCCCTTTTGGAGCTTTCAATAGGGTTTTAAGAACGCATATTTGCCACATCCGGGGAAAAAGGGCTAGTCGAAGACAGGCGTCGAGGATTTTGCCTTAATAGCAAGGCGGACCTTCTTAAGGAAGGATCACTGGATGTTAAAGCTAGGAGATCCACTGTTTGGTGTTCCACTGTGGAATCTGACGAAGCACCATCATCAGGTAGAATCTTGTCCATGAAGAACTTGCCAATAGGATCAGAGGTGGTATAATGTGCAATTTTCAAATGAAGTGGTAATGGTTCTTGTTAATGAAGACTGCAAACCATCTTTTCAAAGGCATTAAGAATTCACCAAAAAAATTCGGAAAATCCAAATCAGCAATTCCGATGACCTACACATTAGATTCAACATCAAACAGCTTTGTGAGCAGAACAATATCAGGGATTTGCGGATTATATGGCAAACTTAGCCATTAACGCAATTGAAGTAATTTTACCTTCGTTCATTGAGGCGTCAACAACGAATTGGGTGCTAGTCTACAACATCATGGCTACACAAACTGGAGAGATTTTTTCCAGATTGTGATAGCTTTTTGATCAAAGCTCTTTGCTTTGGTCAACCCTCTTATTAGGGGTTGCGTCACTGCACAAGTCGTTTTGTAATTTCATGTTATTAATATAAGAAAGGAGTTCGAATTATCGAGGATAGGCTGTAATAATAAAAACTAATAGAATAAAGTTCCCATAATATTTAATCTAATACTAAAATAAATTGGTATTTCTTACACATACCAGCGAAAGATTTCAAATAAATGATAAAGCATTATCAAGATCTTCGATTAAGTCATCGACATCTTCCAAGCCCACTGACAACCGTAACAAATTTTGTGTTATGTTTAAAGATTCCCTCTTGTCCTTCGGCAGAAATCTATGTGACATAAGCGGGCTGAAAAAATAATAATGCAAAACTTTTCCTGCACTTGATTCCTAATTGGAAAAAATGTTAAGTCCAAATTTAAGAAAACACTTACGGAAATGCAACCAAACTCTCGAAGCCACCTAAACTGGGTGCATAAGTGAATAACTTTAGATTATTTAAAACTTTTTCGGTTTCATCCCAACCACCTTTCAAATAAAAAGAAAAAACTCCACTGTGACCAGATGTTTGCTTCTTGAAGAGCTCGTGCTGCGGATGTGAAGGTAAACCTAAGATTTGATGCTCGGTTGACTAATTAACTCTCAAAAGATACTTTTACCTGGATGCATAACTTTTTGGACTTTTGGATGATTCTCTAAAAATTTAGCTAGTGCCAATGCACTTTTCTTGTGTTTTTTCATTCTAATTTCCAAAGTTTTTAAACCTCGAAGTACTTGGTAACAATCGAATGGCGATGGGATGATGCCGGTTACTAAAAGTATAAATTTTGTTCCAAATCTCAATGTTTTCAAATTCTTACCATATTGGTTCGCCCGGAGTGCTTCATGAATTGCATCATCGTTAACCAAGAGGACACCCATTACAACATCTGTGTGGCCATTGATGTACTTGGTTATAGAATGCATGACCAAATCAGCGCCCATTTCTAGGGGTCGTTGAAAATACGGCGTCAGGAAGGTGTTATCAATTGCTAACATAATTTTGTTTCTCTTGGTGACTTCTGCTATTGCTCTAACATCAAAAACTTTCAATAACGGATTTGTGGTCGATTCCATCCATAACATCTGGGGAGAAAATCATTAAAGAGAAATTTGGTTAGAATAACCTTTTTACCTTTGTATTTGAAGTAATGTGTTCTTCGATTTTAAGTGGATCTGAAATATCAATAAACTTCACATCCACTCCTAATGATTGGGCCACTTCGGTGAACAGTTTATATATTCCTCCGTATACGTCAAAGCTGCAAAGTATATTTTGCCCGGTTTTGAAGGTACTCAAAAGTGCCATTACCGATCCCATACCGGAAGAGTAACACAAGCCATACTTAGCATTTTCCAATTTGGCAAGACACTCTTCCAAAGTATTTCGGCATGGATTTCCATTCCTACCGTATTCATATTTCTGCAAAAGAATATGAAAAATATCGAAGATTATTTAATGGATGAAATATAGGTACTTTAACAATTTTTGGTGGATACAATTTAAACGATGCTGATGTCACCAAAGGCGGAACCAAACTTAATGAATCCCATTGTTCTGGATTTTGGGCTGTATGTATGGTGTTAGTTGCAAAACTTTTTGGGCGTGGTAAATAACCATCATTGTTGTTTTCCATGACTAACAGATAATTAAAATATAAAGTAACTTTTATTCGTCAAATAAAAACAATCTCACCTTTTCAATTTGATTAATTATTTTGGCCTTTGTTTTTGGTATAGCCAATCTAGATTGTTAACTATTTATTGAAGATAAATTTAAATGATTATCTTTATTATGAGCACAACGTTTATATACTAAATGTAAATAATAATAAATGAACTAAAATAAACTTTCAAGATCAAGGTTATGTGAAAGTTTTGTGAAAACAAAGATATTTTTTTAATTTTAATGCAAATGAAGATGGAAATACCTCACATAACACTATATTATATTGTTTACTGGTTGTCATATAAACTGTTGACTTAATTATATAAAATTTTAAGTACCTTACTTAGGTATAGCTAATTTCTAATTTTACGTTGTTCGTCTTAGATTCTATTGTTAACGAAGCTGCAACCTTTTGGATTGTCCCAATCCTATAATGTTTAAGTTACTGGTGATTAAAACTGTTATTAGTAAACAACATCGAATGACGTCATTATAATATTGGCAATGGACACGTATTTGTAAAAGCTCTGGAAATGGACTACTGGGAGACGCTCGTGTGGTGTATCCAAGCTGAAGCACATAGGAAATGTGGAAATACGGCAGAAAATGGGGTAGAAGGAACAATAATAGACACCATAGATAAGAAACGACTGATGTGGTACGGTCACCTCCAAAGAATGGAGGACTACAGATAGCCAAAGAGAATATAGGAATGGGTACCTGCAGCAAGAAGAAAAAGAGGAAGGCCAAAATTAACATGGCAGAAGGATGTCCAAAAAGCACTGAACTCCCAAGAACTGACAGAGGGAGACTGGGAGAACCGCAATCCGAGGAAACCGAGGATCAACATGATTTGTTTGGATTTTATTTGTCAGTCGTTCCTGTAGTTGATAGCGACACTTTATGGAATTGATTTATTGGATTCATCTGCAAATCTGTAAAGTTTGACAACTACTTAGTGTTGATATTTCTATAGAACTACACTAACATAGTAAGAAATGCCTCCGTTGGACAATCAAGGTTAGTTCGTTTAGTTATAACCACCTTAAATGTAGCTCCAGTGCGACCTACAAGCCGCACAACCTGGGCAATCTAGTTTCTACGATATTTGATGGAGTGTCATGGACGATACAGATAGATTTAGATGTTTTTAGACTAATCACGTTAAACGGGGATGAAATAAGATCAGAATTTTATTGATAAGGGGAAGAATACAAATGTGCATGTCCTTATGGTGCTGCCTACATTACTTCTGAGTCATAATGACCAGCGGGTTTCATAATGAATTTCGGATTTTTAAATTTTCACGATGAAGTTCTAATTGTGATCTAAATGTATAATATTAGTGGTTCTACCTTACAATAATTTTCCCCTCTTTCCCTTACATTGCTATCGCTTATGTTCGTTATTAAAACAGCAATCTTGCAAATTTCATACTTCATTGTCATTGTATCGGATGCATTGATGTGAAAGTGATTTAAATTTACCGTATCCTGTGTCGATGTACGTACCTTGTTTTAACAAGTTAAAGCACCCTACACATTTACATTACATTATATTCAATAATATTATGGAGGTAGGTAAGAAACCTCAGCAAGGATTTTAAAAATTTCCACTGTCAAGAATCATTAAAAACGGTACAAAAAGCTATTATAAAACAAAATATTTGTGGATCATTGCAAATAGGGCTCTAAAAAGTCAATTCAAAATTTGTGTTGGCCGATGCAGTCTTACGAGTTAGAAACGGTTTACAACATTTCATTGGCTCCCGAAACCCCGCCTCTAACATATCCCACCAAAAGCTTATAAATATAAGGTGTGTACTTCATAAAATGCTCTCAGTACGTACTGGCGATCACAACAACGTGTCGTGTGTTGAGCGTTAAAAACCAGTTCTTTTTAGGGCCAAAAATACTTAGAAAGGGTTACGGTTTTAACGACGTTGAATCTCGCTTTTTTTTGCAACTCGTCGTAGGTGGATGTGTTGCCAAAATTGACTCTTCCGCGCCGCCGCTCCGCTCCGCGTTGCAGCGCTACAGAGCCATTTTGGCAACACTAAACTCATTAAAAACATCCCCCGAGGGTGATCCAACTCGGCAAATTGTGCTATTAGCAAGGGGTGAATCTCGCTTTTTTTGCTGCAAATTTAAGCCAAAAATACATTGAAAATGTGAATTTACCTCGATGTTAACTGTACGATGAATTTCCCCATGTGTTTTAGTAAAAAATACCCCTAAAAAATGAAATCATGTCGATGTTAACTGCACGATGGTACAGGTAATACTGGGAGCGACAGCGAGATCAGGTCACACACACACATCATCTACTGAGTCAGAGCGTCTTGGAAGCGAATCTTCCATCGTCTCTTTAAACATCTGTGGACCGTCACGTTGATAACAAGCAGGCCAGTTAATTTAAATTAACTGGCTAGCGGTGATCGAGCGCAAGGCCTGAACGCGCTCGAAGTTTTGCTGAAAAACGCGAGTGGCATTTAACCAGCCTTCGGGGTTTAAAAAGTTTTATTTTCGTCTTGACAAACTCAATGTTCCAACTGTGACCATGCGAGATCAGGTTTTTCTAAGTATTAGAGTAACTCACAGCACACGGACGGACGACAGAATGACTGTGACGTTTGAAAATCGAGCTAAAATTGGCAACTTTAAAATCGATTATTCGCCAAACTAATCGATATACGACTTTCATCCTCAACTTAATCGCTTCGTCTATATTTTTTCTATCTAAATCCGTCGAGTTTTCTTTAATAAATTTAATATTCTCGAGCTGAGCCTACTTACCTGCTACCCCGAATCCTTATAGCTAGCACTATAGCTAGCACCCAAATATAAAAGCTAGCACCATTATAGTTTTTCCACAAATCGATATTGAAAACCGGGGGGGGGGGGCAAGTAAACGCTAACTCCCCCAAGTTAATATTTTTCCCTAAAAAGCTAGCTCCCGGAATCCTTATAGCTACAACCTGCTAGTTCACAAATCGATTTTAAAATGGATGCACAGTGGTTCAAAATCCCATAAATCCGGTCATAATATGAAGGCGTTCTTCAATTTGAATGAAATTTGGTATACTAAGGTTTTAGTGGTCGCTGATTACGACTAAAAAGTCGAAATTGCAAAAAAAATGAAATGGCGGTTCAAATATGGCGGACATAATATGTATTTAATATCAGATTTAGCCGAAATTTGGTGACTGGATATTTTCAATGTAGTTGATAATGAATCCAAGATCAAAATGACAAATAACAAAGTGTCGGATCCAAGTTTCCTATATTTCCCGCATGTTTAGAATTTCAGGAAAATTCAAAATTCAAATAACGATTTTTAACCGAAGATGGACCAACTTAACGCTTCCTCTCCACTTGTGCATTTTTTAATTAAAAAAAAAGGTTACAACATTTTTCATTTAATTTTACTACGATGGAATCCTTAAATTCATTTTTATAGGAATTACACTAACTACAAATTGATTGAATTTAATATCACCAATCCACTTTTTCCACCAATCCATGCACCAAGCTCCAGCCAACGTTGGTGCAATATTGATTTCCTATATTGCCCCAACATCGGAAAACAATATTGGACCAACATTGGCTAAATATTGGCAGACAATATTGGTTATCAATATTGGTGCAATATTGAGCCAAGATAAAGCTAATATTGGTGCAATATTGATTTCCTATATTGCCCCAATATCGGAAATATTTGATAGATAACATTAAAATGAAGTGTTCGATTGCCAGGGGTGTAAGGTGTACGCCACACGTTTAAGGTTAGGAATAATCCAAAATATCGATTAGTTAGGTCAAAAATCGATTTTAAAGTTTACATTTTTACTCAAATTTCGATCTAATTGAAGATATCATTATCTCATTATACGCCCACCATGTATATTTTTGCGGACCAAATTAATTTCTCAACCGAGGTACGCATGTTGCTCGGACCAAATCTAGGCGAGGAATTTAACAAGTTTAAAATTATGAACCAAATTGCACGCACGAGCCAGTCATCTTTAGGCGCGATCTTTAGGTGCATGTTGTTCGGAGCAAATATAGGATTCAATAACGTCAATTATGATTATGAAATTTAAAAACAGCCATTCAAAAATTTTTTGGAAGATATTGGAAACAATTATTAGGTCTACATAAAAGAAAAACCAATTGCACGCCGGCGCAGCGCTAAGCCGTCTTGTTATGCTACTGTATAATGGACATGTCATTCAAAAATCAAGAGAAGGTTAAAAAAAAGGTCATTTGTGAGGCCCGCGAAAATTTTGCGTGTCAGGAAATGGCCCGCGACTGGAATGAGTTTCACACCTATGGTGTATACGATGATCATATTAACAAATGGATTGTGTAACGAATTTTTGCAATTTGTTACTTGGTTCTACTTTTCATATAATTTCACAATATTTCTAAATACGGGCCATGTATTTATTTAAATACAATCGTTAAATTTAATGCATTTTGCTAAGCACATGGTGGCGTGAATCGTGAGCGTTTGAATTTATAAGAACATTTCTGGCTTAGCAGTACAGTCAGTAGCGAGCGTACGCTGTTTTCACGACGATTTAGTTGGTGCCAGGTGGTGCGTTGATAATTATTTTTGGTCCAGCGGAACTATTCATTGGTGGGCTATCGTTGAAACAGTATAGTTTGGTGCTAGGTGGTGCGTTGACAATTATTTTTACGAAGCAGTTGTATGGTTGTCACGTGGTGTTTCTGGCTCCTGTTCGTAAATATTTGGAATGGAAAGGTTCTCCATGCGCAAATCTATTACGCAGTTTCCTTGTGCGCAAGTTGTGGAACCATTTTGGATTTTCTGGAGTTGGTAAATCCTATTGTTGTTTATTTTGGATAACGCCGGGAAAATTCTTTCCATTGTTTGGATGGTCCAATCTTGTTGACATTTCCAACACGAACTCTTACTGATGGTCCAGTTTCCAACTACAGATCTGCAAGCAGTGTTCAGTGTCGCGAATATTCAATCGAGTGAAAATTTATTTTGAAAATTTTGAAAATTCTAACAAGCTACAGATTTCATCCTTAAAGCCACATGTTGGGAAATTGGTTGGAGACTAACAGCTGTCACCATTATTATTGTAAGCTTATATGAGAGCTCGAGGTAAGTAATTTTATCTTTTCCCATTCGTATGAACCAACGTGATTCTTTGCTTTTGTGTTCAATATTGGGTAACTGTTGGAGGTTACGGTGTTTATATTTGAGTACTTGTTTGTATTTAGTATGGGGGTGTACTTTTTGATTGTAATAATCTAATAATTCATTGCTACTGTGCACGTTAGCGCAGCCATATACACTGTAATTGTTGGGGAATTGTGATAACATCTCTCAAGTTCTGTATGTGTGTCAATTTAAAGCATTTAATTTCACATGTGCGTTTTTTTGAGTTTTTCCAAGCTACAGGTCTTTGTTTTCAGAAATCCACGATCCATGTTTCCACATGAATTGCGAGTTAGTTTATTAACATCGTGGAAAACAAACTGGAGAGGTCCTCTCCGGATTGTGGCGAACCCTGGTCTCTGTTTGGGTCGACCCTCTCATTAGGGGTTGCGATTCAGAGGGCAGTTTTTGTGACAATTGAAGGCTTTGAAGAATTTGCCGAAGTAGCTGATTGGACCACATTCATGAATTGATTTGTGTGAAGAAATTGTTAATTAAATCAGTCAAAACAGTTATCCAGTGGGAAAAGGGAAACTTTTATTATGGAGAAGTTGATAAAGAATCCTTTCGGATTCACTAATGTTGTGCTTCAAGTATTCCATGTTTATAATGTAATTGGAACGTTAATAAATAAAAAATATTGAGTAAAGAATCCATGTGATCATTGCTTTTAAGGAAGTGGAAATAATGGTTACCGCGTGAGAGATGGTTTGGAGCTAGTTTAAACTAGACTCGAAGAAAAGTTTCGATAAAATTCTTGTCTATATATAACATTTATTTAAGTTTTCTATATTTAAGCATTACAAATTTTGGCGCTAAAGATACACAATTATTGGGGTATATGATAGGACACTGGAAGACTGGAACCTATTTTATTTTTTCTATATTTAAATATAGCGGATTTTCAAGAGACACAATCATATTACTTTTACTAAACTTTGGTGGTAACTTGACTTTCGAATTGATGGTAAAATTATAGTTGCTCAAAAACGTAACCAGAAATATTTTAACTTCTAATATACCTAACCGGAAACCTAAAAATAAAATAAATTACTATTATGATTTTTAATGCACAAGAAATTAAGGGGGGGGTCATTTTTAGATGTTTCCTGAGGCTTAATTTCCGCAATGAAACTGAAATGAAAAACACTACGTACCTAAACATTGACGTTGTCCGTCTCCAAATGCCAAAAATGTACAATTCGGTCGCGTCGATTTATTTTCAGGTGAAAACCGTTCAGGGTCAAATTTCTCAGGATCAGGATAATATTCAGGATCGTTGTGAACTTCGTAGATTGGTATGTACACGGTGGTTCCTACATCTACCACAATATCAGTATTAGGCAATTCGTACCTTTCAGTGCAAATTCTTGACGTCATCCCCGCAACTCCATACTTGCGGAGAGTTTCTAAGAAGAAAAACAGCTATTAAGAGGAATCCTCGAAGTTGGAAAATACACTTCCGTAATTCACTGATATCTTGCTTATTACTCAAAAATATTGCACAAAAGTATATATTTTTTAAAAGAGGAAACTTGGACGCAGGTCGTGTTGTTTTGATTTTTTTTAAATTCAAATTTTTTGAAAAAAAAATATTGAAAAAAATTTGAATTTAAAAAAAATCAAAACAACACGACCTGCGTCCAAGTGTCCTCTTTAAAAAAATATATACTTTTGTGCAATTTTTTTGAGTAATAAGCAAGATATCAGTGAATTACGAAAGTGTATTTTCCAACTTCGAGGATTCCTCTTAAAAAGCAACAAACATTGAAAAGATATCAAAATTCACCCTTGAATTCGATTCTAATAAATTTTTTTAGTGAATTACCTGAAACGCATTTATGCAAATATGTCATTTCCATTATTGAGTGATAATCAATTTTTCCTTCATGCTTCTCCAAAACATTCATAATTTCCTCCCTTAAATTATTCTGAACGTCTTTATTCAAAGCCAATTCGAACATGCATAGGGAAATAGTTGATGAAGAGGTTTCATAAGCAGCTCCAAAAAAGAACAAAGCATGTGCCGTAATTTCTTCGATATTTAAAGATTTTTCATTTTCCGAAATGTTGCCCAAACTCAAATTATCATCTTCCTCTATATTTATATTATTTCGTAACTGAATTACAAAATGCATTAAATCATTTCGCACGATGTTGTTCTTCTCTCTGTATTCGACAGTCGATTGGACCAAGTTTAAATAAAAATTTTGAATGTCTTTGCTGATAAAAGAAATGTTAAAGAAACGCAAAACCGAAGGGCACAGTACACTTAGCATAAATTTAATATCTTGAGTAAAACTACCCCCAAAAGTGTTTTCAGCAAATTTCTTAAACTCCATATTCGAATTTTTCAATGTGTTGCATTCAACTCCAAAAATGCTCATGCAGATTGCATCAACTATGTATCTGCTAATCACATCTTGGAGATTAATAACTTCGTGGTTTTCTGCGGATTTATCCAAAGAAAATTTTAATTGGTTTCCAACTTGCAATAAGGTGTTACACACATATTTTAACTTAGTTGGGGAAAATGCTGGTGATAATTGCTCTCTCATTTCTTTCCATTGGTTACCTTTCGCAGAGGCGACATTAACTGTAAGTGGATCTTTCTCGTTAAGATAAAATTGACGGTCTATAAAATGACTAAAATCTTTTATAAGAACCTGCTTGATCAAATCTGGATGGGTTATCACCAATGTTGGAGTGTTCAAAAAGTAGAATCCCATACATTTATCTCCATTTTTCTTACACGTTTCATACACTTCCTTAAACATCCTATAAATGGGAATTTTTCTGCAGATTACATCTGATAAGTTTCCAAACAGCAGATTCGAGGTTAAGGTTTTCACACCTTTCTTTTTCCAATAATTGAATGCCCAAAAGTACTTCAACGCAATTACAGCGATCACACATAATAGAAAAATTGTTGTTGTGCTCATTCTATCTTGTAATATGAACTAAAACTAAAATGCCCGAATTAAAAATATTTATAAACAATATTAATAGTAAAAAATTTATGGCAAAAAAAGATAAGGAAAAATTACGTAACTACGATCCAGCGAAGCAAATTATCAATTGTAATTTATACTTGGAGAACGTAAATTTTATAACAGAGAATGTAAAAATGTTTATTAAGAAGTAAGTTTAGATTGGATCAAGAGAATTTGTAGGGTTTTAACACGGAGGTACCCGGTTCAAGGCCGGGTAAAGTAGGAACTTTATTATAATTGTCATACAAAATTAAATGTTTCGCTAGCGACAGCTATCAGAATAAGCTGAAATAACTTTTGAGGAAATAAAAATTGATAGCCCTAATTAAGAAAAACCGATTTAGCTCTAATGTAGATAGATAAAACAACGATTATTTGCGTTGTTAAACCATCCATCTTCCTCCATCTATTTTGAAAGTGGCGCTCGAAAACAAAAGCCAATGGAGAATAATCCCCCCTGTTCAAGTGAAGATGAATAGAAGGAGAAAAGAAACATTAAATGTACAAATGTGGCCGAATAGTTAATTATTAATTGAAAGTAAAAATTAGACATTAGGTAAATCACCCAAAGAGTAGAGCTCAAAAAAAGATTTCTGGAGCCATAGTAGGAGAGCAATTAATTTTAGAATAATTAAAGTTAATTTATATTTATGTTTTGTTTAATGACCTCGTTCATGAGAATAATATTATGTAACATTATTATGTGTTTACATTCAAATATTCAAACATTGTGATCTCTCAGATTAGGTACGATGATTCATCACGGATGAGTGATTAGAAACAATTAATCTATTCATATTAAATTATAATTAAAATAGCATAATTAAAATATAATATAATAATAATATAATAAATATATATAATATAATAAATATAATTAAAATAGCAACATAGCATTTTTTGTTTAAACGCGTATAAAAAGTTCCACTTTACAGCCCAGATTATAGAGTGGAATGAATGAATGAAATACTTTTACAACCCTAAAGCGGAAAAGCAAAAATGTCTGCAGTAACTGACAAAAAAGTAGTGATTTTTTTAATATTAAATAATTAAAAGAATATAATAATAAACATTTATTTAAGTTTTTCTTATACCTACTAAAACTTTCTAGTTTAATTACATTTACATTTTAATACCTAATAAACAGGGCTCGGAACTTTATGCGCTAAAAAACAATGAAATATGTGCATACGTATGCGTTAAAAAACAGAAAAATATGCGGTATAATATGCAGTAAAAATTAGGATAATACAAAAAAGAACAAAAAAATATGCAATTTTTTGTTTGATCTTAAAATAACAAATGAAGAAAGTTGTAGCTGCTGACATTATTTATTAAAACAAAAAAAAAATAAAAATAAATATTTGAAACTAGAACATGGAAAATATTTAATTTGCATAGGTCGCAAAAGATGTTTTTTCGTATATGGCGGAATAACGAAAAGCGCTTTACATCACGCAGCCGTAAATAGTACTTTTCATCACAAGGACGTAAAACGAGATTTTTCGTTCGAGAGGCGCCCGAACGCCCCCGAGGTGAAAAAGAAGTTTTACGGCTGCGTGATGTAAAGCGCTTTTCGTTATTCCGCTATATACGAAAAAAGGTACTTTTCGTACCTGAAATTGTGGACGAAAAGTGTACTTTTACGTCCGGAATAACGAAAAGGTACTTTTTACACCTTCAACTAACATTTTAAGTCGTTTTTAAATTATGTGATCGAGTACAATACAATTAATTTAGATACGAATTTTTTGTTTCTCTTCAAATCGCCAAGATATACAATTATATGTTCTTAAACTTAAAATATGCGAGTTTGTCCAAAAATTAACAAAATATGCAAAATTATGCGACAAAAACTTTTATATTACAAATGTACGTAATACGAAACGAATTTTTGTCAAACCAGAATTAGAATATGCGCTTTCCCAACGAATATGCAATTACCTAAAGTTCCGAGCCCTGCTAATAAATAATCACGTCCAAATACCTAACCGGGTTAACTGGTTGTCGGAGATCGTGGCACCCTCTAACGGATATCTCTTGAAATTGAGAGAATACATAACCACAAATATATAAAAAATAAATTGCAGAATTTAAGGTTATGTATTCGTACGGTTTCAACAAAAAGCCGTTCGAGGGCGCAACGAACTTTAATATCCGGATGGCCCCGGTTAGGTATTCAAACCTGCAAACCTGCACCGGTCGGCCTGTTATAACCTAAGAGATATTTATATTTTTTCTATATTAAAATAGAGCGGATTTTCCAAAGAAACAATCAAGTTACTTTTACTGATAGCTGGTGGCAACTTGACTTTTGAATTGACGGTGAAATTGTAGTTGCTCAAAAATGTTACCAGAAATATTTTGACTTCCAATAGGCCTAGCCGGTAACCTAAAAATTAAAATTAGTATAATATGTTTTTGAATATTACAGCAGAAATTAAGAAGGGGACTGACGTGGAATGAATGAAAAACAACAATAAACAAATTATGTGGATGAAAATTTACCAAGTATTTATATAAATAATAATTTAAGGAATGAGGTAGGTTGTTTAAGCTTTCAATGTCGAATATTTCTGAAACCTCAAGCATGTAAATAAATATGTTGAAGTGCATTTTTGAACTGAACTGAATGAAGCAATTTCTATACCTATACAGTGGCGCCCTCCATCTCCAAATGCCAAATATGTACAACTCGGTCGCATTGCTTTATTTTCAGGTAAAAACCTTTCAGGGTCGTATTTATCAGGATTTGGATAATATTCAGCATCGTGTTGAAATTCGTATATTGGTATATATACCATAGTTCCCACATCTATTACAATATCAGTTTCGGGCAATTGGTATCTTTTGGTGCAGATTCTTGACATCATCCCCGCTACTCCATACTTGCGAAGCGTTTCTAAAAGAAATAGTAATGTTAACATTGCAATAAATTCAAATCCGAAGTAGTAGAATATTACCTGAAACGCATTTATCTAAATAAGGCATCTCCATAATGGCATCATAATCAAGTATACCTTTGTTTTTCTCTAAAACACTCGTGATTTCTTCTCTTAAGTTTTTCTGAACGCCTTTATTTGCAACCAATTCGTACATGCAAAGCGAAATTGTTGACGCCGTGGTTTCATATGCAGCCCCAAAGAATAATAAAGCCTGCGCCGCAATTTCTTCGATTTTTAAAGATTTTTCATTTTCGGAAGCGTTGCCTAATTTCGAATTATCTTCTTCCTCTATGTTAATATTATTTCTTAACTGAATAAGCAAATGCATTAAGTCATTCCGCACGATGTTGTTCTTCTCTCTGTGTTCCACCGTCGATTTTATTATATCCAAATAAAATTTTTGAATGTCATAGCTGATGAAAGGAATTTTAAACCAAAGTAGCACTGAAGGACACAGTATACTTAGCATCAATTTAATATGTTGGGAAAAACTGCCCCCAAAAGTGTTTTCAGCATATTTTTTGAACTCCATATTGGAACCTTGCAAAGTGTTGCATTCGATTCCAAAAATGCTCATACCTGTTGCATCAACAATGTATTTACTAATCACATCTTTTAAATTAACCACTTCATGGTTTTCTGCGGTTTTATCCAAAGCCAACTTTAATTGGTCACCAACTTTTAGTAAGATTTGGAACACCAACTTCAACTTACTTGGTGAAAAAGCTGGTGATAATTGGTCTCTGGTTTTCTTCCACTTATGACCTTTTACAGAAGCCAGATTAATGGTAAGTGGATCATTCTCATTAAGATAAAATTGACGGTCTGTAAAATGGCTGAAATCCTTTATAAGAACCTGTTTCAACAATTCTGGATGGGTTATCACCAACGTCGGAGTGTTAAGGAAATAGAAACCCATAAATTTTTCTCCACTTTTTTTACACGTTTCGTACACATCCTGAAACATCCTATAAATAGGAATTTTTCTGCGGATGACACCGGATAAATTTCCAAAAAATGGACTCGAAGGTAATGTTTTTATTCCTTTTTTCTTCCAAAAATTATATGGCCAAATGTAATAAATCGCGATTATTGCGATCGTACATATCAAAAATATTAACGTGTTCATTGTTTCTTGCCAAACAGATACTAAATATAGAAAGGATATTGTAACTAATTTCCAAATATTTACATGATCACTGATAAAAATATGCAGTTATATAATAATAATTTAAATAATCAAAGTGAGTAATAAATTTGAAAATTAATGATAAACAGAGATAAAATTAGAATAGTATATTATTTAATTGCTAATTATTTTAAATCTTGTATTATTTATTCAGTAGAGTTTCGTTGATTTGTTTACTTTTGATGGATTCATAGGTACCGTATTCTTATAAGTGGAAAGCTGCCAAAATTTGGGCGAAATGAAAAATCGTAAAAATATCGTTTATCTCCACTCAGCCCAAGTTTATATATAGAATAGGAATATTTAAGTCAACGGAACTCAAAAACCCAGATTTTTAAGTCTACTGATCTGCATTGTACCATTTTAGGTTAGAATTAGAAGATATGCAATTAAAAATAAAATTTTTAAGTTAGATATTGCTAGTTGCATAAGTAATCGTTAACTGCGGTAGCTCCTCCCTTCACTACACCTTGTTTTAGGTATTTACGTCAAATATACGTATCGTCAACAGAATACAGCAACAGCGCGAGTCAAACGTGAAAAATCGAAACCTTAAATTCGATTATTGCCTAAACTAATAGATATAAACGCCTAATTTTAATATTATCTATCAGATCGAGTAGGGATTTTGTTAATAACTGTTTTGGGCCTAATTAGTGTGCTCGAATATAACTTTCATAAGTACGATGCCGTCTTTAGATATTTTGGGAGGATTTACCTCATCGAGGGAAGCTTTAGGCCAGATCCTGTCACTCTAGCCAAATGTGACGAAGAGGGGTCACCCATTCAAGTGTGAACCGTGAGTTACATTGTTTGCTTTTCGTTATCTGACGAGTACAGGTTACTGTAGTAATAATTTATTGGTTCTGAAAATTATACGATCATCAGGTATTATTTGGATGGATGATCGGATTATTTGAGTCGTTGTTTCTGGATAAGTCTGAAAAATTTAAAATAAGAGAAGATTGCAAATTTTGGAGGTTAAGAGCTCACTTGCTTCGTTGTTGGTTTTGGATTTGGTTGAGGATAGAAGAAGTGTTAGTATTTAGAATGCCTAGTTTACTTTTTAGAATATCCAAGTTTATTCTGCCGATGATTTAGTTGCACTAGAGTGTCACTTTTGAGAGACTTCCAATTATTTGGAGGTTAGATTCAACACTAGTATTCAGAGAGAAAATCGCGGGAGTGTTACGTGTGCGGATACACCCAGAGAAGTAATTAAAAACAGATACCACAAATAATTAACAATTATTGATTAAGTCAAGGAGGAGATTTCTAGCAAATTGCCATTTTGGATAATCTTACAAAAATTTTAACAGTAATAAGCATTGTTCTGGATCTTGGCCTGCGTGGATGGCGTTAGTGGCAAAATGTTTTGGAGGAGGTAAAAATCCATCGTTTTGGTTTTCCATGCTTTCTCTTAAGAGAAATGTCCAGTGCTACCCCCCCTATAAGGTGTAAATATTTGTATTTTTTGTCATTTATTTCCAGTACGTTACAAAAATTTAAATAATTGCTAGCATTACAAAATCTTTCAGCACTTTTTTTATAAAAACACGCTAAAGGAAGTTGATTTATTTATCGGAGAACCATGTTATTCAAAAATTAGAACATGGGAATTTCCCCCCCCCCCATCTAACCGTAGTTATCGAATTAGGCGATGTTCAAATAAGTAAATCAATCTCTTTTAGTGTTTTTACATAAAAAAAAGTTGAAAGATTTTGCAATGCTAGCAATTATTTAAATTTTTGTAACGTCCTGGAAATAAATGACATAAAACACAAATATTCACACTGTATAGGGGGGTAGCACTGGATATTGCTCTTAAGAAACCTAATTGAACTTAATGTCATAAAACGACTACGTAATTTCTATTCGGTCAAACAATAATTAATCTCACCTTTTGAGTTTAGTTTAATTAATACAATGCAGGAATCCTGTAATCTGACCTTGTTTATATTCATTTTGAAACGTAATCTAGGTAATGGAGTACTGATAACTATTAAACACTTAATTTATTATAAACTTTTTTGAATATAAAGATGGTGTGGAAACCTATCGATAGGATAGGGAGGGATACATGTGGATAGTGAAAAAATAATTTAAAACGTATTTTTTTAGCATGTGAGAACTTGGATGCAGAAGTTAATGTTCGTAAACACAGAATTGATGGCTGGAGAATTTTCAAAAAGAAGAATGATCAGAAAAGACATTCTGTAAAATGCACGGATTAGCTCTGACTCTTATAATATTACTCGTTAGATTAACTTCAGCGAATATGCCGAAGAAGAAAATTTTATTTAAAAAAGGATAATTTTGTGCTTTATCTTGTAACCACGATCGTGTCTGACCGGTTTCAGTAGCCTCTTGATCCTTCGATGGTGTTGAAGGTAGCCAGCTGCGGATGTCTAATCCATAGTTGTGAGAGCGGGGTCGCGCGTACGCGGATGGCGGGTTCGAAATGATGGTAGTGCGGCTGTTGGTCGCAGGTCGCTACAGTCGGCTCTCGTATGTTAACGACAGTATCTAAATAGGATGAAAATTGAAAAATGGGCGCCAGTTAAATGCAAGAAGGAAAACTACGGTGTTCCAATTTGAAATAACAAAAAAGTATTTATTTGCACACAGCCAGTATAAAAGCGTATTTTCGCGAGGATCCCGGTTAGTACCGCTCGGTTACATTTGGTCAACTTTGGTTAGTCCCCCACCACAATTTCTAATTTAACATAACCTCAAATCCTCATCTTTAGAACGTTTAGAACCACTTCCAACTTTAAAATTTAAATTGTGGCGCACATTTTTTGTACTAGCAAAGTAACCGCAAAAAGTAACCACTGATTTTGAGCGGTCGTCTTTGGTTAACTTTGGTTGGGTAACTTTTTAACCACAAACTACCTCCCCTCTAACCGGTCGTCGCGAAAATGACACCGGTTAGTTTTGGTCACTTTTGGTTAACTTTTATGCCTCGCGAAAATACGCCTTAAAGTACAAAGAAGGTGAGGTGCATGTCGCTGCCCCCCCCCAAATCGAATTTTGGGGTGAATTTGGTGTCAATCGTTAGAGCTTCGTTAGAGCCTAAATGAGCTTCCATTTTTTTCGTTTGAGCCTCAACCGTCGCGAAGATATTCGGGAAAAAGTTTGGGGGGGGGGGACTGTAGACACGTTGGCCCCCCAAGTCGAATTTGGGGGTGAAAATGGTATCAAACGTTAGAGCTTCGTTAGAGCCTAAATGAGCTTCCATTTTTTCGTTTGAGCCTCAACCGTCGCGGAGTTATTCGCGAAACAGTTGGGGGGGGGCACAGACATGATTTGCTATTGTCGTTATTTTTACGAATTTTTGGATGAAATTGGTGTCAAACGTTAGAGCTTCGTTAGAGCCTAAATGAGCTTCCATTTCTAACATCCTAATTTCATTTATGTTAATGTTAATGCATAACATAAAATTGTTACAGTATATTTTAGGCACGGATGTATAATAGGTTAGGTGAGGTGACGGCTACCTACGGCATGGCCCTTGAACGTCGCCGGCTGTGTTAGACAAGGAAATCCGAGGCGCTATATGTTTGAACGTGTTTGAAGCATTGTGGTAGTAGGAACAATTTAATTACAAATATTAAAAAGTTAAGAAATTTACATACTTTCATGAAATTAAGACTATTTGAACTCTTATTACATTATTTTATTTGTTACCTATATAACTATATACTTTTTAATGAATTATTTCCCAATTTAATCGTTTTACTGGTCCTTTAATAGACAAGATTAAATTATATCATTAAATTAATAATTATTTTATATGCATGGGAATTTATAATAATTATTAATTTAATGATATAATTTAATTTTGTCTATTTAAAGACGAGTAAAACGAATCAATAGTGAAAAAATTCACTAAAACGTACACAAATTTCGTACAAGAGAAAATTTAATTAATTATGACCGATCTAATTTTGATTTTTTCTTATCGACAGTTGACTGTTTTGTTAATTTCTCTTGTTCTTGTCTATGATATAAAAAATTAACATAGAACCAATTTGTATTCGACTTAAATCTGCAATAAAATGCAGTTATGCATATGCATTATGTGTTTTATCACGCTACCCGTGACGCGCCTCGTCTATTCTTTATGGGTAATCTCTCTCGCACACTGACTACAAAATCGTGCCAATAGTTTTCGATCAAATCATAGCCCGTCACTTCACCTAATCTATTATACATCCGTGATTTTAGGTAACTTTTACCAAAATTTGATATTATGTTGTTTATTTTGCTTCATATAGATTATAAAGCATTCTGGGCATTCTTATCGGTGAACTTCAGCTTTGTCTCCTTCCACAAACGATTAACTTCTTGCTGGTAATATTTTTTTTGTGGGGGGAGGGGTCGTAGTCTTGTTTTCCTATTTTCCCTCTTTATTTGAATTTTGGGGTGAAATTGGTGTCAAACGTTAAAGCATCGTTATAGTCTAACTGAGCTTCCATTTTTTCGTTTGAGCCTTAGCCGTCACGGAGTTATTCGCTAAATCTTGGGGGGGGGGGAGTAGACGTGTTTTTCCATTTTCGTTATATTTTTGTAGTTTTTGGTAAAATTGGTGTCAGACATTAGAGCGTAAAATTTTTGTTTCGATTACAAAAAGTAATCCTAAACCAATAATGAAAGCTCATTTAGGTTCTAACGTTTGATACCGATTTCACCCCAAAATTCGACTTAAAACGTGTCTACGTTCTATAAGTAATGAAAAAGATATAAAAATGTAATTATACCGTATTCGGCCCTTTTAGTTTTTCAGAAACGTGTGCAGTTTTTACAAATTCTTGCAATTTAACTTACATTATTATATGAGAAAAGGGCGTGCACACTTTACATTAGTGGGAAACAGAATTGAAACATAAAAGTATGAAAAATTTTGTAAAATTAATTTTTCCATTTTTATTTATTATGAAGATTATAATGGCAAGGAGGATTAATTTTTTTAATCTAAACAAAAGATTTAATCTGGTAAAATAAAATTAAATTTGAGGATTATCGGACGCAACTTGCTCGGAGCAATCGAAAATTTGAAATGCCCGTAACTTTTTAGAAAATGAAATTAGGATGTTGGAAATTGAAGCTCATTTAGGCTCTAACGAAGCTCTAACGTTTGACACCAATTTCATCCAAAAATTCGTAAAAATAACAACAATAGCAAATCATGTCTGTGGCCCCCCCCAACTGTTTCGCGAATAACTCCGCGACGGTTGAGGCTCAAACGAAAAAAATGGAAGCTCATTTAGGCTCCAACGAAGCTCTAACGTTTGATACCATTTTCACCCCCAAATTCGACTTGGGGGGCCAACGTGTCTACAGCCCCCCCCAAACTTTTTCCCGAATATCTTCGCGACGGTTGAGGCTCAAACGAAAAAAATGGAAACTCATTTAGGCTCTGACGAAGCTCTAACGATTGACACCAAATTCACCCCAAAATTCGATTCTTTTTCGCGAACATCTTCGCGACGGTTGAGGCTCAAACGAAAAAAATGGAAGCTCATTTAGGCTCTAACGAAGCTCTAACGATTGACACCAAATTCATCCCAAAATTCTATTTGGGGGGGGGGCAGCAACATGCACCTAAGAAGGTGACCTATTTGCTCCAAACACTCGATTATGTGACTGAATGTCCTCAACGGCAAAGGGTTCAACGACCCTGTGATTCTAATTGAATCATATGTTAAATTTATACTGAATTGCTCACTGGTATCTGCATGATTTACTTAATTAGAGATTAAATTTAAGTTAAGGTTGCTGAAACCGGCCATTAATCTAAACATATTAAATTATAATTAAAATAAAACACAACATAGCATTTTTTGTTTAAAAGTGTGTAAAAAGTTCCACTTTATAGCCCAGTTTATAGAGTGGAATGAATGAATGAAATACTTTTACAACCCTAAAGCGGAAAAGTAAAAATGTCTGCAGTAAACGACAAAAAAGTAGTGATTCTTTTAATACTAAAAAATTAAAAGAATTATAATAATAATAATCATAATATTATATTTATTTCAGTTTTTCCTATTAAAGTTAAAAGTTTAATTACATTTATATTTTAATACCTAATAATCACGTCCAAATACCTAAACGGGTTGACTTGTTATTGGAGATCGTGGTACCCTCTAATGGATATCTCTTGAAATCGAGAGAATACATAACCACAAATATATATAAAAAATAAATTGCAGAATTTAAGGTTACGTATTCGTACGGTTTCAACAAAAAGCCGTTCGAGGGCGCAACGAACTTTAATATCCGGATGACCCCGGTTAGGTATTCAAACGCGACCAATACCAATGTGCTGCACCGGCCCGGCCGGCCCGTTATAAAATAATAGATATTTATATTTTTTCTATATTAATATAGAGCGGATTTTCCAGAGACACAATCAAGTTACTTTTACTGATAGCTGGCGGCAACTTGACTTTTGAATTGACGGTGAAATTGTAGTTGCTCAAAAATGTTACCAGAAATATTTTGACTTCCAATAGGCCTAGCCGGAAACCTAAAAATTAAAATTAGTATATGTTTTTGAATTTTACAGCAGAAATTAAGAAGGGGACTGACGTAGAATGAATGAAAAACAACAATAAACAAATTATGTGGATGAAAATTTACCAAGTATTTATATAAATAATAATTTAAGGAATGAGGTAGGTTGTTTAAGCTTTCAATGTCGAATATTTCTGAAACCTCAAGCATGCAAATACGTTGAAGTGAATATTTGAAGTGAACTGAACTGAAATGAAACATTTTCTATACCTATACAGTGGCGCCCTCCATCTCCAAATGCCAAATATGTACAACTCGGTCGCATTGCTTTATTTTCAGGTGAAAACCTTTCAGGGTCGTATTTATCAGGATTTGGATAATATTCAGGATCGTGTTGCAATTCGTATATTGGTATATATACCATAGTTCCCACATCTATTACAATGTCAGTATCGGGCAATTGGTATTTTTTGGTGCAGATTCTTGACGTCATCCCCGCCACTCCATACTTGCGAAGCGTTTCTAAAAGGAATATCAAGTAAAAATTGCAATAAATTTAGATCCGAAGTATACCTGAAACGCATTTATCTAAATAAGGCATTTCCATAACGGCATCATAATTAAGTTTTCCTGTGTTTTTCTCCAAAACACTCGTGATTTCTTCTCTTAAATTATTTTGGACGTCTTTATTTGCAACCAATTCGTACATGCAAAGCGAAATTGTTGACGCTGTGGTTTCATATGCAGCCCCAAAGAATAATAAAGCCTGCGCAGTAATTTCTTCGATCTTTAAAGATTTTTCATTTTCTGAAGCGTTGCCTAATTTCGAATTATCTTCTTCCTCTATATTAATATTATTTCTTAACTGAATAATGAAATGCATTAAGTCATTCCGCACGATGTTGTTCTTCTCTCTGTGTTCCACCGTTGATTTGATCATATCCAAAAAAAATGTTTGAATATCATAGCTGATGAAAGGAATTCTAAACCAAAGTAGCACTGAAGGACACAGTACACTTAGCATCAATTTAATATGTTGGGAAAAACTGCCCCCAAAAGTGTTTTCAGCATATCTTTTGAACTCCATATTGGAACCTTGCAAAGTGTTGCAATCGATTCCAAAAATGCCCATACCGATTGCATCAACAATGTATTTACTAATCACATCTTTTAAATTAACCACTTCATGGTCTTCTGCGGTTTTATCCAAAGCCGACTTTAATTGATCACCAACTTGTAATAAGATTTGGAACACCAACTTCAACTTACTTGGTGAAAAAGCTGGTGATAATTGGTCTCTGGTTTTCTTCCACTGATGACCTTTTACAGAAGCCAGATTAATGGTAAGTGGATCATTCTCATTAAGATAAAATTGACGGTCTGTAAAATGGCTGAAATCTTTTATAAGAACCCGCTTCAACAATTCTGGATGGGTTATCACCAATGTCGGAGTGTTAAGGAAATAGAAGCCCATAAATTTTTCTCCACTTTTTTTACACGTTTCATACACTTCCTGAAACATCCTATAAATAGGAATTTTTCTGCGGATGACACCAGATAAATTTCCAAAAAGTGGACTCGAAGGTAATGTTTTTATTCCTTTTTTCTTCCAAAAATTATATGGCCAAATGTAATAAATCGCAATTATTGCGATCGCACATATTAAAAATATTAACGTGTTCATTGTTTCTTGCACATTGAACAGATACTAACTATAGAAAGGATGCAACAAATTACCAAATATTCACACAAGGCAGTTATAAAATAATTTAAATAATCAAAGCGAGTAATTAAATTCTTTTTAAATCTTGTGTTTATTCATTAAAGTTACGTTGATTTGTTTATTTTTGATGGATTCATAGGCGCAGTATTCGCATAAGTGGAAATATTTGATAGTGTGACCTCAAGGTCGAATTTGATTAATTATTGTGCAATTTGGATGGTTTTTATGGAAAATTATACGATCATCATCATAATGAATGATCGGATTATTTGAGTCGTTGTTTTTAGATGAGTCTGAAAAATTTAAAATAAGAGAAGATTGCAAAGCTTGGAGGTTAAGAGTTCAATGGCTTTGTTGTTGGATTTGGATTTTGTTGAGGATAGAAGAAGTGTTAGTATTTTGGATGTCTAGTTTATTTTTTGGAATATCCAAGTTTATTCTGCCGATGATTTAGTTGCACTGGAGTGTCAGTTTTGAGGGACTTCCAATTAATTGGAGATTAGATTTAACACTATTTAGAAAGAAAATCGCGGGAGTGTTACGTGTGCGGATACACCCAGAGAAGCAATTAAAACAGATACCACAAATAATCAACAATCATTGCTTAAGTCAAGGAGGAGAATTCTAGCAAATTGCCATATTAGATAATCTTACAAAAATTTTAACAGCAATAAGCATTTACCGCGCCGGTAGAGGTTAAAAACGGTAAAAAAAAAGGATTCAAAAGGAAATCTCATTCAGTAGTGCATAAATGGATCAATGAGATTCCGCTTGTTCCATTCATGGGTGTAATCTGTATACCATACACGGGCACTGAATCATAGAGTCGGCCAAACACGGAGGAATTTGATATAATTCTAGATGGCTTCACCAAGTATAAATAAATACTATATTAATTTATTTTATATAAACTAATATTAGTTTTACTAAATATTGTTTATTTGTAACAGATTCTAAATATCTAACAATGTTATAAATAAATATTTATACTGCTGCATACATAGAAAAATATTCTCATCCAAATGGCAAGTTTATAAAAGGGAGACTCATAGGTTATCTTTAGTTACATGCTGATGCAGCAGAAAAGTTCAGATAAATGATAGAGCTTGATCGAGATCTTCAATTAAATCATCAACATCTTCCAAGCCCACTGATAATCGAAACAAATTATCCATTATATTTAAAGACTCTCTCTGTTCTTTTGGCATAAATCTATGTGACATAAGTGGGCTAAAAAAAACAACAATATAAACTTTTTGCTGCTCTTGAATCTTATGGATATTCTTCATTTATTAGGGCTTAATTGGAATTGGAATTTGATTAGAACCAAAAGAAAAAAACTTACGGAAATGCGATCGAACTCTCTAAACCACCTAAACTGCCAGTATATGTAAATAACTTCAGATTACTTAAAAATTTTTGGGTTTCATCCCAACCACCTTTCAGGTAAAAAGAAAAAATTCCACTGTGACCAGATGCCTGTTTCTTGAACAACTCGTGCTGGGGATGTGAAGGGAAAACTAAAATTAAAAACCATGATTGACTACTTAATTTATAACTAATAAAGTATTTTACCTGGATGCATAACTTTTTTGACTTTTGGATGGTTTTCAACAAATTTTGCTAGGACTAATGCACTTTTTCCTGTTTCTGCATTCTAACTTCTAAAGTTTTTATACTTCGAATGACTTGATAACAATCGAATGGTGATGGAATTATCCCAGTTGCTAAAATTATAAATTTTGTTCAAAATCTCAAGATCTTCAAGTTCTTACCCCATTGGTTCGTTCGGAGGGTTTCATGAATCGCATCATCGTTAACCAAGAGGACACCCATTACAACATCGGTGTGGCCATTGAGGTATTTGGTTATAGAATGCATGACCAAATCAGCACCCATTTCTAGGGGACGTTGGAAATAAGGCGTCAGGAAAGTGTTGTCAATTGCTAACATAATATTGTTTTTCTTGGTAACCTCTGCAATTGCTCTAACATCTAAAACTTTTAATAACGGATTTGTGGTCGATTCCATCCATATCATCTGGTAAGCAATTCATTAGAGTGAAATTTGGTTAAAAGAATTGGGTTACCTTTGTGTTTGATGTGATATGTTGCTCGATGGTAAGCGGATCTGAAATGTCAATAAACTTCACATCAATACCTAGTGGTTGACCCACTTCGGTAAACAGTTTGTACGTTCCTCCGTACATGTCAATACTGCAAAGTATATTTTGCCCCGATTTAAACGTACTGAGAAGTGCCATGATCGAACCCATGCCGGAAGCGTAACATAGACCGTGTTTGGCGTTTTCTAATTTGGCAAGGCACTCTTCCAAAACTCTTCTGCATGGATTTCCCATCCGACCATATTCATGTTTCTAAAAAAAATGATCAAAAGAAATCTAAAAATTTTTAACAGACGAAACCTACTTTGACAACTTTTGGAGGATATAATTTAAACGTCGTTGATGTTACGAGAGGCGGAACCAAGCTTAAAGAATCCCATTGTTCTGGATTTTGGCCTGCGTGGATGGCGTTAGTTGCAAAATGTTTTGGAGGACGTAAAAATCCATCTTTTTGGTTTTCCATGAATTTCTTTTAACAAACCTAATTGAACCTAATGTTATAAAACGACTACGTAATTTCTACTCGGTCAAACAATAATTAATCTCACCTTTTGAGTTTAGTTTAATTTATGCAATGCAGGAATGGTGTAATCTGACCTTGATTATGTTCAATTTGAAACGTAATCTAGTTAATGGAGTACTGATAACCATTAAATACTTAATTTATCATAAACTTTTTTGAATATAAAGATGGTGTGGAAACCTATCGATAGGATAGGGAGGGATACATGTGGATATTGAAAAATAAAATAAAACGCATTTTTTTAGCAAGTGATTGAATGCAGAAGTAAATTTAATGTTCGTCTACACAGAATTGATGGCTGGAGAATTTTCAAAAAGAAGAACGATAAAAAAAGACATTCTGTAAAATGCACCGACTAGCTCTGACTCTTATTATATTGATCGTTAGATTAACTTCAGTGATATGCCGAAGAAGAAGAAAATTTTATTTCAAAAAAGATAATTTTGTGCTTTATGTTAAAACACCTCCACTGCGACTGATTTTCTATCTATAAAAATTCAAAATTTGTAAGCGCAAATCAATTTTATCTTCTTCCAAATTGATTGATTGATTTGATTGAAATCAACTCAACCCTGGTCCAGAGTTTCTTTCTTCTTAAACATCCTATATAGGAATTTTCTGTGGACTCCTAATAGATTTTCAAAAAGCAGATTCGAAAGTAAAGTTTTTATTTACTTTTTCTTCCAAAAATTGAAAGGCCAAATTCAATAAATGTGATCGTACCGAGTAAAAATTATATATGTGTTAATTACTTTTTGCATTTTGAGCAGACACCAAATAAAAAAATGATGTTGTAACTAATTATCAATTATTCAAACAAACAATGATAAAAATTTAATAGAATGCGGTTATATAACTAAAATACATCAAAATGAGTAATAAGTTTGAAACTTTCATCCATAAAATTCACATTTTATATGATAACCAGAAGAATAATTATTAGAAATTTAAAACTTTGAATTTATAAGCTAAATGGATTTAATTTAATATTTAACCAATTAAATTTTGGAATACCTTAAGCCTTAAGGAATTCTTTGCTAGGAAATGTAAAAAAGAAAATGTTGGTGAAAAAGGACATTGAATCCTTACGATCTTGAGCAAACCTTTCTAAAAACTATGCCCTGAATTACAACAATCGCACATTTTAAAATTAACTATTTTAATTTAGAATAAAATTTAAAACAAATTAATTTTTACTTGATGCGGCCCTGCATTTTTTATTTATTAGGCATGCATTTTATTTGAAAATGTTTCAACAAATTTCAACGATAGCTGCGTGTGTGCGTGCGCTGGACGTAATTTAACAAGGTAGTCTACCCAGAGCATAGATTGATTGCGGACGTAATTTTAGTAGGGGATAGTGTAGTTATGTTTCTTAATTTTTACAATGATCTTTACCATCATTGGCGTTGCTGGAAACAGTTTTTCGAACCGAAAATCATTTTACCGCACAGCGGCAATTTATAAGCTCCGATTTTTTTCAAGTCCATCCATATTAAATACTATAAAGTTTGCTGATCAAAATTTTAATGTAACCAATGCAAAAAGTGAAAGAAAACATAGAAGAACTATAATTTGGCGACATGATTCTTGTATTCTTTAGATTTTATATTTTTCTTAGTTTAAGCCTTAAGGCTTGTTATTACTTATTACCAACATCTGCGTCGTTTCCTTGGCAGTGTTGGTTCTGTGAGCATATACAAATTTTATATCCATTAGGTAGCTTGCTAGACTTGCCGTCATATGTGCCATGTATCCTGGTTTTTATGTTAATGGTGGCAATTCACTAACCCAGGGGACCACCGGCTTAACGTGCCTTCCGAAGCACGGAGACCAGTCATAAGAAAGTTTGACTCTCCCCAGGTTTGAACCCGGAACAGATTTTATGAATTTCACAATTTAATGTTATTTTTTTAGTAAATAAATTAGTATTTCATTATAAACAACTAATAACATTTAAATTGACAACCGTAATTATTTTTATTTTGTTCATTTTTTTATCAAAACAAAAGGAAAGATATGGATATAAGAAAGAATGAAAGATAAGATATGGAACATTATAGCAAGGACGATGAAAGGAACCGATAAGAAAATCACTTGAACTTTTGCATATTTTATAATAAAAATGAATGAAAACGATTGTAAAAAATATTTTACATTGCAAACATTAATAATTAAAATATTGTTTCTGAAGCCGGTTCTGTGTAATTTTATTTAATAATTAAATAGCAATATTAATTTAAAAACTTTTTAAATTAAAATATAATATAATATTTTCATTTTTCAACTTGTGAAAATTATATTATATTATATATATATATATCGTTATATTGTAGCTATCTGAGGAGCTCAAATGAGAGCAAGACATATGTCATAGTTTATTTTTTATACAAACATTTATAATGCATTAATTTAACACTTAATTTGTAATTTATTTAAAATAATTCATAGTATAAAAATGTATTATCTTATTTTTGATTAATTTATGTTTTTATGCAAATAAATTAAATTTTATATTTAATTTTACTAAATTTAAATTAAATAAAATAAAAACGTTTTTAATATTCAGTGGTAATTAATTCTTAACGTTTTGATGCGTATTATTTTTGTAAACAATATTACACAAGAGTTTGTTACGTTGTAAAACCCCCTTCAGGTGTTTGCAACCTTGTAGTGGTGAGGGGACTAGAGTGTTTTGATGAAGCTACAGGGGGATCCTCAGGACAGATGATGTTGGATCAAAATCCTTCACTATTTTTTGGATGGGGGTCAATTCTTAAGGCAGCGGTTGTAGCTGAGAGACAAGATTAATTGACAAACACAAAAGATCAAACTGTAAACCGCTGGTGGACTGGAAAGATAGTAGGGATCAGGAGCACGTGAGCCTTGACTTAATCACCTGGGCTAAGTGGATGATGTACCACCATAAAACCTTCAAATTCTCACGGTAGGTGATGCCTATGAGATATAAGGCTGAGATGGAGCTCGGTCATTAATCATCAAACCTTGGGGAACCAGGCCAACCTCGTTGTATAAAGACCCCACTGTACAAACGGTGTCTGCAAAGGCAACGTCGTGCGGCACTCGAGAATGCGCAGGGTGCAGGCACTTCAGGGAAACCTACACCTCTGGTATCTAACGATGCAGGGAGGGGCACTTTGACCAGGGGTAAAAGCGTAAGCGGTCACCAGGTTGTAATCCAAACAGCGCTATTAGGTCTGATAAGAAGGGTACGGAGACTAAATCTGCTCTTTCCTACACGGCAGCGCTTTAACGGACATTCTAGAGGCCATTCGGACATCAGAGTTACCAAATAATATAGTCATCAGTGCGGAGCATGACAGGGATGCTGGTCAAGGCACTAGATGAAATTGAAGAAGGTGAACCATTTTCGAGATCTCTGAAATGAGGCTAAAAGGGTTTGCATTGCCTCTTGTTTTGACTGGTCCACTAGGGACAGGGTGGAGTGGGTGATGACTTTTCTTATTAATAATAGGAATGACCTTGGACAAAGGATGACCGTGACCCTTTCATTCTTTATACAAAATTATATTTTTTAATATTATGTTAATAGAAATTTTCTTAATTTATTGCAATAATTAGAAATAAATTGCATAAATAATCTATGTCAAACATTGAACTTAAAAGGTTAAATTGAAACAAATGTCAAGTTATTAAACTTGAAGAGAGTCAGAGAATTTCTTGCGACTTTTTAAAACTTTTTAGAAGATATACTTTTATACATGTGGGTTCATAAAAGAAAACTAATCGGTATTCTCCAATTACATCCTGAAGCAGCAAAGGATTTCATATAAATGATAAAGCTTGATCGAGATCTTCGATTAAATCATCAATATCTTCCAAGCCCACTGATAGTCGTAATAAATTATCCGTTATATTTAAAGATTCTCTCTGTTCTTTTGGCATAAATTTATGTGACATAAGTACGCTGAAAAAAAAGCGAAATTAACTTATTGCTGCTTCTCAATAAAGCAAAACTTACGGAAACGCGACCGAACTCTCGAAACCACCCAGACTGGTCGCAAACGTGAATAATTTCAGATTATTTAAAACTTTTTCAGTTTCATCCCAACCACCTTTTAGATAAATAGAGAAAATTCCACTGTGTCCAGAGGTTTGCTTCTTGAAAAGTTCATGTTGTGGATGTGAAGGTAAACCTAAAATTCGAAACCCTGATTGACTAATTTATACCTAAAAAAGTATTTTACCAGGATGTAGAACTGTTTCGATTTTTGGATGACTCTCTAAAAATTTTGCTAGCACTAATGCATTTCTTTCATGTTTCTGCATTCTAACTTCTAAAGTTTTTATACCTCGAATTACTTGATAACAATCAAACGGTGATGGAATTATTCCAGTTGCTAGAATTATAAATTCAGATTGTGTTCAGTTTGTTGAGATTTTCAAATTTTTACCCCATTGATTCTTCCGG
Source organism: Rhagonycha lutea (assembly GCA_958510855.1). Taxonomy (NCBI): domain Eukaryota; kingdom Metazoa; phylum Arthropoda; class Insecta; order Coleoptera; family Cantharidae; genus Rhagonycha; species Rhagonycha lutea. Next base: position 33,594,445 of record OY294040.1, read on the forward strand.
AGTGTTTCATGAACTGCATCATCGTTAACCAAGAGGACACCCATTATAACATCGGTGTGTCCGTTGATGTATTTGGTTATAGAATGCATAACCAAATCGGCACCCATTTCCAGGGGACGATGGAAATACGGCGTCATGAAGGTATTATCAATTGCTAACATTATATTGTTTTTTTTGGTAACTTCTGCTATTGCTCTAACATCGAAAACTTTTAATAACGGATTTGTGGTCGATTCCATCCATAACATCTGGTAAGCAGTTCATTAGAGTGAAATTTTGTTGTAATGATTGTGCTACCTTTGTATTTGGTGTGATATGTTTCTCGATACCAAGTGGATCTGAAATATCAATAAACTTCACATCAATGCCTAACGGTTCGGCCACTTCTTTAAACAGTGCATATGTTCCTCCGTAAATATCAATGCTGCAAAGTATATTTTGGCCCGATTTGAACGTACTAAGAAGTGCCATTATAGAACCCGTACCGGAAGAGTAACATAAGCCATAGTTAGCGTTTTCCAATTTGGCAAGACACTCTTCCAAAACGCTTCTGCATGGATTTCCCATCCGACCATATTCATGTTTCTAAAAGAATAGATCAAAAGAAGTCTAAAAAATTTTACAAGATGAGACTTACTTTTATAACTTTCGGCGGATATAATTTAAACGTCGTTGATGTCACGAGAGGCGGAACCAAGCTTAGAGAATCCCATTGTTCTGGATTTTGGCCTGCGTGGATGGCGTTAGTTGCAAAGTTTTTTGGAGAGGGTAAGTAACCATCTTTGTAGCTTTCCATGCTTTTTCCCTAAGAAAAAATTGAAAAAGTATAATTTTGCTTGGTAACACAATACCTAATCTTACCTTAATAAAAAATAAAACAAAACAATTCAACGAATGAATTAATCTGATTTTGCTTATATTCAATTTAAAACGTTATCTATTAGTACTTAATGGGGTACTTATAACCATTAATACTTAATTTATTTTCCTGCCAATGTATATATGTAGGACTACTCTAAGTCTAAGGGACTACTCAATTTAGTCATTTTCAACAGTTCTTGTAGATTCAGCAACTTTACATGTAATATTTGGTAATAAAATGTTGTTTATCGAAAATTTTTCTCGTCCTGTATTTTCGGAACAAAGCGAAACAAATTTGCAAAAATTATCAAAGGATACAATATTCTTAGAATAATCCAGGGATTAACCCCTTTAATTTTTACCGTATCTTTAAAACGCATAATACATATTAACATGGAGGCAAAGATATTGTCGTGTTCTACAGCTCAGTAACGCCCCTACTTATGGTCAGCGGTGAAACCTCGCTTAATGTGGTCCACTTCAACAAAAGAGGTCCGGCTAGCTTTAAGTTCAGTTCACAAATTTGAGGCCACAATATCTGCAGGTTGTAGGTATCGGCAAGATTAAAGCAAATCAATGAGCACAACAAATCAAAGGATAATTTATTTAAATAACACAAATTCAAAAATGGAGCAATTCTGATAACTTGTGACACAAATGTCAAGCAATATGCAAAATGGTGTGTAAAATGTACAAACGATAAATAAAAAGTATCATTTACTATCAAAAACTCAGCTATACTTTTATTTAGCGTTATGTTTATGTAAAATGTGTAACAGGAATAAAAATAATTTTGTACAATAGTGTTTTGATACAAATAGTTCAGGTTTCTTACTTGAAATGATAAATTGGTGTTGAACGCAATTTGTGTAGCACTCCGTACATCGGCAACAATCCAATTCTGCAGAATGCAACCCATGTGTCAAATGGCTTCTAGCGTATTAACAAACGGTAGCTCGGCTTCCGTTGGCTTCAAAACTGTGCAGTTATCCAGAAATAAGTGACGTGACGTGTGAAATTTCTTCCGTGGTGCATCCCAATGATTTATTTATCTCATCGATATAATTGCTTTGGTGCCCAAAGGAATCTTCAAAACAACTTTTCTTGAAGAAAAATTGCGAATAAACTATCGCAATATGACCACACACATTTCCCATCGCCGGTCGGCACCAGACAAACTTCATTTCCGAAAACGCACATGCAGTCCCAATACCACTACAAAAATTTTACTTTTTAACGTAAAACCGTAAGTGTTCATTTCCTGCCGCCTTTTATTCAAATTACAGAAATTTTCCAATTTCAGGTAAACAATTGATGTACCTGTGTACACATCACAAATTCGCAAGAAGCACATCACACTTATAAGAAAATCAAATCTGTTTTAGTTTTATGTGTTTAAAGCTACAATTTTATTGCTAGTTATACAAAATTGCTTCCACATCAGCTGTCTTATAAATGACAAAACTTTAAATTTAATCAAATTTACAATTTGCTCATTTGATCGACTTTTTCACACTTCAATATATTGTCCTCTTTCAAAAATAGCTCGGAATTACTAGAATGATTTTCGAATCCAAAATAACTAACTTTTAATTTTTCAAATATTGAAAAAACAATATTTTGTTTTGTTGGAACGTTTGTAATTGTTTATTATTATGTGAATTATAATTGTAAATGATCAAAAGTGGTCAATTATATTGCTGAGTAAACTTATTTGGTAAAAATTTGCGGAACCACTGGAATTTATGTGCATAATGTATTTAATACGGGCGGGACATAAATGTGTAAATAATAAAAAATTAAATAACAACTATCTGGATACCCGGCTTCGCCCGGGGTCTTAACATAAAAAAATACTTTTATTTTAAAATTTTTTTCAAATTTTTATTTAAACATTATTACTTTCATCCAAATTTCCAGAATCACTCAAAAAAATGTTCACCAATGTCCCAGGTTCGGGAAGCCAAGATGAAATGGAATAAATGTTATAATCAGCTCTTAATTATTTTCCCAAAAGCTGTTTCCAGAACTCAAAACACATAATGGTAAAAAACGCATTTCTTATGTTTTACCCTTAAGTTAACTTAATTAAACTCTCTGTGATTAAATTACAAAAATAACTGTCCGAATTATATATTCATTCATCGGTTAGCTCTGCCGATATCGAATCTTATAAAAAGTATTTCATGCAATTCTATAATGTAAACCACTATAACTGCTCTTCTAGCGTTTTCCAATACAAACAATGACAAACACACCCTAACGTATTTCTCACCACTAATTAACTTTTCAATCAAAAAATAACTCCTTTTCTAAACTCTCATTAGCAAAATTAAAACCACGTCGACCCCTCTTGGGATTAGAGTGCGTAGGCCCCGAATCTCCTTTCTGCTTCCAAAAACTAAACGCCCCAAAATTTAAAAAATATTTACAACTTGAAAAATATTATTATTAAACAAATTCTGATACTTAACTTAATAGCTTCATTATTCCAAAAGATAACAGGACTTTGCTTATTGACTTGCATCAGATACACAATTATCTTGGTCCAATTGTTATCTGAACATCACCTTTTGAAGAATAGATAAATTTTATTTGTTTCTGTTTTTGAACTTGCAGATATATAAAATTACGTAAGAAAATCAAAAATCGAGAGCCGGGTCTCGTTAATTCTTTCATTTTCGATTACTATGTCTAACAGAATTAAAAAACGAGAAAAATATTTTGCCTTTATTATATTATATCGCAATCAGCTCTAAAACATCAATAAGTAATTATGATTGATAACATTTTATTGCTTTATATTTTCTCTATATTTAAATATAGCGGATTTTCCAAAGATACAACCATATGGCTTTTACTAATAGTTGGTGGTAGCTTGACCCTTGAATTAATTGAAAAATTGTAGTTCCCCACAAAAGTTGCTATAAATATTTTAACTTGTAGTAAAGCTAGCCTTAAACCTAAAACAAATAATATAATTATTAAGGATATATTCTCGTCCATAAGAATATAATGAAAGTACAATTCATGATGCCAGTCGTATTACGGGACAAAAGTAAGACCTATTTAATTTTCTGGGCACACCGGAAAATTTCGGTTACCAATGTGAACGGTGTTTAACACTTGGATGGGTAACTCTTCTGATTCCTGTTTACTCTGAATTTTTACAACGAACTTGAGAAGAATTAATGAAATAAAAAATAATACCTACCGATACAATTGCGCGGTCCATCTCCAAACGAAAGTAATGCAGAATTTGGTCGCATTGATTTAATTTCGGGTGAAAACCTTTCTGGATCAAATTTCTCTGGATTTGGAAAATATTCAGGATCATTTTGTAATTCATAAATTGGCAGGTATAATATAGTTCCCACATCTACTACAATATCAGTTTTGGGCAATTGGTACCTTTTAGTGCAGGTTCTTGTAGCCATTGCCACCACTGCGTGCTTGCGAAGAGTTTCTAAAAGATAACATCAAATATAGAAAACTTGTTATAGTTGAGAAAAGATCTTTAGTAATCCAACAAGTACTAGATTTTAAATTTTTACTTCTTACAGTCCATTAACATAAAAACACGTATAATCAAAAAATTAACAAAAAAAAATTATAAAATCAAAAAATTCCTTAACGGATTAAGCTTTTCAAGCTTGGTCACGTATCTACACGTAACATTGCTATCATCAGATCCGTACTGGTTTTATGAAAATGCAATAATTTTACTCATAAACTTTCCAAAAATACTTCAATTCTTGGAAAGTTGGTGAATAAAATTGTATTTTCATAAAACCAGTTGTACGGATCTGATGATAGCAATGCAACGTGTAGATACGTGACCAAGCTTTAAATGCATAATCCGTTAAGGAGTTCTTTGATTTTATAATTTTTTTGCTAATTTTTTGATTATATGTCGTATCCTAATGACGGCCCTGGTTTTTTGGTGTTTTTGTGTAAATGGACTGTAAGAAGTAAAAATTTAAAAAAATTTTAAAAAAGTTAAAAATCTACTTGTTGGATTACTAAAGATCTTTTCTCAACTATAACTTGTTTTATATTAATACAAGATCAACTATATACGTTTTTTAAAATTTTGGGTTTTTTTAAATTCAAATTTTGGAAACATTAATTATTATTATTATATCAAATGTAAGTAGTAATAAAATTTTGACTGAAATACCTGAGATGCATTTATCCAAGTAAGTCATTTCCATTATGGCATCATAATCAAGTTTTCCTTCATTCTTCTCCAAAACATCCATAATTTCTTTCCTTAAATTATTCTGCACGTCTTCATTCGAAGCCAATTCGTAAACGCAGAGCGAAATTGTGGAAGTGGAGGTTTCATAAGCAGCGCCAAAAAATGCTAAAACATGTGCCGTAATTTCTTCGATATTTAGAGATTTGTCATTTTCCTCAACTTTTTTGCCTAAATTCAAGTTAGCTTTATCCTCTAAGTCAATATTATTTCTTAATTGAATCATCGACTGCATTAAATCTTTTCGAAAGACGTTGTTGTTCTCTCTATATTCCACAGTAGATTTAACCAAATTAAGGTAAAATGTTTGGATTTCGCTATTAAACAATGGAATTCTAAAGAAATGTAGTACAGCAGGGCATAATTCACTAAGCATCAATATAATATGTTGAGAAAAACTACCTCCGACAATGTTTTCAGCAAATTTCTGAAATTCTATATTCGAATTTCCCAAAGTGTTGCATTCGATTCCAAAAAGATTCATACCAACTGCGTCAGCCGAGTATTTACTAACCACATCTTTTAAATTAACGACTTCATTATTTTCTGCGGATTTATTCAAAACAAATTTTAACTGGTCGCTAACTTTTAATAAGGTTTGGCAACCATATCTTAACTTGCTTGGCGAAAATGCTGGAGATAATTGATCTCGTGATTTCTTCCATTCATGGCCTTTTAAAGAAACCAAATTAATTGTAAGTGGATCATTCTTGTCAAAATAAAATTCACGATCTCTAAAATGACTGAAGTCTTTTATAAGAACGTGCTTTATTAGTTCTTGATCTACCATCACCAATGTTGGTATATTAAAAAAATAAAAACCCATACATATATCTCCATTTTTCTTACATGTTTCGTAGACTTCTTTAAACATCCGATAAACAGGAATCTTTCTGAAGAATACACCTGTTAAATTTCCAAACAACAGATTTGGTCGCAACGTTTTCACACCTCTATTTTTCCAATAATTGTATGGCCAAAAATAGTATAACCCAATTATAATAACCACGCACAATAAAGAAATAAGTGTATTCATCGTGTAGCGTTCTTGAGCGGATGGATACAAACTAAATGTTACCAAATTTGAATATTCATTAACAATTCTCTGATAAAGAGTAGTAAATAAAATGAAGTACGATATTAATGTTGATTTATATATAATATAAGATAATTATGGTTATTGTGTAGATAGGACAGGGTAAAGAATCATTCAATAATTAAATTGAAGTTATTATAAGAATGAAAAGTTGGTTTTAGAATCGCTTAAGATACTTATTAAGTTTGCCTAAAAAAGGTTTCTCTTGGCAGTCTACTAGATTGGAATATAATCTACATGATACAATATATTTGGATTGATAAAATGTTAATAGGTTTCGAAAAATTTTTTTTTAATTTTAAACCGCTCGGGCCGCACTTGCCCCACCAATACAGGGCAAGAGCGGACATGGCATTTTTATGTTGATACAATACTAACGTGACCAGACGTCCCGTTTTGAACTGGATTACCTGTCCCGGTGTCCCGACAATGAACTCCGGGACGCAAAATTGTCCCGTTTTGGGAAAATGGTCTCATCTGGAGCAGTGGACTTGCTTTCTTACCAAAGAAATGGAGATATTTTATTGGGCAGATTTATAAAATTACCCGCATGGGAAGACGTTCAAAAATCTCTGGATGTATTAATTGAAAAGAAATATATTGGCTGTATTTTTATTTAGGTAATTTTCATTACCTTCTAACTATATCACATCGCAAACAGTAACCGAATGCAATAATCTAAATGTTTCCACAGAAACTCGTTAGGTTGAAGTATTCAAATTCAAACACTTTCACACCAACAATTTTCAGCATGAAAACTTTTGTATTTGAATTGAATATAATATTTTATAACTTAAAAAGAAAGTATTTTTTTTTGCCAATTTACTGATGAGTGGGAACTGAGGGGGGAGTTGTCCCGTTTTGAGTAATAAATTAATGGCCACGTTATACAATACTCATATTAAAAGATGGGGTAACAGAAATACAAATAAATATATCAAAGTTTGCAAGAAACAGAAACTTATAAATTTTTAAGATTAACCAGGTGGTGCTACCCATTGATCCCATATAATGCTTGCCTTTAAAAATGATCAGCGGAGCCTTTTTACCACATGCACTGCAGCACATTAAAACAGTAGTATATTGTTTTCCTGGACCACTTGTTGTACCACTTGTGCTAGCTGCACTTGCCCCTCCTTCTTCTTCTAGTGCCATATCTTCTTTAGACTTAGGCGATCTTCCTGGCTAAGCCAGGAAGACTTTACTAGGGATCGATTTTGGACTTTTTAGATCACAGCACATATCCGACGCAATCAGGATTAGAACCGCGGTTTCCCGCTCTGTAGTCTATCCGTGTTTGATTTACGCCAGAATGCTGGTCACTTGCCCCAGTAGACAAAATTGAATGGGCAAGTGCAGCCCATCAACATAAATATAGTTGACGGTAAATATGAACAAAAACAACGTTATTAAGATGAATTCAATGTAAAAACATACATGTACTTACCAAATGTATCAACGAAAACTCAAAAGATAGCTGAGATATACACTGATTACAAAACACGCATCACCTCGTTACTCAACCTCAAATATGACTAACTTTTAAATACGCTTAATTTTCAAAACAGTCACAGATGGCAAATCAATTTACTCAACTATGTGAAAATTATTAGCAAATACTGCACTTGCCCCGTAAATGCACTTGCCCCACCTTACCTTAATTTGTTTTGTGTTTTATGTAATTTATTTCTAGGACGTTACAGAAATTTAAATAATTACTAGCATTATAAAATCTTTCAACATTGAAATTGACTTATTTATTTGAATAGCAATAGCCGGGCACTTCCTAATATTTAAGAGGAACCCCCAGAGTTGGAAAATACACTTTCGTAATTCATTGATATCTTGCTTATTACTACTCAAAAAAATTGCACAAAAGTATATATTTTTGAAAAGTACAACTTTTTAATCAGCCAATGACTTTTACTCAGGGGCGCGGGCGGCTCTAGCAAGATTTTCAGGTCGTGCGAGATTTCATTTTGAATAAAGGTAATATACAGCCCGTATGACACTTGGGTAGTTACCATTTAATAGTACTAAATTTTGTGCAAAATTTAACGTTGTGTCATACGGGCTTTAGATCTAAAAAGTGCCAATTTTTAATTATCCTATGACAGAACATTTTAGTTATGGTCGGCCTAAGCAATATTTTCAGGTAGAGATCTCATTTTGCCCCCCCCCCTTGCAGAGACTCAATTCATTTTACTGTTATTGTTTCTCATCAAAAATACTACTATATAGTAACCTTTTGTAGATCAAAGTTATTATTAATGTAGAAATGTATTGTCTTGTATTTTTAAGGAATAAGGAAGTGGTAAGTTTGGCTTTTGTTGTGCTTTTTGTATTTATGTTGAATAATTTTGAATATTGTATGTTTCGCGGCCTCTGTGAAGCCGAAAGAGCGCCGGATGTAAGATAAAGGGACTCGGCAATTGACGAACGACCGGGCGAGTACGTTATTGATTTGGATGTTCGAAAATCGGACAAGATTTTTTTATTTTTAAATTGATTGAATAAATGAGAGTGAAAAATTAAAAGTGTGCATTATTTTGGATAATAATTTTAGAAAGAAGGCGATTTAATAGTAATTGAATATTCAAAAATTCCACGTATAAAAATTGGTTTTGTAAAGGAAAATTTGCAAGGTCGCTAGATTGTGAGCGACAGAGATATAAGAAGACTGAGCAGCCGTGGCGTGTGCATGTGGTAAACCCATCACGATAGGAAATTTAAAAATTACAGCAAATAAAGCAAACTTTTTTGAATATAAAAATTTCTGACGTCGGTTTAGAATACTGTAGTATATTACTTTTAGTCAAAATAAAATCTCGCACTACCTGAAAATCTTGCTAGAGCCACCACTGAGTAAATGTCATTGGCTGATTAAAAAATTGTACTTTTTTAGATCTTAAAGGTGTAAAAACATTTACAATCGAAATTTCAATTTCTCAATACTTGTACATTTGACATCATAACACGAATTTCATTAGACACTATGGCGACTGTTTCTCGAAGATTTCCAAATATTTATTTGTTAACCAATTCGCGAACGGTGAATGCATAAACGAAAATAATTATTGTACAAGTTTTAATACATAATACATAATTATGGAGGATAAGATAAAATACTATATTGTCGTCGTTCAAAAATAGCTCAGAATTAATTTCGAATCCAAAATAAAACTTTTAATTTTTGTTTTACAAATAATATTGTGCACTGTTTGAAGGATGTGTATTACCTACATAGATGTTATCTTAAAAATTTTAATTTAGTCATTCCTATGGAGGAAACTGCACACCTCCAGAAATCTTACCAGAGCGAATGTGCTTCATTGTGTTGAAAGTTCAAATATTGAAAAAACAATGTTTTGTTTTGTTGGAACGTTTGTATTGTTTCTTATTATGTGAATCATAGTTGTAAATGATCAAAAATGGATATTATATTGCTGAGTAAACTTATTTGGTAAAAATTTGAGGAACCACTGGAATTTATGTGCATAATGTATTTAATACTGGCGGGACATAAATTTGAGATAAGATAACTTGGCGCTGGAAATCGCAGCGAGCAAATCTCGACGATAAATGATTGTAATGCAAATCAAATTAAAATTATGTAACAACTAGCTGGATACCCGGCTTCGCCCGGGTTCTTACATAAAATAAAATACTTTTTCGCATGTAGGTATATTATCGAAAGAATTTATGTTAGTGAATTACTAATTAATTGTCCTTAATTAATTTTGGTTTTGGAATATGTTCAATTCCTCCAGTTGATACAGGTTAAATAATTTAGTTTTTAAGATTGCATTAATGTCATTATTAGCCTTCGAGAGATTTTGTACAATATTAGGAAACACATGTCTTTGGAGTTCACAATATTGCAGAAATATTTTGGTAGCTTTTTTGTGCCAGTGCTAGGTTCTGAACAAAGTCGTCCATCTCGTCGCCTTATTACTCGATCTATATAAACCAGCTCGAACGTGTTCAGCACAAGTTTCTACTCGTACATTATAATCGCGGGCTTCCACTTGATGACTTTTCTGATAGTGGTTGCCTCAAGTTTTGTAATACACGAACACTGGCGGATAGAAGAGTAATTTCAGATTTGTGTTTCATCTATAGGTTGGTGAATGGTAAAATTGACTGTAATTATCTTCGTGATTACTTTCGATTTTGGAATTCGCCTAGGTTCACCAGATCCCCAAAAATGTTTAAAGATGTCCACCAAAGGACGACCTACGATCATTCGATTTGTCCATCCAGTCAGTTGCGTCGTTTAAGCGTAGTATGAAGTCCATGGACTTTGCAGCGCTCGATCCCTAATTATTTTTTGTTATTTGTATGTAGATATATGTGTTGTTTTTGTTGTAAAATGGTTTATCATGGTGGTACGGAATAACCCTACAAGAATAGAGAGAATTGTGGAGTTCCGCAGCTCCTATCACAACTAATCTGACGATGCAAAAGGAGAAAATCACCAATACTGAAAGTAACTTCTAAAATTTAGATCCAGAACTGACCTACCTGCACTACTAATAGCATTGCGCTCAAGACGAACTATCCCAACTGCACGTAGAACAGTAACCATGCGAATTAAGCTGGCAAGTAGCCAAGAGCTGTAAAACGTAAAAAGTTTGAAGTTCGAATCGGTTTCAAATATTAGATCTGTGATAGACTCACTCCAACCACTTTCGATCGACAATAATTTCCTTACACCCCATGGTAAGTAAAAATTCAGGAACCACACAATCATCCTTAAACCCACCGAAGGTGTCAGTAACCTAACCAAAAGTTTGCTAGGATGTAACTTAACTTATAAGGGGCGAGCCAACACTGGCACTCACTAATCTTGCCCATTTTTAATATACCTTTTGGTCATAATTATAGTTAGACAACAGGTGAAAATTTAAAATTCCAGAACTCAGGTAATTTGGATAAAAATGAAAATTACAGGTAATTTTACATTGCATACATCCCATCGATATATTATTTAAATCCATAGCATTACGATTACGCAACCCATGATTTTCCCGTAAGAACTCGTATATTAATAACTTTGGCATAATCCAAATGTAATTTCATTCGTTCTTTAAAATAGATTTTTGCCAAATTGGCTGAATTTTGGAATTTAAAATTTTTATTTAAAAATATTATTACTTTCATCCAAATTTCCAGAATCACTCAAAAAATTGTTCAGCAATGCCCCAAGTTCGGGAAGCCTAGATGTAATGTTATAATCAGCTCTTAAATAGTTTTCCGAAAGCTGTCTCCAGAACTCAAAACAAATAATGGTAAAAAACGCATTTCTTACGTTTTTTAAACTCTCTGTGATTGAATTATAAAAATAACAGACCGAATTATACATTTATTCATCGGTTAGCTCAGTCGTAATATCGAATCTTATAAAAAGTATTTCGTGCAATTCTATAATGAAAACCACAATAACTGCTCTACTAGCGTTTTTCAAAACATACAATGAGAAACACACCCCAACTTATATATCACCACTAATTAACTTTTCAATAAAAAAAAATAACTCCTTTTCTAAACTTTTATTAGCAAAATCAAACACCACTCTGACCCCTCTTGGGATTAGAGTGGTCAGGCCCGAATCTCCTCTCTGCTTCCAAAAACTAAACGCCCCAAAATGTACAAAATATTTGCAACTTTATTAAAATTATTATTAAACAAATTCTGATACTTAACTTAATAGCTTCATTATTCCAAAAGATCACAGGACTTTGCTTATTGACTTGCATTAGATACACAATTATCTTGGTTCAATTGTTTTCTGAACATGACCTTTGATTTTATTCAATTTAAAGGTTAGTATAATTTTGGAGATAAGATAAATTTTATTTGTTCCTATTTTTGAACTTAAAAAAATATAAAATTATATAACAAAAGCATAAATCGAGAGCCGGTTCTCGTTAATTTTTTCTTTTTCGATTATGCCTACAGAATTAAAAAACGAGAGAAATATTTTACTTTTATTAATTATTATAATATATCAATCAGCTCTACAACATCAATAAGTATACCACAATATGACATTATTATGATTAATATAATTTTATTGCTTTATATTTTTTCTATATTTAAATAAAGCGGATTTTCGAAAGATATAATCAGGTTGCTTTTACTAATAGTTGGTGGTAGCTTGACCCTTGAATTAATTGAAAAATTGTAGCTCCCCACAAAAGTTGCTATAAATATTTTAACTTGTAGTAAGGCTAGCCTTAAACCTAAAACAAAGAATATAATTATTAAGGATATATTCTCGTCCATAAGAATATAATGAAAATACAATTCATGATGCCAGTCGTATTACGGGACAAAAGTAAGACCTATTTAATATTTTGGGCACATCGGAAAATTTCGGTTACCAATGTGCACGGTGTTTAACACTTGGATGGGTAACTCTTCTGATTCCTGTTGACGCTGAATTTTTACAACGAACTTGAGAAGAATTAATGAAAAAAAAAGTTCTACCTACCGATACAATTGCGCGGTCCATCTCCAAACGAAAGTAATGCAGAATATGGTCGCATTGATTTAATTTCGGGTGAAAACCTTTCTGGATCAAATTTCTCTGGATTTGGAAAATATTCGGGATCATTTTGTAATTCATAAATTGGCAGGTATAATATAGTTCCCACATCTACTACAATATCAGAAAGCACTCGAAGTGAAGTAGATAGAATTGGAGCTAAAATTTAAATTTTCAAATTCGTAATTAATATGACTATTTTGTGATATTGTTGCCTTTTATCTAAAATAACTTTAATTTAATAAAAATAAATATTTCTTTGTAAATTTTACATCTTGTATGTCGCATTGTTGTCGGATCGGATATCTCGACTCGGAACTCGGTCCAAAAGTGTTCTGCCAGTTATTGTTCTCAGCGTTCTCATTTCAGTTGTTCTCATTTTTTGTTTTGTTTTAGATGTTTCCGCTCTTGTCTCAGCTGCATATGTTATCACAGGTCTTACCGCTGTCTTGTAGATCCTAATCTTGCTCTTGATTGACATATATTTATTTCTCCAAAACACGTCACGAAGACACCCCGACATCACTGCTCCTCTTGTTGCCTGTTGTTGCACCTCACGAAATATGTCCCTCGCGCTCGATATTTCTATTCCGAGATATTTGAACATCATCACCTGCTCTATTATTTTTTCCTTCTATTTCCAATTTACATCGTATTGGCTCCTTAGATATTGTTAGGCATTTGGTCAATTTTATAGTAGATATCTCCACATAATATGATTTCGCTGTGGTGACAAATTGGTGTAATAGTCTCTGATGGTCGTCCTCGTTATCCGCGATCAAGACCGCATCGTCCGCGTAGCAGATTATGTTGATTTCTTTTTGGCCCATCCTGTATCCTCTCTTAGTTTTGACGCTGTTAATTATCTCGTCCATAATGATGTTGAACAGCATTGGGCTGAGTGAGTCACCTTGTCTTATTCCGCCAGGAGTTGGTATTGGGCTGGTCGTTCCGGTTTCCAGCTTGATCCGGGTTTCTGTGTTTTTGTACATGTTTTGGATCACATTGATGAGACACCGCGGTATTTTCTTTAATATCCTTATAACATCCACCAGTCACACTCTGTCAAAAGCCTTTGTAAAGTCAACAAAGCACATAAAGGCCGGGGTGTTGTATTCTATGGACTTCTCGCATATCTGGGGCAATATAAAGATTGCATCTGTCGTGGATCTGTTTCTGCGAAAGCCGCATTGTTCTTCATTATTTTGCAGGTGGTAATTTAGTTTCTACAGCGTCACCTTTGTGATTAGTTTCAGTACCGAGCTAAGTAGGGTTATCCCTCTATAGTTCTCCGGGTTTCTCTTATCACCCTTCTTGCATATTGGGATCGTAATGGATGATTTATGTTCTTTAGGGATTTCTCGACTCGAATACATAATTTTTATGAGCTGAGTTAATTCATTTTCTAGTGCTGCACCACCATATTTTAGTAATTCGTTATTAATTCCATCCATTCCAGCCGCCTTTCTTCCTTTTAAATTTCGGATTATCTTTGTTATGTCTTCTTTTTCTATTTGTATTATATCGGCTTCAGAGTCTATCCCATCATCCAGTGTTTCGGCGGCGTTCTGTTGGTACATCGATGTGAAATGCTTGGTCCACTCTTCGGCACTAATTTTGTGGAAGCTCAGGCGTTCGTTGATATCAGCCTTTCTATTTTGAATCATTTTCCATATCTTTCGCTGTGACCCTGTAAGATCATGTTCCATGTCCGCAGTGAACTCTTCCCAATATTCCTCTTTTATTTTTCTTATTCTCTGGATAACTTTGTTTCTAACCTGTTTATATTCCTTAAGGTCTTCGAGTGTGCCTGATGATTTATGTTTATAAGGTAAGATTATTTCTTTTCTTGGCTGAACTGTTTTACTTCGTCAGTGAATTAATTTTTCTTTAATTCCTGCTTCCCATCAGAACGGATAGGAATGAAAAAGGTATCAATTGAAAGAGTTTTATTTTGCAATGTTCGTGCTAATCCGAGAATCGAGATTAATCCTAGTTGTAGCTAGATTGAACCTCTGATCTCGGATTATATTTTGTTTGCGCATGCTTTTTGACATTTCGTATTTTCGTATTTTTTTCATTCGTATTTTGTGTTAAAATGGATGAACATGTGTTTAGAGATGAATTCTTTGATTATTTAGACGATTTTGTAAATGAAAGGTTACCAAAATCCTAAATTTGCGCGGTATTTTAAATCAAATATAATAAATACTACTAACATAAAGTAGGTAACATTCAAATGTCACTAAAAATATTACCAAATGAGAGATTAATCGAAACTACCCGAATCCGTGACTATAGAATACGGCAACGAGGATTGATGAATCTAGGATTGGTTAATCTCGGATTGAGGATTAGATCAATCCTCGACTATTAATACTGGCATCCTCGTTGATGTGTTCTCGATTCATGGATTCGGGTAGTTTCGACTAATCCTAGATTATTTGGTTATTTTGTTCTTTAATAATGTTAAAAATGTAGAATTAAAATAAGCGATTTTTTAAAAATCAAACCTGATTTTTGGATGGTTGAACTATCAAAACTTGCGTTTAAAATTAGTTTTCAAAAATAAATAATTGCAATGAATTTTAAGGCATCTAATAATATTTTATATCTATTTAAAAGTACTATTTTGTTTTGAGTTTTTATCAATTATCAAAGAACAAACCATCAGGTGCTGGGTGTCTTTAGACGCGGAAAATAAACCTCTTTAAATTGATACTCTTTTCGATCTAATCCGTTATAATCGTAAGCAGGAATTAAAAAAAAAAACAATTTCCCATGCTATTTTCCTATGTTCACATCGGCAGCCGGTCACCCGGTATAATAAAATCAATGATAATAAGAATAATGTTATACTTACTTGATAATCTTTTATTAAAAGTTTAAAAATCGCACCACAAATAATATATGACAAAATAATTGGAACTTATTTGACGTACTTCTTCGTTCACTTTGAAGCCAAAACTAACTTACACACTTTACATAATAAATGAAATAATGCAGAAAATGCATGTGTGGACATTTATTATTATTGCACTGCATGGGGTAAACTACCCTGAGTACACCTTCTTAGCAATATACAATGCATTGACATGTTTATAGCTTCCTTTCCTTTAAATAAAGGTACCGACTTACATTTTTACGGCTTATGGTCAAGTTTGCATTTCTCATTGCCGCTTAAAGGTTTAAGCACAGTTGTACCACGCGACGCGACACTACATCGAGCGATATAAAATTGTCTCGAGAGAGAGAGAGACAGCTACATTGAGGTGTACAAGCTATCTCTCTCTCTCTCCCGAGACAATTTTATGTCGCTCGATGTGGTATCGCGTCTGGTAAACCTTTAAGGTTTAAGCACACTTGTACCACGCAACATAAAATTGTCTCGAGAGAGAGAGAGAGACAGCTACATTGAGGTGTACAAGCTATCTCTCTCTCTCTCTCGAGACAATTTTATGTCGCGTCGCGTCGCGTGGTACAAGTGTGCTTAAATCTTAACCCTGTATCGGGGAAAGACACTAATAATGAACCAAAAAATGCTTTATTGAAGAATATGCTTTTAAATTAAATTAAATTAAATGAGACGATCATTGCCTTGCAGCTAACACAGTTGGATATGAATACGGGGTACCGGGTTCAAACCCGGGGAGAGTCAAACTTTCTTATGACCAAGTCTCCGTGCTTCGGAGGGCACGTTAAGCCGGCGCGGCGTCCCCCTGAGTTGACGAATTGCCACCGTTAACAAAAAACAGGGCTACAGGCACATCTAAATGCAAGCCTAGCAAGCTGCTACCGGATGTAAAACAACTATAGTCCAAAATCGATCTGCGGACTACTCACCAACCCGTCTGGCTAGCGTGATGAGTTATGGCCAAACCAAACCTCGATAATATGGAGAGGCTAATGTCCAGCAGTGGACGGAAAAAGGCTGATAACGAATGATGCTTTTAAATACATCAAATAACTATTATGTTACATATTCAAAATTATTTAAAATTATTTTGAAAGTGACTTTTTTTAAATTAATTTAATTAAGTAATTGCCGTTATAAACAACAAATTAGTTTGTGAAAACAAAAAATTAGTAAGTAATTGTGTTTCTCAAATATTCTTATACCTATTTTACATAACAAAAATATGTTACATAACATAACAACCTATTATTTATTCAAAAAACACGAGAAATATGCACTACAATTGGTGGCAGCGATACACTCAGCCAAAAACATGTGGTAATTTTCAACTTTTTTAAGTTTCCTATTGAACTGGAGATGGTTCTGTAGATGGTTCTGTAGTACCTAGTGGTTGCAGAATATTGTATTTTTATAATACCAATAATGGTCAAAATTGTTTGACGGCGTGTTGTAAAGGAGATAAAGCAATTTAAAGTGCATTTTGTAACCATAAGGTTACAAAAACCGATACAGGGTTAATTACATTTATTTAATTCTATGCAATCCTAAATTTGCGCGGTATTTTAAATCAAATAAAATAATACTACTAACATAAAGTAGGTAACATTCAAATGTCACTAAAAATATTACCAAATGAGAGATTAATCTAGGATTAGCCGAAACTACCCGAATCCGTGACGGCAACGAGGATTGATGAATCTAGGATTGGTTAATCTCGGATTGAGGATTAGATCAATCCTCGACTATTAATACGGGCATAAGGGACTACTCGAGGTAGTCATTTTCAACAGTTCTTGTAGATTCAGAAACTTTACATGTAATATTTGGTAATAAAATGTTGTTTTAAAAAATTTGCAAAAATTATCAAAAGATACAATATTCTTAGAATAATCCAGGGATTCAGGTCTATTCTGTAACTTTAGCAACTTGCTAAAAATGAGCAATATTGCTAAATAATAATTTTTCTTAATACCTATTGGAGCAAAATTGCATAACCATGGTTATTAGCAATAATTAGCAATATTGCTCATTTTTAGCATGTTGCTAAAGTTACAGAATAGACCTGAATAACCCCTTTATTTTTTAGCGTATCTTTAATACGCATAATACATAATCATGGAGGCTAAGATATATTGTCCTCTTTCAAAAATAGCTATGAATTACTAGAATTATTTTTGAATCCAAAATAACTAACATTAAATTTTTCAAATATTGAAAAAACAATATTTTGTTTTGTTGGAACGTTTGTAATTCTTTATTATTATGTGAATTATAGTTGTAAATGATCAAAAGTGGTCAATATATTGCTGAGTAAACTTATTTGGTAAAAATTTGCGGAACCACTGGAATTTATGTGCATAATGTATTTAATACGGGCGGGACATAAATGTGAGATAAGATAAGTTGGCGCTGGAAATCGCAATCAAATTAAAATTAAATAACAACTATCTGGATACCCGGCTTCGCCCGGGGTCTTAACATAAAATAAAATACTTTTTTGCCTTTCCGGGAGTAAAGTGGTCACTTTACTCCCAGTTTTGCGGGAGCAAAGTGCCACTTTTCTTAGGAGGGGGGGGGAAAGTAAATTAGCGGGAGGAAAAGTAAAATAGCGGGAGGAAAAGTAAAACAGCGGGAGGAAAAGTAAAACAGCGGGAGGAAAAGTAAAACAGGGGGGGGGTAAGTAAAAAGACTTACAAATTTTTATTACCACCATTTAAATTAACAGTTATATTAAAATTTGAGCAAGAATTAATTTGAAACAACCGATTAAAATCCACCGAAGTTGTTAGATTTTGTTGCTGGTTTGAAACTGGTTTAAAAAAAAAACAACGTCATTCATAATAGTACAATTTTTAGTTAAAAAATTACTTACTTTAGCCACCAAATATTGCTCGGACGGTGCCACCCTTAAAAAATTTGCCACATGGTCCGAAGAAAGTACACGCGATTTCTTCGGAACGTACCCGACGTTCTTCCTTTTTAGGAAACCCGTTAATTTGTGATAACCGCCAATATCAATATCGTGATGTACTTTCATCATCGCCTTTATCATTGAATAATGAGACCACATGGTGGACGCCTTTACAATTTTTGCTTTTTCGTAGAAGAAAGCCAAAAAAACATCTTCCGTGTAGCAGTCCGCCACGTTTTTTTTGCCACACCACTTCACAAAATCATCGTATTGTTTTTCATATAACTTCCTCGACTTTGAAGGTAATGCTTCCACACAAGCCAACTTAGCTGCTTCAGCTATTTCAATATTAGAACTCATTTTAAATTTTAATTTACGATCTTTTCACACTCACTTTTCACTTTTCTTTCTTTCCTTTCAATCTGAATCTGACTTATGGGGCATACTTTAGCTTAGCTAATTACCACCAACTTAAGTTGGTATTCCAACTTAAGTTGAATTACTCAATCAACACTTTGTCTGGTTTTAGACTGTATGGTTGGTAATTCTCGCTTATTCGAACAAATATTTGCTTTGAATTTCGTAATTGGCTTTCGGAAAGGCAAAAAATAGTATATTCGCGCTCGGGAGTAAAGTGACTTTTCGTCCTTCGGGTAATTTTTACCCTCGGCTGCGCCTCGTGTAAAAAACCTTTACCCTCATGACGAAAAGTGGCACTTTACTCCCTTGGTGTATAATATACTATTATTTTAAAATTTTTTTCAAATTTTTATTTAAACATTATTACCTTCATCCAAATTTCCAGAATCACTCAAAAAGATGTTCACCAATGTCCCAGGTTCGGGAAGCCAAGATGAAATGGAAGAAATGTTATAATCAGCTCTTAAATATTTTCCCGAAAGCTGTTTCCAAAACTCAAAACAAATAATGGTAAAAAACGCATTTCTTACGTTTTACCCTTAAGTTAACTTAATTAAACTCTCTGTGATTGAATTATAAAAATAACTGGCCGAATTATACATTCATTCATCGGTTAGCTGAGTCTTATAAAAAGTATTTCGTGCAATTCTATAATGTAAAACCACAATAACTGCTCTTCTAGCGTTTTCCAATACAAACAATGAGAAACACACCCCAACTTATATAGATATATATATAAATATCACCACTAATTAACTTTTCAATAAAAAAAAATAACTCCTTTTCTAAACTTTTATTAACAAAATCAAACACCACTTCGACCCCTCTTGGGATTAGAGTGGTCAGGCCCCGAATCTCCTCTCTGCTTCCAAAAACTAAACGCCCCAAAATGTACAAAATATTTGCAGCTTTATTAAAATTATTATTAAACAAATTCTGATACTTAACTTAATAGCTTCATTATTCCAAAAGATCGCAGGACTTTGCTATTGACTTGCATTAGATACACAATTATCTTGGTTCATTTGTTTTCTGAACATGACCATTGATTTTATTCAATTTAAAGGTTAGTATAATTTTGCAGATAAGATAAATTTTATTTGTTCCTGTTTTTGAACTTGAAGAAATATAAAATGACGTACCAAATCAAAAATCGAGAGCCGGTTCTCGTTAATTTTTTCATTTTCAATTATGTCTAACAGAATTAAAAAACGAGAAAAATATTTTACCTTTATTATAATATTATATCAATCAGCTCTAAAACATCAATAAGTATACCATATTATGACATTATTATGATTAATAAAATTTTATTGCTTTATATTTTCTCTATGTTTAAATAGAGCGGATTTTCGAAAGATATAATTAGGTTGCTTTTACTAATAGTTGGTGGTAGCTTGACCTTTGAATTAATTGAAAAATTGTAGCTCCCCACAAAAGTTGCTATAAATATTTTAACTTGTAGTAAGGCTAGCCTTAAACCTAAAACAAATAATATAATTATTAAGGATATATTTTCGTCCATAAGAATATAATGAAAATATAATTCATGATGCCAGTCGTGTTACGGGACAAAAGTAAGACTTATTTAATTTTTTGGGCACATCGGAAAATTTCGGTTACCAATGTGCACGCGGTGTTTAACATTTGGATGGGTAACTCTTCTGATTCCTGTTTACGCTGAATTTTTACAACGAACTTGAGAAGAATTAATGAAATAAAAAATACTACCTACCGATACAATTGCGCGGTCCATCTCCAAACGAAAGTAATGCAGAATATGGTCGCATTGATTTAATTTCGGGTGAAAACCTTTCTGGATCAAATTTCTCTGGATTTGGAAAATATTCAGGATCATTTTGTAATTCATAAATTGGCAGGTATAATATAGTTCCCACATCTACTACAATATCAGTTTTGGGCAATTGGTACTTTTTAGTGCAGGTTCTTGCAGCCATTGCCACCACTGCGTGCTTACGAAGAGTTTCTAAAAGGGAACATCAAATATAAGTATCTAGTAATAAAATTTTGACTGAAGTACCTGAGACGCATTTATCCAAGTAAGTCATTTCCATTAAGGCATCATAATCAAGTTTTCCTCCATTTTTCTCCAAAACACTCATAATTTCTTTCCTTAAATTATTCTGCACGTCTTCATTCGAAGCCAAATCGTAAACGCAGAACGAAATTGTGGAAGTGGAGGTTTCATAAGCTGCGGCAAAAAATGCTAAAATTTGTGCCGTAACTTCTTCGATGTTGAGAGATTTGTCATTTTCCTCAACTTTTTTGTTTAAATTCAAGTTAGCTTTATCCTCTAAGTCAATATTATTTCTTATTTGAATCAGCGACTGCAATAAATCTTTTCGAACGACGTTGTTCTGCTCTCTATATTCCACAGTAGATTTAACCAAATTAAGGTAAAATTTTTGGATTTCGCTATTAAACAATGGAATTTTGAAGAAATGTAGTACAACAGGACATAATTCACAAAGCATCAATATAATATGTTGAAAAAAACTATCTCCGATAATGTTTTGAGTAACTTTCAGAAATTCTTTATTCGAATTTCCTAAAGTGTTGCATTCGATTCCAAAAAGATTCATTCCGACTGCATCAGCCATGAATTTACTAACCACATCTTTTAAATTAACGACTTCATTATTTTCTGCGGATTTATTCAAAACAAATTTTAACTGGTCGCTAACTTTTAATAAGGTTTGGCAACTATATTTCAACTTGCTTGGCGAAAATGCTGGAGATAATTGATCTCGTGATTTCCTCCATTTATGGCCTTTTAAAGCAGCCAAATTAATGGTAAGTGGATCATTCTCATCAAAATAAAATTCACGATCTGTAAAATGACTGAAGTCTTTTATAAGAACGTACTTTATTAGATCTGGATCTACCATCACCAATGTTGGTATATTAAAAAAATAATAACCCATACATATATCTCCATTTTTCTTACATGTTTCGTAGACTTCTTTAAACATCCGATAAACAGGAATCTTTCTGAAGAATACTCCTGTTAAATTTCCAAATAACAGATTTGGTCGCAACGTTTTCACACCTCTATTTTTCCAATAATTGTATGGCCAAAAGTAGTATAACCCAATTAAAATAACCACGCACAATAAAGAAATAAGTGTACTATTCATTGTGTAGCGTTCTTGAGCGGATGGATACAAACTAAATGTTACCAAATTTGAATATTCATTAAAATATTTTCTGATAAAGAATAGAAAATAAGATTAAGTACGATATTAATGTTGATTTATATGTAATTTAAGATATGTTGATTGAGTAAATAGGACAAGGTACAATGTACACTAAAAATGTAATAGACACTTTTAGCACTAAGAAATATAAAATTGGCACAGATAAAAGTATAATAAATTATTCTCAATCGATTTCGTTAATACAGTAACATCGTCAGGTGACTAAACAGAAAGTGACAAGAGAATTTTGGTTAAACATACCCGCAAAAAGGGCGTGGAAGGATTAAATTTTGGGGATTTTTAAATTTGAAGTTTTTTGGAATGTTTAGAAAAATATTTAAAAATTATAAAATGGAGGGGTTATTGTGGTTGAGGTTAAGTTTATATAGGTGGAATTAGTTAATTATGGTGAGTTAGAAGGGGGGGTTACGTTGTTTGTTTGGGGGGGGGGGGTATTTATTGAAGATATTTAACAATGGCGAGTTATTCAGATCATCAGATTGACTATTAAGTAAGGTAGATAGATATTTTAATCTATTAATTTCCATAGCTTCAAAAAACTCTAATTTTTTACTTTTTGATTCAATATGCAAATTGTTTGACTTAATTGTTTGTGATTATTCTCCGTAAGGTGATTCGAGAAGGTGCATTTACCATCATTTAAACGGTGGGACCTAGAGTGTTCTTTGAAACGCGTTTGGAATGCTCTACCCGTATGACCAATATATTTTTGAAAGCATTCACAAGTAAGTTCGTATACGCCCGATTTTGTTAAAGTATCCGATTCCGATTTTGCGTTATTAATGAATTTGTTGAGTTTATTTTCTGTTTTGAAGGCAATGTTGTGTTTATGTTTTTTTAAATATTTAACTATGTAATGTGAAGATTTTCCGAGATAGGTGATTAGGTCAAATTTGGTATCACTTTTTATAGAAACGGCAGGATTAGATTGTGTTAAGTGTGTTCTTCCTCTGTATTTGATTTAGTAGATTATCTATTAATTCTGTTTTGTAACCGTTGGAAACCGCGATAAACTTTATTCTATCTGGTTCTTTTTGAAAATTAGTAGGATTGATAGGGACTCTAGTTAGGCGGTTAATGAAGGCTCGGAAAGAAGCCATTTTTTGAGCGAATGGATGTTCAGAACTATTATGGATAACTACCCCCGCTTCGGTATTCGCTGGGTGCTTGACATCTTGCCACGTTTTTTGCACAATTTGTCCGCAGTGGACGCTGGCGTCGGTTTTTAATACCCCCACTATGCACTTTGCACCCAGGGAATTAGGCTTGTGAAAGTTATTAGTTTCAATTTCATTTGTGAATTTAATATTAGGGTGCAAGTTATTGATAAAATTAAATAATTGGTCTAATTGTCTATGGGAACCTTTAAATGAAATTAAATGTCGTCTACGTATCTATACCAATAATTAATTAAATTTTTAAAATGGGAATTAAGAATTATATTTTCAATGTGATCCATAAAAAGTCTAAAAAAATTATGATATGTTTACTATCAAGTCGCACTACTTAGACCACGCTACTTTAAATTATCAATAATAATTAAATTGAAGTTATTATATAATATAAGTATCTAGTACTTTACCGTTATCTAACACAATATAATATGTAATAGTAGGCACTTAAAAAAACTGCTTACTTGAATAATTTGTGTTTTATGCAATTTATTTCTAGGACGTTACAGAAATTTTAATAATTACTTACTAATAATTAATAATAATTATTAAATGGTCAGTATTTTTTAAAATAAATGGTCAGTATAATAATAATATTTAGGTCAGTATAAATATTTAAGTGTCAGTATTAAATCGAATTTTGGTCAGTATAATTTGTTAATGATATATGAAAATGATATCCGGATTTTGAAGGATGAAAATAATATACTGAAAGATCAAGTTGCGACCCTAGAGAACCAATTGAACGAAACGGAAAAAGGGAGAAAAAGAACAACATAGTTTTGAAGGGCGTAAATATGAACGAAAAATCGGTTAAGACGGAGGTCCAAATATTTTTGAAGAATGAATTGGACCTTGAAGTATCAATCAAAACGGCAGAACTAATAAAACCGAGAACAGGCAGTTCCTTTGTGTTAGCGAGACTAGACTCATGGCAAGATAAGGTAACTGTGATGAAAGAAAAAACTAAATTGAGGGGCACAAGAAAATATATTGAAGATGACGTAACATCGGAGGAACGAAAGGTGCAGGCTGACTTGAGAAGTATTGCAAAGATGGAGAGAGAGAAGAGAAATGCTGCAAAAGTGGGCTACAGAAAAATATTTATAAATCGCGAACGTTGGGATTGGGATCATGAATCAGGAATAATTGTGAAAGCCCTTGGTGATACCAGCATAGCAAAAAGCTAGCAGATCAAAATGGACGGAACAAAAGAATGACGACAATGGCTAGAGAAAGGATAATTGATTATGGAACTTGCATTTGGAAATTGGGAACTTGGAACGTTAGAGGACTAAACGGAAAAGAACATGAGTTAGCGGAAGAATTCCTGAACTGTGGCCTGGAAGTACTAACAATTACGGAAACTAAAAAGAAAGGAGTTGGAATAATTGAGATTGATGATGGTTTGATTCTGATATATAGTGGAGTATCATTAAATGAGCGTGCGGCAGGTGGAGTAGGATGTTTGATAGGAAAGAAATTCAAGAATTGTATTAAGAGCTGGTCTTGTGTATCAGAGAGAATAATGACGGTAACAATGTATGTACAAGAGCAACAAAATACAACAATAATCAGTGTTTATGGTCCAAACGAACATGCACTAGTAGCAAAAAAGGATTGTTTCTGGGAAGAACTACAAATTACACTAGAAAACGCAGCAGGACAAGTATATATTGCGGGAGATTTTAATACAAGAATAGGTAACGAGAACAAGTAATGGGAAGATTTAGCGAACTAATCCTGAACAAAAACGGAGAACTTTATGATCGATTTTTGCATAATAAACAATTTAATAATTGGTAATTCTTTGTTCAAGCACAAGAAAATTCATAAATACACATGCATTGAACAAAGTAGAAAAGAAAAATCAATAATAGATTACATACTGGTAGAGAAGAGTAACAGAAGAATGCTGATAGATATAAGAGTGTGTAGAGGCTATGAAATTGGAAGTGACCATTTAATGCTAGTGGGGAAAATCAAATGTGGACTGCAGGAGGTATTAAAAAAGGACAGCAATACAAAAGTAAACTACAAGGATGCAATCAGGTCATACAAATTAAAAGATAATACATTATCATTAGAATATCAAACGAGGTTGGAGGAATTATTAAATGACAGTAATAGGGAAGAAGGGGAAAACATTGAAAAGAATTGGGAGGTGTTTAAGGATGCAATTCTAAAGGCAGCAAAAAGAACATGCGGCTCAACAAAAATTACAAAAAACAAAAAGCAAACGCCATGGTGAATCAGGAGCTAAAGGAAGAAATCGAAAGAAGAAAGTGAAATGGAAGACATTTTTGACACTAAAAACTGAAGAATCTTACTAGGAGTACAAAAAGTGGAGACTAAAAACTAAACAATTGGTACTTAATAATTTAATAATAGTATGGAGGCAAGGAAGAATACCAAAGGATTGGGAATACGCTATTATCCTACCGATATTTAAGAAGGGTGATAACAGAATTTGCGCAAATTATCGAGGCATCTCTCTGTTGTGTGTAGCAGCTAAGTTATATGAAGCAATTTTGGAAGCTCGCTTAAGAAAAATTATAGATCCAACGCTTGATGAGGCACAAAGCGGCTTTAGAAGAGGCCACAGCACTAACGATTACGCATTAACAATTAGACAAATTGCAGAAAAAGTACTAATGCACAACGGGAGGATATACATGTGTTTCATAGATTTGGAAAAGGCATTCGACCGGGCACCTCGTGAAAGAATCTGGAGCATACTAAAAGAGAGGGGAGTCGATGACGAGCTACTGCGAGCATTACAGAGCATATATGGGAATACGAGAAACTACGTAAGAACTGGGAATACAATATCGGAAGAATTCATCACAAAAGAGGGAGTAAGACAGGGAGGAGTTTTGAGTCCCCTACTCTTCAACGTTTTAATGGATGCTATCATAAAATGATAGGGGAGCATGTGGAACAGGTCAAGAAATTTAAATACTTAGGCGTGCGCGATGATTGAAAGTAGCGGAAAATACGAAACAGATATTAATAACAGAATCAGTGCCACAGCGGGAGTATTTCAAGCGATGAAAAGAACAATAATAAATAAAAAGGAAATATCGAAGCAAACCAAACTAACTGTGTATAAAGCGATTTACTTACCGGTTTTAACTTTTGGCTGCGAAACATGGCTTCTAAATAGTAGGGAAAAAAGCAAACTACAAGCTATCGAAATGAAGTATCTGAGAAGAGTGGAAGGGATGAGCAGAAGAGATCGAATTAGAAATGATGACATCAGAGAGAGATTAAAAGTAGAATCGGCCCAGACAAAAATAGAAAGACCAGCAACTCGGATGGTTTGGACATATCAATAGGATGAGAGACGATATGCCAGTGAAGATGACATGGATGGCTAGATCAGTAGAAAAAAGAAAAAGAGGCAGACCCGCAAAAGGATGTGAATGATGGTATACGGCAGATTTTGAGTAGTAAAGAAGTCAATTGGGAACAAGCAAGAAGGAAAGAAAAAAATATTGGAATACATAAAATGTAGCACAACCTCGACACCTTCGGGTAAAAGAGGATATGATTAGAAATAAATAATTTGTTAATTTGGTCAGTATTATTTGTTATTTTGATCCAGTATAGTACTGTAAGTTGCTTGTTTGGTTAGTATATTTTATTGCTTAAGTTAATTTTTGTTGTCCGTAACCATTTTTAATATAAAATTAGAAATTCAAATAATTATTCTAGAAAATTTATTTAATTAATTTATAAAACTTTAAATACATCTAAATATTTTCTTTAATTAATTAAATAGGTGTAAACATTGGTGTGCACACATTGCAGGCCCGTAGCCAGGGGGGGCACTTGGCGGCACGTGCCCCCCCCCGAAATGTTGAAAAGACAAAGAAAATGGAAGGGGAACAACCGAAAATTTTACATTTTACATACAGTTTTTTACAAGTGCCCTCCCCCCTACGAAATGAAATCCTGGCTACGGGCCTGACACATTGATTGGTTAAGGGATGTGAGGACATTTAATAAACAGTTCCGTTTTTGTTTGATAATAAAAAAGTTGTGTTTTTTATATGAGCGTTGTAATTAATTAAATAAAGTTTTGTTATATACAGAATAAAAAATAATAGTTGAAAATTATACGACACGACATTTTGGCGCAGCTACGTGGGGTGGAGAGTGAAAAACGTGCGGCGGTAATGTGGTAAAAAGGTACTCCTCAAAAAGACGAAAAGGAAAATCGTCGATCCTACGACCAAGAGAAAAATAAAAAAGTTTAAACGTCAAAATTAAAAATTAAAAAAATATGGACATGAGAAGTAAAAAAATAGTTGGTGAGGGTGACATACCGGAGAAGGAAATGTAAATGAAAGTTCAGGCAGAAGGGGAACATTATCTTGAGCTTAAACAATTTTTGATCCATCTCATGCAATAAAATGCAAATAACTATAGAATGATGTTGAAGGAAAAAACGCGACGAATGAACGAAATGATGGATAAAGGATTTGATCGATTTAATGAACAATTAAATGAAAACATAGAGCAAGTGAAAGAGAAGAAGAAAATAAATGAAAAAGTATGCTTGGAGAGGCAAGACACTAATAATAAAGTCCTTGAAATAGAAGAAACGCCAGGAGAAAAATCATCAGAAGAAATTATTCCCGAGGAAGTAAACGAAGAAGAAAAGTGAAAGAAAAAGAAAGGAAGTTGGAAGTTTAAAATTATTTTGATACAAAAATCGGGATAGTGGGATGTTTAATTTAATTGATTAATTATTGAAAATCAAGTTAGTGAGAAGAAAGACAATAAATAATAATTAATAAAGAGTTCAGTTTTTGTTTGATAATAAAAAAGTTGTGTTTTTGATTATAATATTATGAGCGTTGTAGGTAATTATAGCTATTAAGGCAACTAGTGTTTTATAGAATGTTTAAAAATCGATGTCGTAGTTTAAATCCGAACGACCGTAGGGAGTGAGGATTTAATAGAGAAAGATTTTTAATCTATAAAACACGCGTTGTCTTCAATATTTTTTCTAACACTAATATAAAAATTAGAATTTTAACGTATTTTATTTCCTATAAAGTACGTTGTCGTTGACAACGTTACATTATAATTCTATAAAGTACGTTGCCATTGACAACATTAGAAAAATTAAATAAAGATCTGAATTATAAAGAATAAATCATCATCATCATCTACACGTCTAAGACCAGCCAGCGGTCCGTTACGTCACTCAAAACAACTGATGTCGCCACGTCCTCTTGGACCGACCTACAGATCTTTTCGCTCGGTGCTTATATTGGAACATCTTCTTCGGTATTCAGGTGTTATATATCCATCCTATCCAGGTGTTGCCTCCATGCTGTTCTTGTTCTGTATTCTTTTATTTTTTTGTTTAGACTATACCGGGTGACCGGCCGCCGATGTGAACATATAGGAGAATAATATAGGAAATTGATTTTTTTAAATTCCTGCTTCCCATTATAATGGATTAGAATGAAAAGAGTATATATTTAAAGAGGTTTATTTTCCACGTCTAAAGACACCCAGCACTTGATGGTTTGTTCTTTGATCATTGTTAAAAAATAAAAACTCAAAATAAAATGACAAAATAGCATTTTTAAATAGATATTAGATGCCTTGTTTAAAATTTATTGCAATTGTTTTTGTTTAAATACTAATTTTAAACGCATTTTGACAGTTAAACCATCCAAAGCAGGTCTGATTTTTAAAAAATCGCTTATTTTAAGTCTACATTTTTAACATTATTAACAAAACAACAAGTGTTGAGTGTCTTTAGACGCCGAAAATAAAACTCTTTCAATTGATACCTTTTCATTCTTATCCGTTCTGATGATATTCCAACAGGACAGATACACAATTATTTTGGTTCAATTGTTATCTGAACATGACCTTTGATTTTTTCAAAGAATAAATTATTAGTATAATTTTGAAGATAAGATAAATTTTATTTGCTCCTGTTTTTGAACTTGAAGAAATATAAAATTACGTAACAAAATCAAAAATCGAGAGCCGGGTCTCGTTAATTCTTCTATTTTGGATTATGTCTAACAGAATTAAAAAACGAGAAAAATATTTTACCTTTATTATAATATCAATCAGCTCTAAAACTACAATAAGTATAATATGTACCATAATATGACATATCGGCACCTCCTACGTAAACTATCGTATGTTATATGGTTGTTCCATATAATTACAGCCAGAATGGTTAGGCAAAATGCCCTTTTTTTAAATTGAGATATTTTAGGCACACCCGATTTAAAATCCTTTTCAAAGTATGTACTCTTCAAAAATGCATATTTTATTTTGCTTTTTTTTTGCCTTTTTGGGTGTATTGCAATTTATTTGGCCTTTTTCGCCTATTTTGTGTTGTTTTTTTTGCCTTTTTAGTACCTTTTGGAAGCAAAATTTTAATTTTTTGCTTATTTTAAATTTATTTCTTAATTTTAAAATTTAAAATTTTTATTTAAAATTTTCTGCGAAATTTCTAAGACATTGAAACTCATAAAAATAAAGGGAAAGGAATTTTAATCCTCTTATAACTTAGAAATAGGATGCAGAGTGAATTTTTTCCTTAGTGGCCAATGTGCAGAAACGTATAATCGTCATTTTGGTTCTATGTTTGTGTCAATTGATGGAATTAGGTATCAAGACTGTCAAGCATTCTCCCTCCACATTTGTCAGCGCAAGCCCGAGTCACGTACCAACCACTAAGGAAAAAATTCACTCTAACAACAAACAAGAAGTTGGATTGACTCAATTTCGAATAACGATTTTGATTTATAGATAAGTCCAGATCAGATAAGTTCTTTAAAATTTATTCCTATTACAACTTGCGACGTGGAAAAATCGTTTTCCACTTTCAAACAAATTTTGAGTGACAGAAGAACCAACTTAACGGTTGATGATATAGAGAAACTTCTAGTAATTGTAGTTGGCACAAGAATAAAGAGAATTAATTATTTGTATGATTTTGGTTAAAAAAAAACTTTTTTTCAGATACAGTTTTTGGGGTTTTTGCCTTTTTCGTGCCTTTTTTGCTTGTTTTTAATGCCTTTTTGCCTGCTTTTTTTGAGGTTTTATTTTGCCTAACTATCCTGTCTCTACATATAACATACCATAGTTTACCATTTAGAAAGCTCTCTTAAAGGTCGTGAACTCAGGTCCCTTTAACTCCTCTCGTGTGCGTCCTGCCTTAGCATGGAACACCAAAATTGACTTTCCTGCCAACTGCAGGTAATACGCAATAAAAGCAAAGTCGAAAACAGATCGTAGTGTGAAATAATAACAATACGAGGCTTTGCATAAAATAATTTTATTCTTCCCAGAATAAAAGAATTCTTCCAGAAAAAATATCCTTCGATTTGATATCACTCACATTTTCCTAATTTTTCCAATCTATAGGCCGCTATTTCTCTTATAAAATGCATATCTCTCCTATTTATTGTTATTTCTTCACCTTTATTTTTTACCTAGTTCGATCTTGCATGTTAACGTTGCGTATTTAAATTTTTGATCCTGATAACTCAATTAAAAAAAAAGAAGTGAAGAAGAGGAAAAAGTTTTTATGGTTATCGGACAGGTTATGGCTCAGTAATTGGACAGGGTTAAAGATGACCAGAAACATTTATTTCAATGAAAATATATTTATTTAAAACACAATCTTGGATTCATCATCATCATTAACAGCAATCATGCAATCCATAGTCGGATTAAAGCCTCCACCATATTTCTATGGGGGGTTGTTAGACATAACTTCGCTACGGTGCGGTGGCCAACCGAGTTGGCGAGTGTAGTCCACAGTTCGAAGTTGGACCTTTTTAGATCACATCACATATCCGACGCAATTAGGATTAGAACTGCGGTTTCCCTCTCTGTAGTCTATCCGTGTTTGATTTACGCCAGACGGCTGGTCTTATAATCTTGGATTATAAAGGTATAATTTAAAATAAAAAAGGTTATACTTTAAAATAAGTATTTAAATTGGTTAGTTGTTAATTCGTGATCCATTAATTTGTAAAATTGTTAAAATACAACAATTAATTAAAATTAGAATTAGATAATTAATTTTCTTTCTAATGTTTTTTATATAGGGTGTTTTTTTAGCTGCATGAGAACTTCAAAATGAAATAAAACATTAAAAACCTGACGGAATGTTTTGGTTATAATTTTTTTATGAAAGTACAGTTAAAGGCATTTATGATTTGAACATGACTTCCGGCATGTGACCACCACGACTAATGGTTACGAAGCGCATCCGTTCAGTCCAATTTTTGACCACTTTTTCCAATATTTCTGGCTTTATTTCATAAATGGCTTGCTGAATATTAGCCTCCAATGCTTCTAGAGTTGTTGGTTTGTTAGCATAAACCATGGATTTAACATACCCCCACAGAAAATAATCTGGAGGTGTCAAATCACACGATCTTGGAGGCCAATTGATAGGACCACGTTTTGAAATAATGTTGTCACCAAATTGTCCTTTCAATAAATTGATGGTTTCGTTGGCTGTGTGGCACGTAGCACCATCCTGTTGGAACCATAAGTTGTCAATGTTTAGCTCTTGAAGTTTTGGAAACAAAAATGTATTGAGCATGTGTCGATATCTCACACCATTCACCGTAACGGTAGGTCCTTCCTCATTTCGAAAGACATATGGACCAATGATGCCGTTGGAGTGTATTCCACACCAAACAGTCAATTTTAATGGATGCAATGGAGTCTCAAGATAATGTCCCGGATTGGTTTCACTCCATATACGGCCATTTTGTTTGTTCACATACCCAATTAACCAGAAATGTGCCTCGTCACTGAACAAAATTTTACGGTAAAAAAATGGATCCACTTCCAATTGGTTGGAAGCGAATTTGGTAGCGTTGTTCAATGGTCAATCTATGCATTATCAAATGCCAAACCTTGCTAAACACAAATGTCAAAAAACTGTTTCCATAGCAATCTTGATTCAATTGTTATCCCTATTGAAAGTTCTCATGCAGCTAAAAAAACACCCTATACCTATGAAAAAGTTGATAGCTAACTGAATCATTCAATGTCAACAATGATGACATAAATAAATTTCATCCTCATCCTCATCGAACATAATAATGTTGGTTATGATTTTTCGTTACACATATTTAGTTTATCATCTCTAAAAAAAGGAACGATTGGAAACTTGATGTTATTTTGCACAAGATGAGGATAAATACTATGGTGTTCCAAACTAACTACAAAGCCCCTTACTCGGATACTGAGATAAGTTGTGATGTTTCGAACACGTACAAGCTAAGTTCCGAGCGTTTTGTTATCGGAGAACATTTATTGAGACTACTTAATACTCAAGGAAGACTGAATTCTAATTGCAATTAAGAGACTCGGGATACTTTATATTGTTTAATAGATCTGAACATAAAATGTGAGAATCTCATCTTATTATTTGTACTACAAATTGTCCTGTTGCCGTATTTGTAAGTGTGTGTAATTGTATCAAACCACCATTACATTTAATATTAATTTTATTAAATGGCGCTCTGGTAAAATATATGGTTATTTGTGGGCACAATCAATAGTTGTATAAAAATAATAATGTTATAATAAAAAAGTTTTGACAAACCGCAAAGTTGTTTGTTTGGGAACCCCTGTACTGTTAGCCATACCTTCGGAAGTCAACTCGGTAGTTGATTTTCCGGAACCCACCTTTATCAAGGACTCGTAAATTTGACCAAAAACTTGTGAACTTGTGTAATCGCAGTGCTCCACGAATAATATTGGTACTTCTGATGTGTAGCAGCAATGATTTGCAGTAAGATAACGTACATTTTACTATTATTAATATTTATAGCAATCTTTATTATCAGATAATAATTATTTATAATATGACAAATTAAAAATTATTATGTTGGAGAATTTAGAAAATTGGTAGCGGATTCCTCAGTCCGAGGAAGTCTGGGTAGCCTGAGGTAATTCTTTCAGTTTCGCTTATGTCTAACAGGATTAAAAAGCGAGAAAAACATAATCTTTATTATTTATCAATCATCTCTAAAACAGAAATGTATCATATTATGATTTATAAAATTTTATTGCTTTATATTTTCTCTATATTTAAATATAGTGGAGTTTCGAAAGACACAACCATGTGGCTTTTACTAATAGTTGGTGGTAGCTTGGTCTTTGAATTAATTGAAAAATTGTAGCTCCCCACAAAAGTTGCTATAAATGCTTTAACTTGTAGTAAGGCTAGCCGGGAACCTAAAACAAAGAATTTATATTTTACACTTCAGGAGCGTTTAAAAAATAATCATCATCATCCGCAGGTTTTAGGCCGGTGGCTCGTTACGTCACTCTAATAAATAATAAAAAATAATAATATATGAAAATATAATTCATGATGCCAGTCGTGTTATGGGATGAAAGTAAGACCTATTTTAATTTTTTGTGCACTTTGGAAATATCGGGTACCAATGTGCGGAGTGTTTAGCACTTGGATGGGCGACTATTCTAAGAGTATGAATTATTCTTGTGTTCGGTGAATTTTTACACTTTTGAGTAAACGAAATGAAAAATATTACCTACCCATACAATTGCGTGGACCTTTCCCAAACGACATAAATGTACAACTCGGTCGCTTCGATTTATTTTCAGGAGAAAACCTCTCAGGGTCGAACTTCTCTGGATTTGGATAATATTCAGGATCGTTTTGTAATTCATAAATTGGTATGTATAGTATAGTGCCCTCATCTACTACAATATCAGTATTGGGCAATTGGTACCTTTTCGTGCAGGTTCTTGTTGTCATCGACCCCACTGCGTACTTACGAAGAATTTCTAAAAGTAAATATCAAAACGGCTGTAGTCATAAAATTTTGACTGAAATACCTGAGACGCATTTATGCAAGTAAGTCATTTCATTTATTGCATCGTAATCAAGTTTTCCTTTATTTTTCTCCAAAACACTAATAACTTCTTTTCTTAACGTAATCTGCACGTCTTTATTCGAAGCCAATTCGTAAATGCAAAGCAAAATTGTTTCTGTGGAGAGTTCAAAAGCAGCGCCAAAAAATACTAAAATTTGTGCCGTAATATCTTCGATATTTAAAGATTTTTCAGTTTCCAAAATTTTCTTGCTTGAATTCAAGTTATCTTTATCTAGGTCAATATTATTCCTTAACTGAATCATCGATTGCATTACATCTTTTCTCACGACGTTGTTGTTCTCTCTGTACTCCACAGTAGATTTGACCAAATTATAGATAAATTTTTGGCTTTCGATATCATTCATTGGAATTCTAAAGAAATGTAGTACAGCAGGGCATAATTCACTGAGCATCAATATAATGTGTTGAGTGAAACTACCTCCAAGAACGTTTTGAGCAAATTTTAGAAACTCTAAATTCGAATTTCCCAATGTGTTGCATTCGATTCCAAAAAGAGTCATACCGACTACGTCAGCCATGTATTTACTAACCACATCTTTTATATTAACGACTTCATCATTTTCTGCGGATTTATTCAAAACACATTTTAACTGGTCCCTAACTTGTAATAAGGTTTGGAATCCATATTTCATCTTGCTTGGTGAAAATGCAGGAGATAATTGATCTCTTGATTTCTTCCATTGCTTACCTTTTAAAGTAGCCACATTGATGGTAAGTGGATCATTCTTGTCCAAATAAAATTCACGATCTGTAAAATGACTGAAGTCTTTTACAACAACGTTGTTTATTAGTTCTGGATCTACCATCACCAATGTTGGTATATTAAAAAAATAAAAACCCATACATATATCTCCATTTTTTTTACATATTTCATAGGCTTCTTTAAACATCCGATAAACAGGAACTCTTCTTAAGAATATTCCTGTTAAATTTCCAAATAACAGATTTGGTCTCAACGTTTTTACACCTCTATTTTTCCAATAATTGTATGGCCAAAAGTAATATAACGCAATTGTAATAACCACGCACAATAAGGAAATAAGTGTAATCATTGTGTATTGTTCTTGAGATACTAAGTTATTGTCACCACATTTTATTATTATTAATTAAAACATTTTTTGATAAAGAATAATAAATTAGATTACTATATTAATTTTGGCTATGTTTATAGTAGAGATAAGAAAGGGTAAAAAGTCATTCAGTACGTAAATTGAAGTTACACATTTTTTTATTTGAAAACTTTATTATTCTACAATCTATCTATCGATAATAACTTAATAAGTAAAAGAAATGACACATGAACCAAATAACATAGGAGGAGGTTACCCAATGGTACGCTCCCTTTATACATATTTTAACACCCGAACTGTTATGTCAATTACATTCAAAAAAGATGAGGTAAGTCCAATGGGTCGTAGTTCTTTAATCTCTTTGTTCGGTGGTAAGAAAATGGGTCTGCAGCGAGAGTGTTTGGATATGGTCTCTAACTTGGTCCCGATATCTGATAATGAACGATTTGATATAGTTCAATAGTGGGCATTTGTAGATCGCTATGAATTATACGATTGGGTACAATCCAAAAGGAGTCTGCGATAGTACTGGTTTTTTTTTTATTAGAATCGTTGTATTCTAGCGACGTTGGAATCACTTGCTGCTTCCCACAGCTGAATGCCATACGTCCAGATTGGCTATATTATGACTTTATACATGAGCACCTTATTTTCCCGAGATTACTGTTAGTGACGATTCAGCAACCATTGGTGTTTTCTAACCAGTTGAAGTCTCTTGTTCCAGACATGTTTACCTAATGTTAATCGTCTGTCCAAATGCATTCCAAGATACTTAACTTCCTCTCTTTGTGGGAGTGTATTTCCGTTCAGGTGAACAGGTGGAAATGTGTCTCTCCTTGTTGTGAATATTACGTACCTCGACTTCTGGACTTATTACAGATAAGTAATAACACCAGGTTCCATCAGAATCTTAGGATCTGTGATCCAACTGCCATTAGGACAGTCAGTCCATTTAAACGAGTATTTGGAGCGATAGCTCGACCTTTTTATATTGTGGTGAAACGGAATTAGATTCAGCTTTGTATTTAATAATTTATCACAGATTGAGGGATGTTTTTATCCATAATAACATAGTCGAGCACGGTTCTGAAATTAAAGAT
The DNA here is from genome assembly GCA_958510855.1 of Rhagonycha lutea. Classification (NCBI taxonomy): domain Eukaryota; kingdom Metazoa; phylum Arthropoda; class Insecta; order Coleoptera; family Cantharidae; genus Rhagonycha; species Rhagonycha lutea. The sequence continues at coordinate 33,630,979 of OY294040.1, forward strand.
CGATTTATGTTACCACTGACACAAGCACACGATTATTATTGAATGTTGGTAAAATCCAGTGATTTATAAAATTTTTGTGGCGATTTAGACCTAAAAAGGAACCAATTAAATTATTTACATTTGAATTTTAACCGCGAAAGTTTACCTATTTTGAACTGCAAAGTGGCTCAAAATTTCGTTTTGTGTGGTGGCAGGTTGAAGTTTCTAAACATAGAAGGTAGAGGATGTTGGCGAGAGAGACTTGGTCGGCGACTGTGAAGCCAGCAAGGCGTATTTTGGTGAGGTCCACAAAAAGTGACCAATTTTAGATTTTTCTTGGAAAACCAAGTGTTTTTCAACCTGAGAAGTAGTGCGAAGTGTCGTCTAGAGTGGACGAGTGTTTTTAGATTGATTTGGAAGTAGAATCTTCAAGTTACAGCGTTTTTGGAAACGCACATTTGGAAAGTTTGATATCACACATGTGGATGAAAATTTGTCATTCCGCCATTGACGAATGATCGAATGATTTTTGTAATCACGACGACGATTACGTGCCTACAATTAAATGTTTAGAAGAAAGAATTCATATTCGTTGAAATTTGTATCGAATAATTTTACTCACCAAAATTTTGAGGTTAGTTACACGATTTATTCTACGCTTGGACAAATCGTTTGCGTTTTGCCAACAAACAAAATACGATTGCCGATCGTCTTTATCTGGATATTTTTGGAAGAATTGCAAGGATTTGGAATCACAATTCGATTTTTATGAAGAACGCAGCTGTTCAAGAAATCAACAGGTTGCCGAATGACAGGTGTCGAATGCAAGAAGACAGCGGTTCTAAAACGTCAACAACAAGTGCCGCATCGCATCGCTGGTAAATAAACTTTGAATATTATCACACCATTTATTATTGTAAATTTATGTGTCACACAATTACATTAAATAGAAACCTGGAGTATTTTGAGTTCGATTTGCTAGTAAATGCAAATACGAAAGGTTTCTGTAGCACAATTTTACACTCAACGACCAAAACGAATCTGTTCGTAAACAGCTCAGCTGGACCTGTTTATGCTTATTAAAATTGAATTTATTTTATTAAAATTAAATTAGTCATTTTTTTTTAGGCTGAGTTTGATTTTATTTTCATGCAGCAAACCATACCCAAGTTTAATTTTTTAGCGTTGTCGATAACGACAATAAATTTGATTAAGGCAATTCATGCAATTTTGTTCCCGAAAGAGGAATTTCTTATGAGCAATGTTAGTGCGGTACTAAAGCCGTACGTTTTATTTTATTTGGCGACCCGAAGAGGAGAGAAGAGCGAACCCAGCCCTGTGATTTGTCTCCGTACAGGAATTATATGTGAACCGACGCATAGCTGCCACGGTACTTTAGTGTCTAGATATTGTCTTGAGGTGAAAATAATATTAAAAAAATAGGGGTCGTAGGAAATATCTCTACAGTATATATGATTGGCTGTGCAATAAAAATTCCTTTTTGTTGGTTCTGATAAAAACTTTGCCGTTTTATTTCTTGGCTAACTGGCGCCCAAAATTACATCATATTTAAGATATTGTCTGTGGCATACTAGAGCAGATTGTAGTAACTTTTAAATCATCAATAGCCTCAACTATTTTTAAAGGACTCACGAAACGCACAAGTGCGACCCGCGCTCTCTGAACTGTGGCCCAAACATCCGAAGTTGGCTTTTTTCAGTAGCATTGTGGGAACAAGAGGCAGGTGTAGTCGTTCAGGCAGAGATCGAGGCTACACTTTATCGAAGGCCTGAGCTATACCAAGAAATGCAGTTGAACAGTATCTTTTGGTCTTCAAGACCTGCTTGATTTTATTAGCAATTCGAGCTAGTGTTGATGTAGGAATCCGAATTGATACTTGGGGATGACTTGCAGTTTCTCAATCACGAGCATCAATCTTCTTAAAAACAGTTTATCGAATATTTTAGATAGAATGGGGAGTAAGCTGATTGGCCTGTACGAGGTGGTTTCAGTTGGTCGCTTTCCCAGTTTGGGTATTAAAATGATTTGGGCCACCTTCCATTGTACTGGCAAATATCTCAATCTCAAGATGATCATAGTTGAAGATCATAGTCACTAACTTAATTGCATTGTCCGGAAGCTCTTGTAGTACTTTTGCAGTTATTAGGTCTAATTCGGGGGATTTCTTTAAGTTTAAGTGATTATGTTAAAACTTCACGTTTCTTAAATTTTTTTACTGGTAGTTCCATTTGGATTGGAACTTCCATTTAGTTTCGAAAGGTTTCTAGACTTTGCCTTGTCTTTATTGCTTCTAGCCCATTCCTGTGTTGGTGTTCTAATAGGCGGAATTGTTGTTCGAGGTCTTCTCAACTTCCCAGTCGCCTTCCACAGTGAATTTTCAATTGCTTCAGTTGCTGTCATCCCGTTCAGGTAATCTTGAATTACTTGATTTTTATTTTCCGTTAGCAGTTTTTTAAGGTCCCTAACTGCCCCATTATAATTTGTTCTATCACTGGGAACCCGCGTGTCCTGCCATTTTTTACTTATCTTTTTTTTCTTGTATTTTGTTTTGGTCAGGTTGTGAAAGTTAAGGACGGTTTATACTAAATTAGAATAAACTCTATCAAAACTTTAAAATAATACATCTGATTAAAAAAATTATTAATAAAATATTGTCATATTCTAAAATCATCTCCTAATTTCCACCCCATGAATTTATTAAAATGCTGAGATGTTTTAATAATTAAACGAATGGTACTTACAATTGAGGTAGTATTTTGTTTTCATAAATTTGAATAATTTTTTAGAAAGATTATTAGACATATTTTAATAACAAAAATGAGCATATGGACACATTTTAAAGTCTTGAAATTCAAATGTTAACTAATTAAGAAGTTTGCAGATAATATTAAGCAATATAAGAACACGGATAATTAGTTTTCTGTTTACATTTTGATTAAGTTCATATGTAAAATAAGATATTTGGTTAATTATTAATTAAGATAGTTTGTTTATACAGGGCATGTAGATTAGGAGACACAAAATATTAGAATTTTAATTGTAAGCAAAGAATTTTTTCGTAAAAAATCCACACTTCCCTCCACTTTAACGTCCATTCTTTTTCATAATTTAAAATCATTTTCTGGTTCTACTTAGTTATTAAGGAATAAATAATGTTTTTAAAGTGTTCTTACAGTTAAAATTCTAATTAATATTTTAGCACTTACAAGGGCAAGGCCAACCCTTCCCCTCACAGATCTGCACCAAAATTTGTATACGATTACAACCCAATTAGAAGTCAACTTGATGAAAGTTTAAAGACGCGAAAGTCAAAAATTTTTTTAAAAAGTTTTTAATTTTTAATTGGTAAAGTTGACAAAATGTATCGTAGTTCAAATGTACCGAACATAAAAATTATGATGTATCATAACCTCAAATAATAATTAATAACCTCGACATGAATAATAATTTATTCAATATAACAAATTTATTATTTCAACTTTGAAGTAGTAGGTACCTATAATTATTACACACGGTAAGCAAAATTGAGTGAATTTTGTTTCGATAATTTTTATTTACATTGCAGTTTGAAAAAATAGTACGGTTTATTGCAGCAGTACAAAGCACAAACCATTACAATAAAAATTATATTCAACGCTATAGTAAGTAGGTATATATGATTTATTATTATATTTATTCACTCTCAATTTCCTCAGTGACAAATTTATGCCAACTGCTGTTTGCCGATACAAAATTTAAGTTTGACCAGTATCGTCTGTAATAATTGGTTCTTTTGGCTTGTATCTTGGGTGTCACTATCAGTAGCGTGTCTTGTAGGATTCATCTATATGTACAATATGGTGGCTTACACATATGCAGTTATTATGAAGATACGGTTGAAGTGTGTCGTTTAAGGAAGTCGTGGTCATAAATTGTTGAAAAATCTTGAGCTTATTTCATGATCCCATATGTATTACAATGTTTTTACTGTTTTAAATTTAAATAAAATTTACATTATAATAATGACAAATTTAATTAATTTACAAAATTTGAGAAAAAGTGCAATAGTAGATTATGCAAAAAGGGAGAAAAGTTGCCTTTTTTTTAGGTGAAAAAAATTTGTAATGGGCATTGAGAAATTTTTTCGGACTGAAAGTTAACTTTGCTTTTGAAATGCAGTACAAATTTTGGTACCATTTCTATCACGAATTCTTTATTTTACTTCCGCTGCTAGGGGAACCACCTACGTTACTTATATGCTAACAGGTGGTACCACTGCAATATTGACAACTAAAAATTTGACGTTAGTTGTAACATAAATTTATTGCAAGTGAAAATAGTAAGTTGAGATTCGTTTAATCATGTTTGAGACAAATGAAGCAATACCTGGTCCTTCCACACCAGCAGAAAGTGAAGATTCCCTTCACAGTGAAAAATCAAAAGTACGATTAAAGAATGCATTTTTATATTGTGAGCAACTCTTTGTTCAGAATAATTTAATTGCAACACAAGCTTCTGAAATTATTACTGAAGAAGATATGCAATTCGGAGAAGAAATATATCAAAACACTCTGAAAATGCTAGCGGAAAGGAAAAAGGTGGTAGAAGAGGAATTAATTTTTGTGGGGGAAGAAGACGACAAGAATGAATATGACTCTGTCCAACTGTCGGATTTTGAAGACGAACCAGTAGAAAAAAAAACTAAAGTACAAGTTTCGCTGGATGACAAAATACAGATTGTGAATTTAGCAAAACAACATCCAAATTGGAGCATAAGAAGTCTTCAACGTACTACAGGAGGATACCAACTCAAATCAAAGAAAGATTTGAAAAGATGGGAACAACAAGTTAAGGCCGGTGGAACTCAAGCGGAGAAATATTCGACAATTGATTCTTGGGTTAACGATCGGTTTATTGAAGCTCGGGAGAGCAACCAAGCAGTAACGACGAGAAACTTACAGCAATGGGCATTATCTGCTGCTAGTCAGTTTCCAGAATTAAATTTTAAAGCTTCCGAGAGGTGGGTTAACCGCTTCAAAAGAAACCATCGAATTCGCCAGAGAAAAATTACTAAATTTGTGTCGGAGAAAGAAACCGCTACAGTGGAGGAACTTCTTGCTTCAGCTAATACATTTAGAATGCAAACTAAGGCTATCATACCAAATTATGACAAGGATTTGGTTATTAATACTGACCAAACAGGTATATATTTTAAATAGAATCTTTTGATCAATAATAGTAGTAATAATTATTTACAGGATGCCAATACCAGTCAGTTTATAATAGAACACTTGCTGCACAAGGATCAAAGGTAGTTACAGTGAAACGAAAAGACATGAATAAAGTGACACATTCCTATACGGCACAATATGCTATAACCCTTTCTGGTAAACTTGTACCAACTGTTTTTGTTTGCCTGCAAGAAAGCACTGGCGCATTTGGACCGAGGGTACAAAAAGATGTAGAAGGGTATGCAGAAAAATACAAAAATGTAATTGTTACATCTTCAAAGTCCGGTAAACTCACCACTTCATTGTATAAAGATTTTTTAACTAAGGTGCTAAAGCCGTATGTGGGCGATCAACAATTTCTCTTATTGATTGATTCATGGGGAGGGCAAACGAGGCCGGATATGTACGACGAGGTATTTCAAAATGAAGAGGGTGTGCCAACATGTAGTATCAAGGTAATTCCTCCTAAATGTACCCCATTAGTGCAGCCATGCGACGTCTATTTCTATCGCCAGGTAAAAAACTTGATTAAAAGAATTCAAAATTGTAGCTACCTAATTGAACAGAACAGAGAAATTACTTCCAGAGAAGATTGTATTAAAATACAATCAATTGTTCACCATCAATTATCTGCACCAATATTTTCCAATATGCTACAATATGCATGGTTTGCAGCCCAGCTATGTGATGACAGAGAGACGTTTTTAAACGTTAATCAAGTTTGTTTTACGGTTTCTGATTTGAGCATACCTTGCGAGTGTAAAAACTCAGCATTCGTAAGGTGTGCTCGATGTCGAAACAATTATTGTTTCATTTGTTTCTACGATGAATATCATCCTAGTTCCTGTACTCCATAGTTGGATTGCAACCATGAATATTGCAACATATCCGAAAAAGTTGGGAAGACAATTGGTGGTGCAATATCGATTGTATTTTTAAACAAACGTCTCGAGATTTAATTTCTCGTTCTTTTTCAATCAATAGGGCACAGTTTTGAAAAAATTAGATGATATTTTTTACTTGCCGATAAAAATAAACTTTGCAAGGCTGGACCAATACATTTCGGAGGAATTAAATACTTTAATATTACATTTTAGTGGACCTTCAACCTGAAATATTTCGTCGTATAAATTGGGATTTGTTAGGCCTCCTCAAGAATCGATTATAAGTAGAAAACGTTCCTTTTCCACCTACGGCTTCTAAACGTTAGTTAAATTATCTATTTATAAAGATGTCGTAAGCTTTCCCGACTTTGAGGAAGTTACAACATTTTTGATATTTTAACCCTTGGTCTAAATGATCCTGTAGCCTCTTGTAGGCATATGAAAACAATAGGTAACAGTTCGTCCAATAGGGTATACGCATACGGTGCCATATATGAATGGCTCACCTTGTTCGTGTTGATTGTTTTGACAATAATTATCTTTGATCCCGTTCGGCGAGATTTCTGTTGTAAGTGGCCTACTACCAACCTGTCTGATCTGTTTTGATAACGAAATCTTTGTCAAATTTTGTATGAACACAACGAATTAGATCCAAAATCATTCAGTGCTAGTTAAAGTTTCCTCCAGAGTAACGGTTTCTCTTTGACTTATAAATTTTTTAATTTTTTGCTGACAAATTCAGTGTTTTCTTTTGTATCGAATAAATAAATTTTTGGAGAATTTCAATTCAAAATTTTCAAACTGACGCGTCGCAGATAATACTCATTGTTGCAAGTTTCTAGTCGATACTTCTGCCAAGAGTCAATAATTTCGAATTTATCAAATTTTATTTCACCGCTTTTAATTTGTTTTCTCAATATTTTCAAATCATTCAAAATTTCTAGGTGTCATCCTTTTTTATGAAGAGTTTTAACGCCCCACTTCGGATGTTGTTTAGCAATATTTACAACCTTGATTTTGTAATCCAGTGAAATATTGTCGGTCATATTATATTCTTCAACTTCTTCAAAAATTATGCCCTCCGACACAATTTCTTTCTCGTTTAGCATTCTTATAATGTTATGGTACATTTCTTCTCCTATTACCATAGCATCTTCAGTGATTACCGCGGAATCTTCTGCTGCCATTAAATTATTTGCAGGAAAGAGCTACTCGGAATACATCATTTGCATATTTCAACCGTTCTTTTGAAATTTCACTGTGTCGAGAATCTTCATTTTCTTCAATTGTCGAAGAGCCATAAATTTGCGCATTTGTTGTGAAGGGTAAGTTAAATTCACATGCATTACGCATTCAAATGAAGCTCATTGTAGGTACTACTATTGATTTTCAGCTTTTTCCCGAATCTGTCATTGAATCTGGCCATGTCAACATCGATCTTCTCATTGAAGTCAGAGCTGGACAGTAACAAAGCACATGCTCGGCTATTTACAAGCAATAAACACTGCAGCACAATGGTTTGCATCAAATCGACTACTGCTAAACAACGAAGACAAAAAGAATAACGTTTACTACAAATACGTCTAATAAACAACAATCGGTACAATACTGAAAACCTACTAATTTCACTAGGCACAGCCCTATTTACAATACAAAGAATAAAAACAACAGTCGAAGAATGGTGCAGCGTCGTCAATCCTGGGGTCATTCGACACACTTCAACGGTTTCTTCATAATGACTGCATATGTGTAAGCCACCATATTGTACATATAGATGAATCCTACAAGACACGCTACTGGTCAAACTTAAATTTTGTATCGGCAAACAGCAGTTGGCATAAATTTGTCACTGAGGAAATTGAGAGTGAATAAATATAATAATAAATCATATATACCTACTTACTATAGCGTTGAATATAATTTTTATTGTAATGGTTTGTGCTTTGTACTGCTGCAATAAACCGTACTATTTTTTCAAACTGCAATGTAAATAAAAATTATCGAAACAAAATTCACTCAATTTTGCTTACCGTGTGTAATAATTATAGGTACCTACTACTTCAAAGTTGAAATAATAAATTTGTTATATTGAATAAATTATTATTCATGTCGAGGTTATTAATTATTATTTGAGGTTATGATACATCATAATTTTTATGTTCGGTACATTTGAACTACGATACATTTTGTCAACTTTACCAATTAAAAATTAAAAACTTTTTAAAAAAATTTTTGACTTTCGCGTCTTTAAACTTTCATCAAGTTGACTTCTAATTGGGTTGTAATCGTATACAAATTTTGGTGCAGATCTGTGAGGGGAAGGGTTGGCCTTGCCCTTGTTAGTTAAGTTTTTGTTTAATTAATTTTTTACAACACATACTACTAATATTACACCTCCTCTTGAAAGTTTTCTTTTTTAAGATTTATTCTCTATTAAAGGTTTAAATAAAAATTAATAACAAGGTTTAGCTCATAATATAATACAACAAGATAAATGGAGAGGGATGGAAACTTTTCAAAATTTACCAATCCCTAAAAAATTCTTTCAAATAAAATTTAATTTTTATTGTAACTTAACAAATTTATATCAAAAACGCGATGGTTTAAATTTTTAAATTTTTGACTTATTGCTTGTTTACCCTAGATAATGTGACCTTTGATGTAGTTTACATTTTGTTATTGTAAAATTAAAAACACAGTCATTAATATTATAATTTATTTATCTTTTTCGATGATATGAATACTGGGTTTTCAATTTAATTTAACTTTTTGTAGAACGGTAGCATGGTAGCAATTTGATCAGGATTCATGCGTAACACACCTGTTCCACCCTTTTCACCCTCCAGTGGTGGCGTGGTCTACCACCGTAGACAATGCTTTTTAAAGCCTTCTTTAAACCGCCACAGCTCGTAACAGTTCGAATTATATCGGTTGCATTTTTGAGTAGCTGACAAAAATTAGTCAATCTTTCGGATCCAGTAGTTTTTGAACTTTTAAAGTGGTAAATTATTGGTTTTATTAGTTCTGAAACAGGGGTTGTCTACAAGCGTAAATCATGTTCCTACTGGAGGGTTAAACCGCATCATCGCTCACCTAATGCTCAGTGGCACCACAGAACGCTACATATTTTTATAAGACATTCCACTCTACGAAGTCCATTTCATCTCAGCCATCCAGTAGCTTCTAAATTTTTATACAGGGTGTTGAATGAGTTAGCCGAACATAGGATATTAACATGTAAAAACTTATTTATACAAATTCCTGCTTCCCTAATTATTTTAGAGAAAAATTGAAAGACACAAAAATAATACAGAAATATAAACTACAAATGATAAGAGCATTAGATTTTATCTAGCTTTTACTTATTAGGTCAAAAAATGCTTTTGAAATTGTTAAAATTTTCATTTATCGGACTGGCCATGGAAGTTTCTAAGGTAATTATTTTTGATAAGTAATAAAAATCAATTGCACGTTGTTTACAGTTTTGCACTTTATTAAATTTTACTTTCATAAATGGCAGCAAAGTACACAATTAGTGAAAAAAATCAATTTCAAAAGAAGTATAATAAAAATTAAATTGAATTTATTTCATGGCCAGTCTGATAAATGAAAATTTTAACAATTTCAAAAGCATTTTTTGACGTTTTCAGTAAAAGTTAGATAAAATCTAATGCTCTTATCATTTGTAGTTTATATTTCTGCATTATTTTTGTGTCTTTCAATTTTTCTCTAAAATAATTAGGGAAGCAGGAATTTGCATAAATAAGTTTTTACATGTTAATATCCTATGGTTGGCTAACTCATTCAACACCCGGTATAACTTGATGTGTCTTAACCTCACTTGTACCACCTAAATACAATGACCTAAATATAATGCAGTCAAAACTAATATTGCGAATTCTCAGACATTTCACCTAATTTTTACAACAAAATTCATTGTGAAGATCCAAAATAAGTTTCCAAAAGTCGGTTACGATTTTATTTCGGGTGTTTTTAGACGAAAAACGGTTGCAACATAGTATAACTTTTTAAGTAACCGTGAAGATACGGACATATACGTCGTGAGATAAGCATGGAATCTGCTGACACACTTCCTGCAGTTTTAAATAAATTTTCGAAACTAAAATCGTTGTTTGGTGAAATTTTGGGAAATAGCTTTCATAATTGAACTCAGAAAATTTTGGAAGTAAGGAATATCAAAAAATTCTCGGAGATTGGCCAAGAATTAAGACGAAAATCACTCCTACAAAATTGGTATCCGTTTGAGATAAGACAGGGAGGATGTCATCGTCTGGCCATGGCATGGGAACTGAAAAATCATCAAAAAGTTTGTTGGAAGGCACGTGCAATCGTGCTGCCCCTGTTTGATTTCGGATGCACGTTTTCAACTACCAGGAAAATTAAAACGAAAATTAAATGAGGTAGTAAGGAAAGGTAGAGGGAAAAAAAGTGATAAGTAGAACCGAAGCGAAGATAAAAGGACAGTCAATCCTTTTCCTTGCCAATGAATTTGTTGCCTGTGTGTAACAAATTCGTGTAAAGTAAGGGTAGGAGTTAAGACTGCGGTGCGGTTTAATTTTCGCGGTAAAGAAACTTAGAAAGGTTTGAACTGATTGATTTTTAGTATTTGGTTCTGTAATATGCAGGCGATAAATTTGTCAGTTAGGTGTTTTGTAAACGATCGATTAATTAAATCATCAATAATTCGTATTGTAATTAAAATAAATAGTGATTGTGAATGAGACGCCTTATTGAGGTAAAGAAAATTTGTTACGTGATTTTGTTTGTGTGTTTTGATTTTGCCAATTGTTTCTCGAAAACTACAATTTTTATTTGTATAAAAGAAACCAGTAATTATTGTTCAAAAATTAACGCTTCTGATACCCAAAATCACTGCACGGGGCACGTTTCACCTCAATAAGTAAGACAGCGAAATTTATGCCCTCGTGAAGATTGGGACAACGAATCGGACGCTACCAGGTAAACGAAAGTTTCCCATAAGTGTCGAAGAAAAATCCAGGCAATCTCCATTGAACGAAGGACTGCCGGGTGGCAGCAATAACAAAAATCAAAATAGACGGTCCTTTGTTTCCTGGAAAATTCGTCGATACCCCCAAAAATAGGAGCATTTCAAAACTCCGCACTTTTTGGGGAGATTGAGAAAGATAAAAGAGCGATTCGGGGTGTGACTTTAAACTTAGGCCCAGTTTCGAGTTTTAATGTTTTCTGGAGCTTTGAATTTTAAGAGAAAATTATAAAATTTTAGGAAACACACCCCCGATGGTTACATAGACATAGCAATACTGGGGGGCTTTGCCCCCCTGGCCGCTGATGCGGCCCAACCCACCAGGTCCGCTTTCTATACAACTATTTCTATACAAAATTTTTTATGTCGCTTTCACTTTGAATTTGTATTCCACCCTTCGCTCGACATCTGATAATGCTACATATAACTGTCCATGACTAAACAAATAAGGCCAGTCATTGTAGCAAAAAAGGTATGAAAATTGCAAAATTGCAAATTTTGAGACAACATTGAAGGAGGTAAAAAAAATAATAAATCCGATTTTTGCACCCTTTTTTGGTGCCCGGAACAGTGGTAAATTAACAAAAAACGTAATTTCGAAATTTATGCAAACCTTGGAGAACATTTTAATAATTAAAACACATCTTTAGTAAAGTTTGCACCCTGCTACAATGAGCGCAATATTGCAAATAGTAGCTTATTAATTTTCTTGGTGTTTCCTATCGAAAAAATTTGCAAAAGTCATGCAAATCATTCCTTAATACAACCCTGTATGCAAATAAAAATCTGTTTGCTATTTTAATTTATAATTTTGAACAAACATCATTGTGTAATATTATACAGGGTGGCCCTTTGAAAACGAAACAGACGGGATTGTGGCCAGCAGAATTTTTTTTTCAAGAAATGCAAAAACACGTCAATTTTATCATCTAGGGGGACAACTTTTGCGACCAATGTCACTCCCATATTGTTGCATCCCTTCGCGCTGTGATGACAACCTCTGAAATGTTAATAGGGATGATATGTCAAGTGACACCTCATTTGAAAGGTCTTGCTTCCCTGAATTCAGCGAAATAATTGTTTTGAAGTTTTATCAATTATTCAACAATAAAATTGAAGCTGCAAAAATGCGAAATAAATCCGATATTTCAAGATATTTAAGAATAAAAAAGTGAAAGAACATGTTAGAACATGGCTTTTTATGTTAAAAACTAGAGTTAAACCAAGATTAAAAGATTAGGAAGAGCAATTAATTAATTAAATGTTAATATCTCGGAAGGTGGCAGGCATTTATGAGAGAAATTTTAATATGATGTAGTTAAGAAGTACATATATACAAAATTTCACGAGTATGATATTCCTACAACTCGAGAAAAGTTCATATGAAGATAAATTTTAAAATCATCATTTTACGTATTAAATCCATAATGCGACTCTTAAAATGAGTGCTATTCATTTCGTTTAAGCATGTTTAGTATAAATATGTTCTTTGCACGCAAAAAACCTGTTAGGACATGCCTTTTTAAGCTTTTTTTCGACTTCATTTTTTTTAATCCATTAAAAATTTACCAACCGCAAACAAACAGTATATGTGACCTGGTCTATGAAAAGGGAGCTTACGTGCGAAATCAAGTTATCGAGAAAACAACAGTTAAAGAAAACAATGTTGCATCAGTTTCGCGTTAGTTGTTCCCGTTTATCTGCGTTGTCTGATAATTCCACAAATTATGACCTTCTGGTTTTCATCATCTGAAAGAGCGTCTCATACTCTATCAAAATCGGCAAAAAAGTGGAAAATGATCAAATAAGTTATCGAGAAAACAGCAGTTAAAGGTAACAACTCGTTGCATCAATTTCGCATTAGGTGTTCCCGTTTATCTGCGTTGCCTGGTAATTCCTCAAATTATGACTTTCTGGTTTTCACCATCTGAAAGAGCGTCTCATACTCTATCCGAATCGGCAAAAAAATGGAAAATAATTTTTTGACACCTAAACCCCTTTTTCATAGACCAGGTCACATATAAGAAATTGTGAAAAAAAGCAAAAGAGAAAAAAGCATTTTTCTCGTTTTTTAGGGATTCAGCCTACTGTGCGACTGTAGAGCCAGCAAGGCGTATTTTTGGTGAGCTCCGCCAAAGTGACCATTTTTCGAGTTTTCTTGGAAAACCAAGTGTTTTTCAAGCATAATAGTAGTGCGAAGTGTCGTCTGAAGTGGACAAGTGTTTTTAGATTGATTTGGAAGTAGAATCTTCGAATTGCGACGTTTTTGTAAAGGCGCACATTGAGGATTTGATTGACCATATGTGGGTGAAAATTTTGTCAGTTCCGCCATTGATGAATGATTTTTGTAATCACGATAATACGTGTCTACAACTCAAATAATTAGAAGAAGGAATTCAAATTTGTTGAAAATTAAATTGGATAATTTTACTTACCTGGATTTGAAAGTACACTTTTTGTTAAAATTGGTTCAAAATCATTTGAGTATTGCCAATAAGATTAATTATACGGTTACCGATCGTCTTTATCTGGATATTTTGTGGAATAATTGTGAAGATTTGATGCTCCAATTCGATAGTGTATAAATCACAGATGTTAGAAAACGTAACTGGTTATTGGACGACAGGTGTCAAGCGGGGAATTTCGAATGCAAGAAAGCAATGGTTCCAAAACGCTCGACAACAAGTGCCAGCGTCTTGGTAAATAAAAACTTTATAATTTGTACACCATTTTTATTGGTGAAAATTTATTTGTGTCACACAATTACATTTATAGAAACCTGGAGTATTTTGAGTTAGATTTGCAAGTAAATGCGAATGCGAAGGGTTTCTATGCTCACAATTTACATGCCGACGACCAAAACGAATTTTAAAAATTAAAAATTAAATTTATTTGATGAAAATTAAATTAGTCTTCTTCTACAAAGCTGGTTTTAATTTATTTTTATGATACGAACCACACCCCGATTCATTTTGTTGACATTGTCGATAGCGACAGTGAATTCGATTAAGGCATTTCATGTAATTTTGATCCTGATAGAGGAATTTCTTTTGAGCAATTTTAGTGCGGCACTAAGGCCGAACAATTTATTTTATTTAGCGACCCGAAAGAGAGAGAAGTCGAATCCAGCCCTGTTATTTGTCTCAGTACACAAATGCGAACCGACGCATAGCTGCCGATAGCACTCTAGGGTGGGGATATTGTCCTGGTAGAAAATTAAATTTTTATAGTTGTAGGGTCGCAGGAAATATCTCTACAATACTTTTCGTGATTCTGTTCATTTCTTGGTTCATATCTTCGCTCTCTTTGTTATAACCTAGTTAAAAATAGTACAAATAATTACCCTTTGAAATGTATCCTCTGCTATTTTAAGTATAATAATTATGTAATAGATAAACTTATTGAACTGTAATCTTAAATAATAGTTAAAAATTTCTTTGTTTTTTTTCAAACAATATTATCTTATCTAGTTAATGTTTTATTTTAATTTTAATTGTGTTGAATTGTGTTTTACTCGAATAGTGCAACTGTAACTAAATGTCGATTAACAAAATTTTTAGCAACAAATCAAAATTAAAAAAATGTAAGAAATAATTTTAGTTCAAATTTCAACTGTACATAACACATATAATTTTTGTATTCATTTTATTAATAAATATTGTTAAAATCGAGTCATCTTTTTATTATTATCCATTTTTCTAATAAACGAATCTTAATAATTTTCTTATGAAAGCTATTAGCAAAATCTTAGTCTGTTAAAAAAAATATGTTCAAAAAAAATTCGAATATCTAAAAAGCATGTCTGCAGCCCCCCCCCCTCAACTTAAAATTGAATTATTTGGAAAAATATTTGGGTACAAACGAAAATAAAACTTGTACAAACAGGCACAAACGAAGCACAAACGAAGCACAAACGATTGAGACAATTTTGGTCATCATGCTGTAAGTTTTTCCCAGAATCTCGTTAATCCATTCATGCGCGTCAATGTGCCTCATGCGCCTCAAAAACTGTTCGGGTACAAACGAAAAAAATGTTTGCACAAACAGGCACCAACTAAGTACAATCGATTGAGACTATTTTGAATCCGAAATTCTAAAATAACTGTTTATGTTAGCACGTGCGACGTTACCGAAAATCTCGAATATTGCAAAAACTATTTGGGTACAAACGAAAATAAAACTTGCACAAACAGGCACAAACGAAGTGCTATCGATTGAGACTATTTTGGTCTTCATGCTTCAAGTTTTTCCCAGAATCTCGTTAACCCATTCATGCACGTGCGTCCATGTCCTTTATGTTTTCCTTAAAATTCTCAAAAACTGTTTGGGTACAAACGAAAAAAATGTTTGCACAAACAGACACAAACGAAGCACAAACGATTGAGACTATTTTGGAGTCAAAAATCGAAATGGGGGGGGGGGGCTGGGGACATGCACCTATGTTACCGAAAATCTCGAATATTGCAAAAACTATTTGGGTACAAACGAAAATAAAACTTGCACAAACAGGCACAAACGAAGTGCTACCGATGGAGACTATTTTGGTCTTCATGCTGCAAGTTTTTCGCAGAATCTCGTTAAAGCATTCAACGCGTCCATGTCCGTTATGTTATGTGTTACCGAAAATCTTGAATATTTCAAAAACTATTTGGGTACAAACGAAAAATATGTTTGCACAAACAAGCACAAACGAAGTGCTATCGATTGAGACTATTATGAATCCGAAATTCGAATTTTAAAAAAGCATGTCCCCAGCCCCCCCCCCCCCCCCAACTTAAAATTGAATTATCTCGAAAACTATTTGGGTACAAACGAAAAAAATGTTTGCACAAACAGGCACAAACGAAGCACAAACGATTGAGACTATTTTGGAGTCAAAATTCGAAATGGGGGGGGGGCTAGCATGTCTCCAGCCCCCCCCCCAGCTTATTTTTGAAATATCTCGAAAACTATTTGGGTACAAACGAAAAAAATGTTTGCACAAACAAGCACAAACGAAGCACAAACGATTGAGACTATTTTGGAGTCAAAAATCGAAATGGGGGGGGGGCTGGGGACATGCACCTCGGAAACACTGCAAATACATAGAACCCGGTTCGACTTTGGGCGAAGTAAGTGTGAAATTAAGGCCGTCTCCCCTCATCAGGTAATGACAAACCAATGGGGTGTAATCTGCCATGAGAAGCTTTTGTCTTAGGGTAAAAGGACCTAGTACAAAACATATAAATTAATTAAAACGTCCCCCAATTAAAAGGCTCACCAAACCCTCCTTAGGGTAAAAGGACCGAGAAAGAAGAAAGTTTATGAATTATATTTTCTTCTACTTTGTTGCATTTGTTGTATCAATAGACTATATTAGATTTAATTAAAATTGTTATCTTATCAAAATGATTATTATTTATCAGTATGATTTTTAAATTTAATTATCTGAAGTGAATTTAAAATATGATATGTTTCTATATACTCTGGCGTAACCTGTAATGCGACCTTGCAATTAGGTCATTATATTTTTAAGTTTGGCTTTGGTATTCGGTAATTGGTAAAAATAGATATTAAATGTTTAAGTTATTGTTAAGGGTTAACAATACCCCATTTTGGTATTTAACCTAATGGCTAAGCAGAACAAAATTGTATATTTTATATAGTGAATTGTGTGCGGATAATTCGGAAAAAGACGCTTTGTTAACCCGGCCGAAGAAGCGTGGTAAGAGGGTATTTAAGTACGAGATTAGCCCGCCGGTATCGCCATTGTGCTACTTCTAATACTTCATAAGGTACTCGGCCCGCATCGGTGGAATTGTCCACTGCTCAAACGTAACCATTTTAGGGTCGAGGATTTAAAATTTGTTTTTGGTCATTTGCAATCTTTCAAGGGATTTTCAAGTTTGTTAATTCCCCCAACTATTTCGCGAATAACTCCGCGACGGTTGAGGCTCAAACGAAAAAAATGGAAGCACATTTAGACTCCAACGAAGTTCTAACGTTTGACACCATTTTCATCAAAAAATTTGACTTGTGGGGGGCCAACGTGTATACAGCCCCCCCTCCCCATTTTTCGTGAATATCTTCGCGATGGTTGAGACTCAAATAAAACAAATGGAATCTCATTTTCTACAGAGCATAACACCGTAAATTTATAATGCACGAAATTTTCATTAAATTGTTGAAAAGAAAGATAAAAATGTACCTATAGGTATTAAAAATATAACTTCGCGAACAACTAACCTAATTAAGAATAATTTGGTTATAATTAAAATTACCACTTTGGGATCTTACCTACTTTTGAACGGACGGCATTTAAAAAAAGCAAAAATGAAGAATTTTGGTTAAAAAAAGCACAAAAAAGGCAAAAAAAAACGCAAAATAGGCGAAAAATGCAAAGAAAGAAATGAACCCCCCCCCCAAGGCAAAAAAAGGCAAAATAAAATATGCATTTTTGAAGAGTACATGCTATGAAATGAATTTTAAATTGGGTCTGCCTGAAATATTTCAATTTTTAAAAAACTATCCTGTCTCTAGTAATAAAAATATAATTTCGTGAACAACTAACCTAATTAAAAAAATTTGGTTATAATTAACATTACCGCTTTGGGATCTTACTTACTTTAGAACAGCTTATAGGCTTACAAAGAAAAGATTAAAATTCTGACCAGTCTACCTGTTCATGACATCGGTGGAATTGTCCTATGGGATTATAGGACCCGTCGACCATCGGTGGAAAAAGGAATCGCCCTTATGGCCCATAGTATTGTTAAGGCGGCTCTATGGTGTAATGGCATTATCGTCTTACATATTTGGGAAAACCACGTCACTTGATGTGCGTAAGAAAGAATCGTTTGTAGATTTCTTGAAGGGGTGGTGGAAATTATTTACTACACCACCAATCGTCGTTGTGAGATCACACAAGGCAGTTGCGTTTAAAACTTGCAAGGAGAAATTTTGTTTTGAACTTGCAAGGAGCAAGTGGCTTTTTGAACTTGAAAAGCGTTATTGACAGCAGTATCGAGGAGGTTTGGGTCATCTCACATGCTAACGACAAGTGGATGACAGCCATAACCTTACCATACCAGCAAAACCACATTTAACCGGATTAAGGCCAATCAAGGGTGTAAAAAGTGCAACGTAGTGCGCGCGCGGTAAAGATTATAAAATAAAGTGATCACACAGGACAGGGGTAATGTTAATAGTTTAAATTAGTATTTTGTTGTTTTTTTTTCTTAGTATATGTAATTTGTTAGAATAAAATTATTGTATAATTTTTTTAATATACTTATAATTCACTGAATGGTCGACTTTTCATTTCTCGTATTTTGATATTTTGTAATTTCCACGGCCCTGAGGGTAATTTAAATTTCAAGATCGGGACAATCTAGGTAAATTGTCAGAAATAGAACAAGAGAACCATCTCAAACCTCGGTGAAACTGAAGTGAAGTGAAAAAAAAAATTTAAGAATTTCAAAAACTTTGTAGAACATAAAATGAAAATTGCGAAAATGAAAGAAAAATATGAGGGAAAAGAGACAAATCTGCCCTATTCTCTCCCAGAAGCTTTCGCCAATAACATCGTGATTGTTTAGGTTTAAACTTTAAAGGATGAGAAGTGAGGCTCGACCGTTTGACACCAATTTCATAAAAGAAATCGACACGGAGAGGGAGATTAGCTACAATTGAGGCTCAGAGAAGAATATTAGAAGCTAAAACATTTGACAAATTTCATCCAAAAAATCGACTTGTGCGGGGCCGGAAAAATTTATTTGAAAGTTACCTTTAATTCTTAGAAACCTTTCAACTATTTCTAGTTTGGAAATTATTTAATCCTTAGGAATTTTGAAAATTGGTAGTCACTGTGTAGTTTCTTTGATACCGTTTGGTGAAGATTCTTGACAACATTCCAGTGAAGCATTCCTCAAACCAAGTGATTTCCATTACGGTACCATAATCAAGATGTCCTTTATATTATATCATTCAATCAATCAATCATAAGTTTATTCAATGTACTACCTAATTACGATTACATCAGATTATATCTGAAAACCATTAATAATAATTACTTTCCTTAAATTATTTTTATTTGCATCATGTGAATGCAGATTAGAAAAGGAGGACGAAATTGCATCATTTTTTTTATTTGGAATCTTAAGTATTTTACAATCTATCAAAAAACAATAAGTAAAATGAATGACACACTAAACTAGTGACATAGAAGGAGACTGCCTAATGGCAAGCCTACTTTAAATTCTAACACCCGGGAGTGTTATTTCAGACAGAATCCATGTTCAGAAGCGGTGAGGCAAGTCCAATGGGTCGTGACGTTTCAGTCTCTTAGTTCGGTGGGAAGAAAGTAAGTCCACAGCGAGGGAGTTGGGATGATATCTAACTCGATCCTGATATCTGTTGCTGAACGATTTGATACATTCTTCAACCGTGGACATTTGTAGATCACGGGCAATTATGTGATTTGGTACAAACCAAGGAGCGTCAGCGATAGTTCTTAGAGTTTTAGCTTGGAAGCGCTGTATTTTGGCGATGTTGGAGTTACTCGCAGCTCCCCAGAGCTGGATGCCATACGTCCAAATCGGTTTCATTATGAACTTGTATATGAGCACCTTGTTTTTCAAAGATAGTTCTGAGTGGCGATTCAGCAACCACTGATGCTTTCTAAAAGAATGACCAAGTTGAAGTCTCTTGAACCAGATATGTTTGCCCCATGTAAGGCGTCTGTCCAAGTGCATACCAAGATACTTGACTTCCTCTTTTTGTGGTAGTGTATTTCCGTTCAGCTTAACCGTAGGACATGTATCTCTCCTTTTGGTGAAGGTAACATGTACCGACTTTTGGACATTGGCTTTAATGCGCCATTTTCTTAGCCATATTTCTAATTGGTCGAGATGCCTTTGTATGTTTGCAGACGCTGTTGATGCATTAGGATGAGAAGCCAGGATAGCTGTATCGTCCGCGAATGTCGCAATGAAAGTGCTTAGATTTGTTGGTAGATCAGCTGTGTAAATCAAATATAAAAGTGGGCCCAAGATGCTGCCCTGTGGGACTCCAGAGTTGACCGGAAAAAGTGGAGATACCTCATCTTGATATTTCACAAAGAAATGTCGATTTTGTAGATATGATTTCAACACCAGATAGAAGTTGTGTAGAATATATGATTTAATTTTGAACAATAGGCCAGAGTGCCACACCTTGTCAAAAGCGTGTGATACATCAAGAAATGCTGCTGAACAGTATCTCTTGGACTCTAAGTCTTGCTTGATTTTAGTAGCACTTCTATGAATCTGCTCAATCGTGGAATGTTGATGTCGGAATCCAAACTGATACTTAGGAATCACCTGCCGTTCCTCTACTGTAGGCATCAATCTTCTCAACAACAGTTTCTCAAATATTTTTGATAATATAGGAAGTAAGCTGATGGGCCGGTATGAGGAAGTCTCAGTTGGTGGTTTTCCCGTTTTGGCTATTAAAATGATTTGTGCCACTTTCCATTGTGCAGGGAAATATTCCAATCTCAAGATGGAGTTGAAGATCGTAGTTATTAGCTTGATTACCATGTTAGGAAGTTCTTGTAGGACTTTTCCAGTTATAAGGTCGAATCCGGGGGATTTCTTTAAATTTAAGTTCTTCTTAATGTATTGTTATGATTATTCTTACCTTAAGAATAACCACCCCAAAAAAGAAAGACCCTCAAAGCTAACGTTTTATCGGAGTAGAGTTTTCCTCTTCCTCAGAGTCAATGGATTCAGTAGATTAAATAAGAGGGCAATTTGTTGTAGACATAATTTATTAAGTAGCATAAAGAATTAATAAAAATTTGCATCAAATTAACTCGGACAACAATTTTGTCTAAAACCAATGTGTTATTTTTGTGCAATAATTAAAGCATCCAAATCACATTTAAATCCTTGTATTTAGGAGCTAAATTTGGATATTTCATTATTAGGTGTAATCATGTAAACAAATTATAACATTAAAATCAATAAAGTCCTTTAATTAATCTAAAATCAACACAATTCATTGATTCATAATTTAGATTAATTAAAAATAAAACAAATTTTGTACCTTGTTACTTTTCACTTGATCTGGTGTGTTCCCATAAAACGGTTGGTAAACATCAGGTTGCCCATCCTGTTAGAAGCCATTAACGTCTTCACAGCTACTGGTAATCGGTGAATGCGTTCCAAATTTGGTGATTAAAAGTGCTCCCTCAATCCTTTAATTTTGTTAACCAACTTTTGAAAAACTGTTGGTTGAATAATCTTCGTATTTAGTTACACTTCGGTAAGTAATCAATTAATTTTCCAATCTTAACCTGCTCACCACGTGTGAACACAACCTCCTAATCGTACCGATTGTACAAATATCTGTAATCCGCTTTTATTTCAGATATTCAATTCACGAATATCCAATTACGCACGCAATACACAACTTTCATCAAATACTCGGATTTCGCAAATTTATTTACTTCCGTTTAACTAAGTAAATTAATGCTTTGGTCTTTTTATACCAAAGAATCGCAATTGAGTTCCTTAATTGGGATTTTATCGAGAATTTTATTCTTTCTCGAACGACGTCTCCCCAAGAACTGGCTTCTTTCTCCTTCTCTTTCATATTTGTCTTTTCAAAATTCAATCTTTTACTTTTATGGTGGGAATCGACGTTTTGTCTGCCAATATCACACTTATTTTCAGGTAACATGGAATTATTAATTGCTTGTGCACCGAATTATCACTTTTACCTTTTGTTTTACAGAAAATCGCGGCTGTTATCAAATTCAAAAAAAAAAAAGAAAGCACTCACAAGGTGTTACAAAACTTTTGTATCTCACAAATAAACTTAAATTGTGTCTCATGTGCAATTAATTGTTACATGGGATGGTTTTTGTTTTTGATGCAAATCTTATTTTTTTATTAGTCGTATCGACTGACTACTGAATTTAAATCATAATTTTACCAATTATCTGTCTACCAATCCATCTGGATCTCTTAAACAAGGAAATATCACTACAGCTTGCCGCCAATGGATTGTAAACTCAAGTGCCGATAGACGTAGTCTAATCAAACGACTTTAACAATTCATTTCACCTGTTGTGATATGAAATTAATCAAAATTTCTAAATGGTGAGTATAAAAAAAAATTTTTTATTTGAATTTTAAATCATTTAAATTTTATGCAATAACAAATTGATTATTCCCTTTTATAAAGAAACTTATGATTTCCCATGTCCTTATTTTATTAATTTTAATTTCTAAACTTATCACTAATTACTAACAATTAATTAAACTATTTGAATATGAAATGGGTGTAATTCTCTATTAAATTATCCTAACATGAGCCCATTCATTCATCTATTTCTAAGACGTAGACTTCCAGTTCCCTTGTACCACGTTTATCGTGTATGCGGCTCTGATTTGCGTTTTTCAAAAATTATAAAGCTTTCACCCCATTCAATCTCCTTTAAAAAATCAAATTTACACTTATCCTAATTTAAATCTACAAATTAACTAATTCTAAAATCTATTCTTAAATCAAATTTTTATTAAAATTAAAACTCCTAATTTATTCTGAAAATGAATCGAGGATTGATTCATCCTCATGATCGCTTATTTGTTCTGTTGGAACTTCATTCTCGTAGTCGTAAATCATATCGAGATGGAATTTTCCTCTCTCTCTTCCTGTTTCTGGGTAACGCAAATGATATGAGTTATCATTTTTTCCCATTATTTCATAAGGTCCTTCAAATGGTAATTGCAATTTTTGGCAGAGATTCTTAGATCTCATGCCAACCCTTAAACTTTTTATGACTACCAAATCTCCTATCTTAAATTCTCGTTTCTTTTTTATTTTTGCATTAGTTTTTCGTAAGTAACTTTCCCTACGCTTTTTTAATCTATCCCTAATTTTATTTAATCTTCCTAGGTAATCAAGGTCCTGATCTAATGTCCAGGGTCTGTCTGGCTGAATTCCGAACATTACATAAATGGGTGACTCTTCCGTAACTGAGCTTGGTGTATGGTTGATGAATTTTTCCACCAATGGAATGTGTTGTGCCCAGGAAAGTTGATCTCTGAACACCAACAATCTCAAGAATTTTATGGTTTCCTGCACGTACCTTTCGCTCATGTTTCCCTGAGGATGTCGTATCGAGCAGAAAACAACTTTAATTCCCTTACTACCCCAGTGTGTTTGAAATTTGTTACTTTGGAAATAACGGGCATTATCTGCTAAGATGGTTTTAGGAACGATTACGTCCTTACAAAATCTTTCTAAACATTGAATGGTGATTTCGGTAGTGCAAGAGACCGTTGGATATAATTTCACGTATTTGCTGAAGGCATCTACCACAACTAGAATGTTTTTATAGTGTCCCCCACTAGGTATTAAGTTCCCAATATAATCCAAAGCAATCAATTCACCAGGTTCTGAGACTCGTACACTTTTAACAAAGTTTTGATTATGGTAATTTTTGTATTTGCCCATAATGCACAGGTGACATTGATTTATTGTTTGTTTTATAATTTTTATGTCTTTCTTGCAGAAATAATTCTCCCTAAACATTAACCAGGTTTTTCTGATCCCTATATGACCGTATTTTAAATGGAGTTCCCTGCTAATTTGTATTGTAGCCTGGTCATCGATCACATATAACTCCATTCCGTTAATTAATTTGACCACAAAATCATTTTTTATTTTGAAGGATTTAAGGGTTCCTTCTTCCCTATTCTCTATTTTTCCCCTTATGTTTTCAATGGATTCATTGCCCTGTGCAATTCTAACAATTTCCTCCGTAAATGGTATCTCAGTAGGATGAAGCATGTTAAGTGCTATTAACACCTCCTTGACTCCGCCGCCCCTATCTTTTCGACTCATAGTATCCGCAACTACGTTATGTTTCCCTTTTATATGAGTTATTTCAAAATCGTACTCTTGAATGAGTAATGCCCACCTATAAATGCGGTTGTTAGTGAATTTTGTTCTCATCAAGAACGTTAAAGCCGAATGGTCAGTTTGAATTTCAAACTTCCTACCTATGAGATAAAATTTCAATTTTTGCAGAGAGTAAACTATTGCCAACATCTCTTTTTCAGTCGTCGAATAATTAATTTCGGCAGGTTTTAATGTTCTTGAGACAAAAACTATTGGTACGTCTACCTCGTCCCTACTTTGACTTAAAGCTCCAGCAATCGCTCGGTCACTGGCATCAGTTCTTAAAATGAACTTCTTACTGAAATCTGGCAGAATTAATTTTAAGTTTAAAAAGAGTTTGTTCTTTAGTTCTTTAAAAGCGTTTTCCTTATTTTCATCCCATTTCCATTTTATCCCCTTATTTAACAATTTTAATAATTCGACAGTTCCTTCCGAGTATTCTGGCATGAATTTTTTATAGTAATTCATTAACCCTAAGAATCCTCGTAGCGTTCGCAAATTGTGTGGACGTGGGAACTCTTTTATGTCCTTCAGGCGCTCATCATCAACTCTAAGATTTTTCCCTGAAACGATATATCCCAAATATTTGATTTCACCCTTGAAGAATTCACACTTCTCTAAATTTAGTTTGAGACCTGAATTGTTTAAGACCTCTAAAATTGTTTGTAGATGTTTTCGGTGATCTTCCACCGTTTGACTGAAGATAATTATGTCATCAACATAATGTCCACTGAAGCTACTATAGGGATTTAAAATACCCTGCATGGCATTGACTAATGCAGCCGAACTTGTGGATAACCCAAATGGTACCACCCTAAAAACATAAGTCGACCCATTTACTGAAAAACCGGTATACTTCTGAGAATCGGGGTGTAGTTTAATTAACCAGAATGAATTTTTTAGGTCTAATTTGGAAAAATATTTCTTATTCCCTAATCTAGAGAATAATGTTCCCATCTCTTCAGGTGCTTCGTGTTGAGGTCTCGTTATTGCGTTTATATTACGAGCGTCTAAACACAATCTCAAACTCCCGTCCTTTTTACAAACAACCACAATAGGACTCACATAAGCAGTTGAGGCTTTTCTAATGATGCCGTCACGTATCATTTTCTCAATTTCCACGGCTACCCTTTCCTCATATTTCTGTGGAATCGGATACGTTTTACACTTAAACATGTGATCATTTATGATGCTCAATTTGTGTTCGTATCCCCTTGCAAATCCAGGTTTTTTATTTATTAAATTTTCGTTATTTGCTAACAGGCATTCAACTATTTCTTGGAATTCATTTCCCACATCCATTACTAATTCGTTAACTTGTTTTTCCTCGTCTATTAATATTTGACTAACATTTTCCTCTTTTTGTAAATAATTTACCAAATTTCCTCTCCCTTTCCTACTAATGTTACTAATCCTTGTACTAATCTTCTCTCTCACACTAATATTACCTTGTACAAAGTTTTTCTTTTTCCTTGTCCCATTAACATTTTTAACAATTGTATTAATCTCATTTACTTTATCCCTTACTAATGTGTCCTCTAAAATGAACCTATCTCTGCCAATCGTTATTTGCCTGTTAGCTAAATCAATGATAATTTTTAGTTTTTGTATTAGGTCTACCCCTAAAATACACCCCATATTTAATCCCTTGACCATGAGAATGTTTTCCTGCATTTCATGTTTCCCTATCTTTATGGTGGCCAAGACACTTTTGTTTACTTGTGCAAACTTTTTACTGTTAGCAGCTATTAAATTCACCCCTCGAGTTCTAATAATGTTGTCTTTAAATAACTCTCGATTACTGTCGACGATGTCTTCCGAGATTAAAGATAACTCTGCTCCCGAATCTACTAAACAAACGAAATCGACGTTGTTTATCTTAACTTTAATAAACGGCAACCCAGTTCTATCTTCAGCTTCCGATGGCTGGTCTGAATCATTGGCGATGAATTCTCTAGGATGACTGTATGACGTCATCGCCATGACTTCTGAATTGCCTTCTACTGAAAATCCTGCACTGTCGGCGTATTATCGACGACCCTGCTTTCATCTTGGTTGCTAATAGTGCTTGTATTAATCGTAGCCGATCTTTGATTATTCCTTGTTTGATTATCGGAGCTATTCTCCCTTGATTCTGGTGGTCTCCTAAATTCAGGACGCGAATCAGAACTACTGTATTGCCTTCCTGTACCTCTTTGAGATCGTGAATTTGCCCCAGAATAGTTATGATTGTTTTGGCTTCTAAAATTGCCATTATGACTACTTTGATTACCTCGGTAACCTCCCCTATCTGACGTATGACCATTCTCACGCTGTCTTTCATAACTTCGGTCATAATTACCACGATTATAACTTTGCCCAAACCTTTCATCTGAGCTTCGCCTATTATTTTCCCCATTGTTTCTTTCGGGATAGTGCGCGAACCTATTTCCGAAACTAACTTTGCGTTCGACGGGTACGTAATCGCTGTCTAAACGTCGCAATACTACGCAAAAATGACGGATGGTGTTGATGTTTTCCATCGCTACCGTGTTTGATAAACCTGGCTCGAATTGTTTGGCCAAATTTCGAATAATACTACCTTCCGGATAAGGTGTATCTAATTGTAGAACGGCGTTAATTATCCCTTCTGCGTATTCCGTACGGCTTCCTACTCCTGAGTACTTTCCTGAAAGTAACCTATCGCGTACCCTTTCTTGGACCTCATTATCCCAATATCGCTCTAAAAATAATTTACTAAATTGTTCGAAATCGTCGAACTTACTCTCAACTATGCCGTACCATTCTTCAGCACTGCCTTTCATCATGCTGTTTAATGCGCTTTTTAAATGATCTCGATTACACAGAGATTCTACGGCAACTTTGGCGAGTTTTAAGAATTGTTTAGGGTTGGTGCCCCCTGTTGTTTGTCCGTAAAATTTTAATTTCGCATCTTTATTTATCATGACAGAAATTTCTTGTGCAGTTCTTGTCACAGTACTATTATGTGGACCATAAGTGAAAGTTCGTGACCCAAATCCACTAATATTTTGGTCCTCAAGTTTATTGACCCTATTTTTAACTTCCCCTATCTCATCATTACAAAGTTTAACTTCCCTTGTCAAACCTATTTCCCTTTGAACAATTTTATTGAGGTTTTCCTTTTGGAAATTAATTTCCTCTTTTTGTTCCTGAATAGTTAAAGCAAATTCAGTCACTTTATCTCCCTGGATTGCAATTCCTGTCTCAATCCTTTCCTCATTATCCCTTCTTATTTTATCAATTTCATCCCTTGATACCTTATTTATTTCTAAATTAATTAAATCACCCTGAACTGATTTAATATGGTCATTTATTTTATAAATGTCTACCGTACAATTTTTTGTTACTCGATTTAATTCAAAAACTTCCGTTCCAACCCTTTTTATTTCAGAATCCAGGTTATTAAACCTTTGATCTGTAGTTTCATCTAATTTTTTATTTAATTTGACCTCAACATTTTTAATCTCGTCGCTTAATTTCTTATCAAGGGCTTCAAATCTATTATTTATGTCCAAGGTGTTTTCCTTTATTATTTTAATTTCTAGAGTGTTTTCCTCCAGTTTATTATTGAGATCCTCGAATTTATTGTTAAGGTCTAGGGTGTTTTCCCCCAATTTTGTTTTGATGTCCCCGAATTCATTACTGAGGTTCCCGAATTTATTGTTGAGGTCTCCGAATTCATTTTTTAGGAAAAGCATGAGATCTCCCACGTTTCCACCCGGAGTTGAAATTGTTTGCGCTTGTGGCAAACCCGCTACTGGTGTACTAGTAGCTATCGGAATTTCTGGAGTTGTATCAGAAATTTGGGATGCATCTCCCAAAAGTGTACCCTGTGTGAGTTGAGTCTCAGTACCTGTGTCTTCAAAACCCTGGATTAACCCTGCGTCTACAATTGGTGCGTTTAAATCTGGTACACCTGTATTATTTTTACCGTTATCACCCATTTTTTAAATATTTTATTTTAAATTTAAATGTGCAAAATTATTTTATTTTAAATTTATCCACTTGGCCTCAGAAATGTTGAACTTTTGAGCATGTGTTCCTCAAATTTTTGTTTTGTTCAATTTATCAATGTTAAAATTTCGCAGCTGCAATTTTATTGACCTTATTTTTCGAAGTTTGAACAAATCCACGTGTTCCTATCTTTTTAAATTCAATAAATGCGCTCTCTCCAACACATTAGAATCAATTTTATTAAAAATTTAAAATTTTTAATTTTCAAATTTTTGCTTTCAAATCTCTACCTAACTACCCCTAATTTATCTACTATAGCCCCACGTTAAGGGATGCCAAAAAGTTGTTATGCTAACAACCCCTAATTGAACCCTATAAAGCCCCACGTGCAGGTGCCAACTACCCCTAAGTTACCCACGTCGTAGTAGGGTTTTTCGAAGAGAAAAAGTTGATGAGGTCAACAGACAAAATAAGAGGTGATTTATCGTAGTCATTATTTATTTAATGGTAAAAGAATCAATAAAAATTTGCATCAAATTAACTCGGACAACAATTTTGTCTAAAACCAATGTGTTATTTTTGTGCAATAATTAAAGCATCCAAATCACATTTAAATCCTTGTATTTAGGAGCTAAATTTGGATATTTCATTATTAGGTGTAATCATGTAAACAAATTATAACATTAAAATCAATAAAGTCCTTTAATTAATCTAAAATCAACACAATTCATTGATTCATAATTTAGATTAATTAAAAATAAAACAAATTTTGTACCTTGTTACTTTTCACTTGATCTGGTGTGTTCCCATAAAACGGTTGGTAAACATCAGGTTGCCCATCCTGTTAGAAGCCATTAACGTCTTCACAGCTACTGGTAATCGGTGAATGCGTTCCAAATTTGGTGATTAAAAGTGCTCCCTCAATCCTTTAATTTTGTTAACCAACTTTTGAAAAACTGTTGGTTGAATAATCTTCGTATTTAGTTACACTTCGGTAAGTAATCAATTAATTTTCCAATCTTAACCTGCTCACCACGTGTGAACACAACCTCCTAATCGTACCGATTGTACAAATATCTGTAATCCGCTTTTATTTCAGATATTCAATTCACGAATATCCAATTACGCACGCAATACACAACTTTCATCAAATACTCGGATTTCGCAAATTTATTTACTTCCGTTTAACTAAGTAAATTAATGCTTTGGTCTTTTTATACCAAAGAATCGCAATTGAGTTCCTTAATTGGGATTTTATCGAGAATTTTATTCTTTCTCGAACGACGTCTCCCCAAGAACTGGCTTCTTTCTCCTTCTCTTTCATATTTGTCTTTTCAAAATTCAATCTTTTACTTTTATGGTGGGAATCGACGTTTTGTCTGCCAATATCACACTTATTTTCAGGTAACATGGAATTATTAATTGCTTGTGCACCGAATTATCACTTTTACCTTTTGTTTTACAGAAAATCGCGGCTGTTATCAAATTCAAAAAAAAAAAAGAAAGCACTCACAAGGTGTTACAAAACTTTTGTATCTCACAAATAAACTTAAATTGTGTCTCATGTGCAATTAATTGTTACATGGGATGGTTTTTGTTTTTGATGCAAATCTTATTTTTTTATTAGTCGTATCGACTGACTACTGAATTTAAATCATAATTTTACCAATTATCTGTCTACCAATCCATCTGGATCTCTTAAACAAGGAAATATCACTACAGTATGTTGAGAGCTCACTTTTCTTAAATTTTTTTACTGGCAGTTCCATTTGGAGTAGGGCTTCAAGGAATTCGTGAATTAGGGCATCTTCTTGTGGAACCTCTGTTTGGAACGGTTTAAAGACTTCAGCCAGGTGATTTGCGAATGCATTTGCCTTTTCTTTACTGCTTCTTGCCCATTCATTAGTAGATGTTTTTATTGGTGGGATTGTTGGTTGAGGTCTTTTCAGCTTCCTAGTTGCCTTCCATAGCGAGTAGTCAGTTGATTCGGTTGCTGACAGTCCGTTCAGATAATTTTGAATTTCTTGGTTTTTGTGATCTTTTAGCAGTTTTTTAAGGTCTTTAACTGCTTTATTATAGTTCGTTTTATCACTGGGAGCCCGCGTGTCCTGCCATTACTTTTATTATTAGTTATTAGGTAAAATAATAGCTTGTAAATTTTACCAAAATTATAATATCAGCTATTTGAGCCAATAAAAGAGGTCGAAAAAGTAATGCTCTTAATATTTTGCCTTCTTATTTTACTAAATACTACAGTATTAAAACAAATCAGTTTCTTATCAGGAAAGTGTGCTATGGTTGCCTTGAAATTTTTTTATACGGCTTACAAGATAAGGATAACAATAAATTTTGTTAACTATTGGAATTAAGTCAATTTTGTATGCTGCGAACTAATTACCAAAGATTTTATATTATAGATAATATTATCCCTAGAACTGCACACTTAATTTTCAAAACGTATCTTGCACACTGGAGTTCTAGAATTTAGAGGATACATTAGATGGTAAATTTTCACCTATTTCGATTACATTATTATTAAAAGTTTAAAAAATTGCAATTAATTGTATGACATTAAAAATTAATTTACCTGTGTCAAGCTAGCACTCCCACTTTTTCAAAATTAAAAAAAAAATAGTTAGGAATTTTGTGTAAATTATGTGTAAATTTTGTGTGCAAAATAAAAATTTTGTGCTTTCATTGTTTTAAAGTTATGGCCATTTTAATGGTTGGGTTGCTGGCTTGACGTCAAGCTAGCACCCCCACCTGCATAACTTTGCAACCAGTTATGCTACGCCAAAAATAAATATATCAGAATTTTGTGTAAATTATGTGTAAATTGTGTGTACCAAAAGAAAATTTTGTACTTTCATAGTTTTAGAACTAAAACTACTTGGCGCATGGCGGCGCGGTGCCGACTCCCAGTAAGTTGTATCACCCAAGCATTGAAGTATTTATAAATGTCACAATATCAAAGACTGGAAATATTGTGGCTCTTGAAAGTTTTAATTACAAAGATTATAATCGGCCTCCCAGGGTGGAGTATTCCTCCCTTTGCAGTATTCCTGAAGATATAAATTTACCATTTTTAACAAATTATAAATTGAAAGGGGTGGTCCACTTTGAACCTCCACAACGTGAAAATCAAATTGGCCATTACTATGGAATTTCCTTCAGGAACAGAAAAACCTGGGTGTAACTAGATGGTTTGAAAACTGAAGCCGAGTCTATATCAGGATTCAGGAAGGACATTAGTTCATCCACAACTTATTACATATGCACAGTAATTTTTTTTTAAATGTAAGCTCTTATTAAGAGCAATGTCCAATGCTACCCGCCTATACAGTGTGAATATTTGTGTTTTATGTCATTTATTTCATAAATAATAGCATTGCAATATCCTTCACCTTTTTTTTTTTATTTAAAAACGCTAAAAGAAATTGATTTACTTATTTGAACATCGCGTAATTCGAAAACTACGGTTGGAGGGGGGAGATTCCTATGTTTTAATTTTCGAATAACATGGTTTTCCAATTAATAAATCAACTTCCTTTAGCGTGTTTATATAAAAAAGTGTTGAAAGATTTTGTAATGCTAGCAATTATTTAAATTTTTGTAATGTCCTGGAAATAAATGACAGAAGCACAAATATTCACACTGTATATGGGGGTAGTACTGGACATTGCTCTTAAAATAAAAAACTTTCTATTACTTAATATTATATGGATCTTAGACCCTAGAGTACTATGAAAATAATTTTTCTAGCTAGACTTGCCACGATTTAAAGTAGTTTTAGTTCTAAAACGATGATAGCACAAAATTTTCCTTTTGTACACAAAATTCTGATATGTTTATTTTTTGCGTAGCATAACTGGTTGCAAAGTTATTCAGGTGGGGGTGCTAGTTTGACGCCAATCGGACTTGTGAATCCCACCCTTAAGAGCTCTCTGCAAATAAACATGATTCAAACAGATGTCGCGACCGTAAAATTTACAATTTTTTACTGTGTTTTTAATTAAATGCTCATGCAGTAAAGCATTACGAAATATTGTCTTTGTACCCTTGGCACTGTTTCAATATCAGTGCGCGACTACGGCGTGAAATACTTAAATACTTGGATGATACAACTTACTGGGAGTCGGCACCGCGCCACCATGCGCCAAGTAGTTATAGTTCTAAAACTATGAAAGCACAAAATTTTCTTTTGGTACACACAATTTACACATAATTTACACAAAATTCTGGTATGTTTATTTTTGGCGTATCATAACTGGTTGCAAAGTTATGAAGGTGGGGGTGCTAGCTTGACGTCAAGCCAGCAACCCCACCATTAAAATGATCATAACTTTAAAACAATGTAAGCACAAAATTTTTATTTTGCACACAAAATTTACACATAATTTACACAAAATTCCTAACTATTTTTTTTTAATTTGGAAAAAGTGGGGGTGCTAGCTTGACACAGGTAATTAATTTATAGGTTAAGAAAACTATGACGTTAGTGTTGTAAACGGGAGTTTAAAAATTCGAGCAATAGAAAAATTCTATTCGAATATCCCGCGCGTTTTTAGGGAGGAGCTTCGGTGCACCTGTTGGGTAAACAAAGTATAGGTATTCCGTAAATTTAACCCTAAATCACTAACCATGTTGACTCGGGATGCATTCGATATCTATGCATGTTTCCGAACCTACGCCACTACGATCATTATCGTTCTAAATAAGCAAATTAATATCCCACGCGTATGCACTGCGTGTGCACGTCAATTTAGTCTTTTTATTTTGTTAGTTTATGAGACTTATGTAGACTATAAAATACGAGTATATGAAAATTTGATCAGTGATCTAGGGTTAATATTAAATTTATAGTAGTTGACACTTTATTGAGATTATGTTTACAATAATTTAGATAATTTAATTTCATCGATCTATGGGGTTGTCCATTAATTTAGTAAGGGTTTGGGGGGGCTTATCGGAAATCCTACAAATTCTTAGGTGGGGGGAGGTGGTCCGAGATATTCCTTACGTAATAAACTTCTTAAAGCGCCTCTCTTGGCTTAAAATGCTAAAATACAAGTTAAGATTGTATCATTATAAGCTATTCATAATGAAAAGCAGTCTCGAATGAAGACTCAACGGCGCTGCATCCAAGTAACTGTACAGTGACCTACTGATAACAACGTTTGTAGATGTCTTCCTAGGAGGGCTCAATAAAGACAACGAAATTATGCACGCGAAGGACAAATCTAATGTAATAATTATAAATTTTTAATTTTTATAAATGAGTAATAATGTTTTTAATCAATTTATTTTGTTGACTTATATATTTTTAGAGCCATGATTATGGTATAATATAATACCGAAACGTCGGCCGGTTTACGACTTTAGTTGTTTTTAATTATAATTTCCAATAAACCCAAGAAACGGTTTTACATATTTTATAAATAAAATTATTATCTTATCAAAATGATTATTATCAGTATGATTTTTAAATTCAATTACCTGAACTGAATTTAAATATGATTAAATGGAATAAAAATTAGGTATGACAACTAATTTTTTGGTCAGTATTAAATCGAATTTAATTATATTAGAATATAGAGAATACCTACTCTATATTCGAATTGGTCCGAATTTCGCTAATGCTTTAGTTCGTTTATGTCTGACAAAAACGAGAAAAATTTTTATCTTTATTATCTATCATTTTCTAAAACATCAATATATTCAATTAAATTCATAACATTTTATTGCTTTATATTTTCTCTATATTTAAGTAAAGCGGATTTTCGAATGATGTAAGCATGTTGCTTTTACTAATA
Organism: Rhagonycha lutea; assembly: GCA_958510855.1. Taxonomy (NCBI): domain Eukaryota; kingdom Metazoa; phylum Arthropoda; class Insecta; order Coleoptera; family Cantharidae; genus Rhagonycha; species Rhagonycha lutea. Next base: position 33,664,817 of record OY294040.1, read on the forward strand.
GGTGGTGGTAGCTTGACCATTGAATTAATTGAAAAATTGTAGCTCCCCACAAAAGTTGCTATAAATATTTTAACTTGTAGTAAGGCTAGCCGGGCACCTAAAACAAAGAATTTATATTTTATACAGGAGGATTTAAAATATAATAATATATGGTTAAGGGATAAAAGTAAGACCGATTTTACTTTTTTGGGCACATGTGAGATGTGGCATGGACTATTTCTATTTACGCTGAATTTTTACCACGAATTTGAGAAAATATTACCCACCGATACAGTTTCGTGGTCCTTCTCCAAACGTCAGTAACATAGAATTTGGTCGCATTGATTTAATTTCAGGTGAAAACCTTTCTGGATCAAATTTCTCTGGATTTGGAAAATATTCAGGATCGTTGTGGAATTCATAAACTGGTATGTGTACAATAGTTCCCACATCTATTACAATATCAGTATTGGGTAATTGGTACCTTTTGGTGCAGGTTCTTGATAATCCTAACCCTGAGTACTTCCGAAGAGTTTCTAAAAAAAAAACATTAAAAAGTAAGTAGTATTAAAATTTTAACTGAAATACCTGAGATGCATTTATCCAAGTAAGTCATCTCCATTATGGCATCATAATCAAGCTTTCCATCGTTTTTCTCTAGAACATCCATAATTTCTCTCCTTAAATTTATCTGCACGTCTTCATTCAAAGCCAATTCATAAATACACAGCGAAATGTTGGTTGTAGAGGTTTCAAAAGCACCGCCAAAAAATAGTATAATTTCTGCCGTAATTTCTTCGATATTTAGAGATTTATCATTTTCCGAAACTTTCTTGCCTAAATTGAAGTTACTGTCATCCTTTAAGTCAATATTATATTACGTGTTATTTTCACACTACGCCCTTTTTCCCTCGATCACGTAATAAAGGTTATGACACTTAAGGAAAGCACTCAACTAACTCAGTGGTTTTCGGCGTAGATCCTTTAATTACTAAAATTACGGGAAAAAGTGTTATGGCATAGTGTCGCTGGTTACTATTTACAATGCTCGACTGATAACCCCGGTTTTTATGGGGTTACTAAAGGCGCCACTCTGTTAAGTTTAATTCCGGCCCGCCCCTGATCTTAACTGCTTGGATCGGTAAACGATGTAACAAAGAACACGGTTTATCCCCTTTATCCACGCACGGCCGTTGGTCTGGAATTAATAGTTTTTGTAGGTAATGAATAAAAACTGTTTAGTGAAAAGACTAGATGTAACTTATCAAGGGACGATGGACTATCGTAAATCTATCGAGTCTCACAATATGGAATATCCTGTAAAAGAAATATCGTAACACAGTTACGCAATAAAAACAAATGAAAACTGGAAAACAAATATATAATAATAAGATAACTTCCAAATACACACTTACTTACATTCAATGCCAAAAGCACTGATCAATACTAATAATAAAACCTATCAAAATTATTCGAGCTCGATGCAAAGCTAAGTTTTCTTAATGCTAATAAAATAATGATTCTTAATGATTTGAGTAACTGACTAATTAATTTTTATATCAAAGTAAAATTCCCTTAATTTCAATAAAAATCCCCAAATTTACCATAGACAAAATTAGAATTATTAATCAAATTTATGACGATTTGAATTACAACCCTATTCTTTAATTTCTGAACTTAAAACCCAGATTTTGTCAGCTACTCGCATCCATATATTTCTAATGAAATATATGTAATGAAATTAGTACAAAACTTGAATAAAATTAGGCAAACTTCAAATAACCTAACAACAATTAAATAAACTTCACACCGATTCTTGAAAATTATGTGTTTTCTTAAAAATAACAAATATCACTTACTATGGTTGAATACAGGTGTCTTACACAATGATTCACTCGTTGTGGATATTCCTTGACTGCAATAGATTTGATAGTGTCGGTCCTTGATTTGATTGATGAAATGGCTCCTTGGCCCCAAAAGATGTTAAATACGGTGTTTGAACTTTATGATGGTTTTCACACGAATTGTTAATTTAAATGTGTATAATATGAATGAACTCCCAACTTAATAATTTTTATCAGATAAAATAATGTTCATTCGCTTTGGATAAGTTTTACTTGACCAAATTGATCACTATGGTGATTTTTACGTCGTCGAGATTATAATATTACGCACGTAATTTTGTGGATTCCTTATGAACTTTAGGTCAGAATCTTAATAAATCGAAGGACTTAAAAGAATTTGAAATCAAAGATCGCTTTACTTGCACCCCTGGGCCACGACGATGTTTCAAACATAAACATTTAATTCACCTTAAACCGTATAATCCCGCTAATTCGCGTTAAAATTGCATCGAGAATTAATTTTCTAATTATTCTGGATGACTAAAACTTAATAACTTCGATTCTTCCAGACGCTAAATGTTCTTAATAAATATAATTAACGATCGGCTTTATACACTCTTAAAATAAAACGTGACAAGTTCATTCGTTTATTAACGAATTTCACTACTTTAACACTTGAAATAATGTCTTTATTCCCTAATAATTTCTATTATTACTTTCGATTCGACTACCGCTTTAGGTGTTCTTGGTGTATCCAATACTTATAAAATAATTTTTATAAGTACTGACCGTCGAAACTTTAACTATTTTTGACCCGAAAACTTAGATGTTAAACGTTTTACAAAATGATCTCACAAGTTAGGTGGATTTACAAGACTTCACGTCTTACTTGAGCAGAATCACTTTGTCGAGTACTTTAATTGTTTTTGACCCGAAAACTTAGATGTTAAACGTTTTACAAAGTGATCTCCCCAGTTAGGTACGCCTTACTTGAGCAGAACCACTTTGCCGAGTGAGTCGATCTGCCTGTTCCCTTCTACTCGTTAACATAAATTTCCTAATTTTTAGGAAGGGTCCCATCCAATAAGAGATCTCATTTTGGGTTTCCCTCTTCCTTTTTTTCTAATCACTCCCCCAATTTTTATGATTTCTTAAAACCTATTAATGAGTTTGTGAATAATAGATATACGTGCTTTTTGGTAATTTTAACTGCGACATTGTGGCGCGCGGTACTTTTTGATAAACCGTTCACAAGCACTCGTGCCCGTCCTAATGACTTGACTCACAGCCGCTTCTTTGTTCCCTTCTCTGAAAAAGCCATAAAACTCGAGACCGGCTTAACTAAATAATATTAGTTTTCCCAAAACTAGGCCTATAATTGCTTTTTGGATCTCGTTTTATTATTTGCAGCTGTACTTGACTAAAAATATCATTTTACTTTTGACCATGATGTTGACATTTAATTTAGTAATCCCATAAAATCTAGTATTTATTATTTAACGGAAAAATACTCATGTCTCGATGAATAACCACTCTATTTGATAAATACGAGGTACAGCTACGAAATTTTTGTACAAATCCGATTTAAAAACATATTATTCTAGATAAAATTGCCTTTAGTCGGCGTATGTAAAAATCACGTCACAATTATTTCTTAATTGAATCAACGACTGCATTAAATCTTTTCGCACGACGTTGCTTTTCTCTCTGTACTCCACAGTAGATTTGACCAAATTGAGGTAATATTGGTTGATTGCGCTATTATTCATTGGAATTCTAAAGAACTGTAGAACAGCAGGGCATAATTCACTAAGCATCACTATAATATGTTGAGTAAAACTACCTCCAAGAAGCTGTTCAGCACATTTCAGAAACTCTATATTCGAATTTCCCAAAGTGTTGCATTCGATTCCAAAAAGATTCATACCGATTGCGTCAGCCATGAATTTACTAGCCACATCTTTTAAATTAACGACTTCATTATTTTCTGCGGATTTATTTAAAACAAATATTAACTCGTCCCTAACTTTTAGTAAAATTTGGGAACCATACTTCAGCTTGCTTGGCGAGAATGCTGGAGATAATTGATCTCTTGATTTCTTCCATTGATTACCTTTTAAAGAAGCCAAATTAACGGAAAGTGTATCATTCTTGTCCAAATAATATTGACGATCTGTAAAATGACTGAAGTCTTTTACAAGAACATGCTTAATCAGTTCTGGATGTGTTATCACCAATGTTGGTACATTAAAAAAATAAAAACCCATACATATATCTCCATTGTTTTTACATGTTTCATAGAGTTCTTTAAACATCCGATATACAGGAACTTTTCTGAATAATGTTCCTGTTAAATTTCCAAACAACAAATTTGGTCTCAACGTTTTTACGCCTCTATTTTTCCAATAATGGTATGGCCAAAAGTAGTATAGCGCAATTGTAATAACTACGCACAATAATGAAATAAGTGCATACATTGTGTATCGTTCTTGATTGCATACAAACTAAATGTTAGTAGATACTAATTAGAAAATTCTCTGATAAAGAATTATCACTTACTAATGAAAGATTACGATATTAATTTATTTTTATAGTAATAATGTAGTGCTAAATGAATAATCTTAATCTATACCATGTGACCGGCCGCCGCGCCGATGTGAACATAGGAAATTAACATGGAAATGCACTTGATATTTTTTTCTTTAATTACTGTTTAATTACCAAACGCCATTATACAACATGACATACCACTACCCAGAATTAAGGAAGAAATCGAGAGATTCAGAGTGAAATACCGCGATATAGATTGCTTGTATATCTGAGGATTTCAATAAAAAAAAACAATTACTGTTAAAAAATCACTAATAAAATGCAAAATAGCGCAATTAAAAAAATTTTAGTTGCCTGGTTTGAATTTTATTGAAATTGCTTTTGCTTGAAAACCAATCTTCTTCTTCTTATAGTGCCTTCTCCTAACAGAGGTTAGCGATCATCACTTCAAACTCTTCTCTGTTTTGCGCCATGCGTATCAGTCTTTCGGCTTCACTGATGTTCAACCATTGTCGCAAGTTCTTTAGCCATGAGAAGCGTTTTCGGCCCAGGCCCCTCTTACCCTCGATCTTACCTTCCATGATTAACTATAGTAGAGCATACTTTTCACCTCTCATTATGTGACCGAAGTATGCCGCTTTTCTCCTCTTAATCATTGTGTAGAGCTCCCGGTTTTTATTCATTCCACGAAGCACCTCTTCGTTCGAAACCCTGTCCATCCATGAGATTCTCAACATCCTGCGGTAGAGCCACATTTCGAAAGCCTCAAGCGTGTTAACTGATGACACTTTCAATGTCCATCCCTCCACTCCATACAATAAAACTGGCAGTACATAGCATCTTACTGTACGCCAACGCGTCTCTAAGGATATATCACGACTGCATATAAGTTGTTTCATCTTCTGGAAAGCACCTCGTGCCATTTCAATCTTCGTTCAGATTTCCTTATCTGGATCCCAATTTTCATTCAGTAGGCAACCTAGGTATCGAAAATGTGCAACTCTCTCTATTTGGGTATTGTTTATGTATATCGCAATATTCTGCGTTACAGCTTTGCTGATGACCATGATCTTAGTCTTATCTATGTTCATATTGAGTCCATATTCATTACTAATCTTATTGACCTCATTTAGGAGAAATATTGAAAACCAATAATTTCCGCTAAAGTAGAAATCCACTGTCTAGGTGTCTGTCCGTGGACGGACTATATGGACATACGAAACAGTAAAAATTGTTGCGAGGAAACTAATTACCTGTCCATAAAAAAATAATTTCTAAATTTGAAATGTCATAATTATTATGACATAATATTTGAAATGGAAAAGCAAGTTGGTAACAGTGAGATGAAAAGTAATTTTAGTTTATCTGATCCTTAAGGTAAGTGCAGAGTAAAAGCGGGTAGCCAGCAAGCTCATTTCAGCGAGCTTATTACCAGTAAGCCGATAGCTTGTTCCGAGCAGAGTAAACGCCGGTTTTGCCCGCTTACATTAACTGTTATTTAAATATAACAAGCATCGTAGCATCTATCTTTGTTTTTGCTGCGTATTAAAGAAGCTAAATTGTAACACGTTCGTTATGAATCTATTACATACAAATGCAACGTTTATTTCTGTAATTGAATACTTTTCATCAGCGCCAGCAGACAGACGGGCGCCGCGCCGCGCCCACGCCAAAGACGACAACTACTGCACGTGCACCTACGCATACTTGTAATCTAATACTATTGTATCATTTTGAACACATGCATTTCTTATTCCAAGTTTATTAACACTTTTTATGATTATTTAATTTTTATATAAATTTGGAAATAAATTACATTATTATTATGTAGATACTTAAAATTGATACGGTTTTTGATGTTTATTTAAAATTTAGTGCATACTAATTACCGATGCAAATCAATTACATCTTAATTTATTAGAAGTGGAAAATATTCAATCAATAATTTTTACTTAAAAAATATTAGTAATTTGCATGCCTATTAAGAAACTTGATACCGCTTGCTCTCTCGTTTGCCGACCAGGTCGTAGATTTAACTTATGTCTTTTCAAATTGTGTTAAATTTTAGGAAAAAGTAATTTGCAAATTATTGAAAATACCTACTAGTAGAAATTGAAACACTTATCGAATTTGTACTAATAATTATTATTGCACCTGTCACATGAAAATGATTTTTTTTATTTATTTCGGGTTTTTATAAAATAGTAACAATAAATTAATTTACGGTATAGATAATGTACATATTATTACATATAAAGTTTCAAAATCAAATATTGAATTAATTTATTTAACGATTGAAAGCAACAAAGCGGGTACCTGCTAGCAAACAATGAACAAATCATTCTTTTAAATATAGGCAAGCAGGCTACCAGCGAGATTCGACCTTGCTTATAACCACGTGATCACTCCCATCTCTTTACATTGAATTATGAGCAAAAGTCGGCGCTTATACAAAAACCGCGTTTACTATGCGCACTGTATTCCGACAAACAAGCAAGCTGGTTCGAGAAACCCGTTCCGATATATCTGATTACACTGTGAGCACTTGCATTTAATTACTACGTGGGATTGTTGGTAGCGATAATCTGAAACCGGCAACCCGCTTTTACTCTGCACGTACCTTTAGGCTAAATCGTTAATCAGGGTGCGGCAGAAGTGTAAAACGATTATTTTTAATTACCTACACATTTTAAGACGAATCCTCAAGAATAAGTAAGATAGAATATTACCTTTCATAAATGCAAATACACTCAGGATAAAAATAATGCAGTTTATAAATGATAAGATATTTCAAGATAAGAAGTTTTAAGCAAGCGATTACTGAGAAGTTGTGTATAATAATAATAATTATAATAATAATTTTTTTAATCTTCCAACTCTGGTTAACGCAGACCGCGTTTTCCCTATGGGGAAGAGATAAGGAAAACGTTACAAGATCTGTGATATATTCAATCGAACCAGGAACCACATAATCATCTCTAAATCCACCGAACTCATTAGTAACTAAACCAGAAAACCAAATCTGCTGGGATTTGGGATCTAACGTGGTCGGTGGTGGAGTTTTCCTCTCCTTGGTATCTTAACTTAGTTGTCTTGGATGCACTTATTTATAGGTTTTAAGTCTTCTTCTTATGTACTTTTGGCCGTCTCGTCATTGCTAATATTGTAGTGTATATAGTATAATCGTATTTTAAGTAATTTAATTTTATGATGTGATGATGATGATGAGGAGGAGACTGTCTTTAGTATATCGATTAAGCGCATAGACTGCTAATACAGAGAGCCCGGTTCGACTCTGTGCGAAGTAAGAATCAAATTATGGCCGTCTCCCATCGGCAGGCAATGGCAAACCCAAGGGGTGTAATCTGCCATGAGAAGCCTTTGTCTTAGGGTAAAAGGACCTAGTACCAAACATATAAATTAATTAGAACGTCCCCCAATTAACCGGCTCACCAAACCCTCCTTAGGGTGAAAGGACCAAGAAAGAAGAAAGTTTATGAATTATACTTTCTGCTACTTTGTTGTATCAATAGAATATATCAGATTATGTAGGAAGAAAAGTAGAACGGAAGTTGAGTTCTAAGGAAAAGAATAAACTCAGATGAACTAGTAACAGTTCCAAGTAACTGTACAGCAATGTTATTATGCAGGGTGTGACAATCTGACAATGCACCTCTCACCTATTATATTAAAATGTACATTAAACAGCAAAAATAAATCAACATCAATAACAAATAATATGGTTTATTATAATATTAAAAGGCAGGGAGATTATTTAAGTTGGTTAATTGCTTATATCGTTTGTAGTTGTCTTCCCTAGGAGGGCTCAATAAAGACAACGAAATTGCATACAACATTATGCACGTGAAGGACAACTCTAATGTAATTATAAATTTTTGATTTTTATAAATAAAATTATTATCTTATCAAAATGATGATTATTTATCAGTATGATTTTTAAAAATTATCTAAATTGAATTTAAATATGATATTATGTTTCTAATAATAAAATATATGTTTCTATATACTCTGGCGTTACCTCGGTGAAACTTTAAGAATTTCAAAAACTTTGTAGAAAATAAAATGAAAGAAAAATATGAGGGAAAAGAGACAAATCTGCCCTAGCCTCTCCAAGAAGCTTTCGCGCGAATAAGATCGTCATTTTTTAGGTGTAAAGGATGAGAACAGAAGCTCAATCGTTTGACACTAATTTGACAAAAGAAATCGGCGTGGGGAGGGAGAATCATTCCCCTCTCCGCAAAGACTTCGCTACAGTTTAGGCTCAGAGAAGAATTTAGAAGCTAAAACATTTGACCAATTTCATCCAAAAAAATCCACTTGTGAGGGGTCGGAAAAATATACCTGAAACTTGTTACCTTTTATTCCTAGAAACCCTTCAACTATTTCTGGTTTGGAAATTATTTATAATCCTTATGAATTTAGAAAATTGGTAGTCAATGTGTAGAAGAGTTTCTTTGATACCGTTTGGTGAAGATTCTTGACGACATTCCTGTGAAGCATTTCTCGAACCAAGTGATTTCACTTATGGTACCATAATCATTTATGTTTTATTATATCAATCAATGATAAGTTCATTCAATGTACGTAATTATGATTACATCAGATTATATCTGCAAACCATTCAGATTGGAAAAGGAGAACGAAATTCTTAAGGAAGAATTTTCATAATAAAGCACCAAAAAGTAGATTTATAGTATATTTTTTATTCATCGATTTTATCCAATTTAAAGGATCATCTTTTAGTATCAATTTGTGACATGAAATTTGAAAGAATATTTAAAATGGTTAATTATTAATTCGTGAAAATAAATTAATAATATATTATTAATAATTTATTAAAATATATTACATAACAAACTCAAAAATCGAGAACCGAATTTCGCTAATTCTTTCAGTTCGTTTATGTCTAACAGGATTTAAAAACGAAAAAAATATTTTAACTTTATTATCTATCATTTTCTAAAACATCAATATATCGAACTGAATTCATAACATTTTATTGCTTTATATTTTCTCTATATTTAAGTAAAGCGGATTTTCGAATGATGTAAGCATGTTGCTTTTACTAATAGGTGGTGGTAGCTTGACCATCGAATTAATTGAAAAATTGTAGTTCTCCACAAAAGTTGCTATAAATATTTTAATTTGTAGTAAGGCTAGCCGGGCACCTAAAACAAAGAATTTATATTTTATACAGGAGGGTTTAAATAAATAAAATACAATTCATGATGCCAGTAGTGTTACGGGATAAAAGTAGGACCTATTTTACTTTTCTGGGCACATTGGAAATATCGATTACCAATGTGCGGGGTGCTTAGCTCTTGAATAAGGCACTCTTTTGGGGGCATGGACTATTTCTGTTTACGCTGAATTTTTACAACGAATTTGAGAAAATTAAACGAATTAAAAATATTACCCACCGATACAGTTTCGCGGTCCATCTCCAAACGTCAGTAACATAGAATTTGGTCGCATTGATTTAATTTCAGGTGAAAACCTTTCTGGATCAAATTTCTCTGGATTTGGAAAATATTCAGGATCATTTTGGAATTCATAAACTGGTATGTGTACAATAGTTCCCACATCTATTACAATATCAGTATTGGGTAATTGGTACCTTTTGGTGCAGGTTCTTGATAATCCTAACCCTGAGTACTTCCGAAGAGTTTCTAAAAAAAACATTAAAAAGTAAGTAGTATTAAAATTTTAACTGAAATACCTGAGATGCATTTATCCAAGTAAGTCATCTCCATTATGGCATCATAATCAAGCTTTCCATCGTTTTTCTCTAGAACATCCATAATTTCTCTCCTTAAATTTATCTGCACGTCTTCATTCAAAGCCAATTCATAAATACACAGCGAAATGTTGGTTGTAGAGGTTTCAAAAGCACCGCCAAAAAATAGTATAATTTCTGCCGTAATTTCTTCGATATTTAGAGATTTATCATTTTCCGAAACTTTCTTGCCTAAATTGAAGTTACTTTCATCCTTTAAGTCAATATTATTTCTTAATTGAATTAACGACTGCATTAAATCTTTTCGCACAACGTTGTTTGTCTCTCTGTATTCCACAGTAGATTTGACCAAATTGAGGTAATATTGGTTGATTTTGCTATTATTCATTGGAATTCTAAAGAATTGTAGTACAGCAGGGCATAATTCACTCAGCATCACTATAATATTTTGAGTAAAACTACCTCCAAGAATCTGTTCAGCATATTTCAGAAACTCCATATTCGAATTTCCTAAAGTATTGCATTCGATTCCAAAAAGATTCATACCGATTGCGTCAGCCATGAATTTACTAGCCACATCTTTTAAATTAACGACTTCATTATTTTCTGCGGATTTATTTAAAACAAATATTAACTCGTCCCTAACTTTTAATAAGATTTGGCAACCATATTTTAACTTGCTTGGCGAAAATGCTGGAGATAATTGATCTCTTAATTTCTTCCATTGATTACCTTTTAAAGAAGCCAAATTAACAGAAAGTGAATCCTTCTTGTCCAAATAATATTGACGATCTGTAAAGTGGCTGAAGTCTTTTACAAGAACGTGCTTCATCAGTTCTGGGTGTGCAATCACCAATGTTGGTATATTAAAAAAATAAAAACCCATACATATATGTCTCCATTTTTTTCACATGTTTTATAGAGTTCTTTAAACATTCGATAAACAGGAACTTTTCTAAATAATATTCCTGTTAAATTTCCAAACAACAGATTTGGCATCAACGTTTTTACACCTCTATTTTTCCAATAATTGTATGGCCAAAAGTAGTATATCGCAATTGTAATAACCACGCACAATAAAGAAATAAGTGCATACATTGTGTATCGTGCTTGAATCCATACAAACTGGATGTTAGTAATAATTAGAAAATTGTCTAATAAAGAAACTAATAGAAGATTACGATATTAATTTTTTTAATTCAAACTTCTATCGGCCGGATTAATTTTGAACATAATACCAAGCCATCCCAGTCGGAAATATTCTTATCGCCCCTACGGTGATTACTCTACAATCTTGTAATTTCTATCCAGAATTTATTTCTTAAACGAATTCAATTAATTTCCAAAATCGTTCCAAAGTTCTTCCTTTATAAATGCCTTCTAAAAGAAATAAAACATTCTTGTATTTCACTAATACCTTGGTTTTTTATTCATTTACAAAATTCTTGATTTTTACAAGCCAATTTATACGCTCAAAAAAATTCATTAGATAACATTACCGGACGCGCAGTATAAATTTTATACAATGCAACATTCATGAATTAAGCAACAGATAACTGATTATAATTCAGTAAAATTACTAAATGGGTAAACATGCAAATATGTTTTTATAATATTAAATAAATGTATAATTTATAAAACATAATAATATGCTTATTCTAAACAAATATAAAACATAACCAATATTATGCATTATAGTAACATAATAATATTTGGGTTTGAAGTAGTGATGACAACTACGAATAATTCGATAGTCAGTTTTTTTAATCTTACTAAAAACTATCGAATAAATTTTTAGGTCGATACTAATAAAACTATTCGATTAACTTATTAGTTACTAAAATTATCGAACAGTAAATGTGTAGTTGCTATTTTATTTACTAGCAGTAAATAGTTAACTCATTGTTATTGAAATTAAGGAAACATATTTAATAATGTATTTGAGCTTTCAACCGCTCGTTGCGATCATCTTCAGAAATTACAAAATAATAAGTGATTTATTAAAATACCATAACAATAATTTATTTTCACGAATTAATAAGTAACCAATTGTAAATAATTAACTAGTAAGTTGGGAATCTCGTTATTCAATTCATGCGCATCACCACTAATTAGATGGTGCTTGAGATAAATCCCTTTTGGATTTTTTTAAGTAGGATATTTTCACACAATATATAACTAGTTTTTATTCGATACATTTTATTCGGTAACGAAATTTTAGTAACTAAATTGTTAGTTACTAACTATCGATGGTCAAAAAAGTTTGATAGTTCCCATCACTAGTTTGAAGTGAATCTACAATTTGAATATATGAACTTGAAGAAGTGTTATTTTGACAATCAGTGCACAAAACTTTGGTTTGAAAATGTCGTTTATATGTAGAGGTAAATGGTGACTATTGTATCAATTGTTACGATTAACAAGCCTCTTGAAAATTGCACCTTTAAAAAATCTAATTTTACTTATTAAATTTTATAAAATAAATAAAACTTTAGTATTACTTATTCGATTTCGTTGGTAAAATACAAAATGTGTTTTAAATAAAGAACGTCTGGGGATTTGTTATTCCATAAATTTAACCATAAAATTCTTTTATGTTTAAAATAGTCAATTTTGCATTAATAAGCCTTATGCTAGAGCCAACATGCTGGTTTCACATTTCTAAGAAATTTATTGTTCACTTTGTTATTCTTGTAAAACTTAATCTTATTGGTTCACGACCCTCTGGTCATTCTGAACAACCAATTAGGAATTATCATTCAAGGATAAAAGAAAAGGAAGGGTACATTTCTCACACGTGAACTTGACTTGTACTTTATGTTTCACAAAAGTAAGAAGTCTTTATGTCGTTCTGAAATAACTTATTTTTAATAATTTTACTAAGTTCAAAAATGTCTTCAAATAATCAAATAAATTACCAGTTAAAAGGTAAATGCCGTTATCATCTAAATTGTTCAGTAATTGAATTCTACCGAAATTTTAATTGTAATTATTTGGAAATCAGTGTTAAACAAGTGTTGTTAAATAACTTAAAGGTTTAACGATAATAAATTGTTATCAAGATTTAATAATAAGTGCTAATTGGAACTTATGGTTATGGAACTTCCGTCATCTATTTCAACAACAAGGAACCAACGATGGAATGGTTACATCAATTAACTTCGATAGTGTGTTATGTGAATTTACGTTAATTATTTTTGGTACGTACCTCAATAACATTTATTTAACTGTATTTTCATGTCGTAAGCTGAGATTCCTTGTTCAATCATAATTCAAGTTTAAAATATGAATTATTTAAAGATAACAACAAAAGTAATCTACGCTTACCAATGTTTAATGTTTAGTTTTAAGTATTTTTGTTCAGTTAAATGTTACTTATTATTTACTTAAAAGTAAATAATCTAATTCTGTATTGATTTCCGTAATTATTCATGTTTTCTACAATATTTTTATTATTTCATATTATAATGTTTTATTTGGATTCAATTGGTTTTATTTCTAATACATTCACATGCCTTTTATGAGCAAGGTAAGTTTGTTCTTAAGTAAACGTAAACTCCGACTTTGGGAGAAAGATTTCATTGCTGCACTTTTGAGCTAGCCAGGGTAAGCCCTTAACATAATATAGAATATTATATTAGATTATTTACGAAGAAAGCTGGAACGGAAGTTGAGTTCTAAGTAAAAGAATGAACTCAGATGAACTGTGTTGAGAACAAAGAGACAAGGAAGTTAGTATAATATTTATATAAGCTCTTCATATTCATAATGAAAAGGAGTCTTGAATGAAAACTGCATCCAAGTAACTATGTGTATTATTATAATAATAATATTTAAGTATTATTAAGTTTGTAGTTGTCTTTCCTAGGAGGACTCAATAATGAACACGAAATTATGCATGCGAAGGACAAATCTCATGTGATTATACCGGGTGACCGGTCGCCGCGCCGATGTGAACATTGGAAATTATAATGGGAAATTGATTTTTCTTTAATTCCTGTTACCCATCAGAACGAATAAGAATGAATGTTGGAAATTATTGGTTTTTAAGCAAAAACAATGGCAATAAAATTCAAACAAGGCATATAAAAATTTTTTTAAATGCGCTATTTTGTATTTTATTAGTGCATTTTTAACAGAAATTAAAGAAGAAACTATCAAGTGTTAGTTATCCTTAGAAGTGGAATAAAATTCTCTTCAAAGCACGAATTCGGGAAAATCAATTTCCCATGTTAATTTCCTATGTTCACATAGGCGGCCGGTCACCCTGTATATTTTTAATTTTTATAAATAAAATTATTATCTTTTCAAAATGATGATCATCAGTATTATTTCTAAATTTAATTATATGAACTTAATTTCATTAAGCCCCCTTAATGGGGGCCAAAGGTTGATAAAGGGTCTCAGAAACTGGGTAAGGTGCTGATACATACACAGTTAAAAAATATCTGAGCAAATCCCACTGCATTGCTTTTTTCTGACCCAAATCAGAGAATCGATGTGATTGTGGTACCATTGACCACATAGTAAATAATAATTCTTGATTTAATGTTATAATATTTAATTGATATAATTACATTACCATTATCATTTGTATTATAAATTATTATTACTTACTATCCATCAATGTCAAATCCATAATGCATAGCTACTTAGCTGCATTTATGCTAATTAAGTTTACCTATGTATTATTTTAATCTGAAAACACAATAGCCTACGCATAATATTTTATCTTGTCAATGTATTCTAAAAGAAACCAAACTGTCGATTTATGTTTAATTTACCTTTTTAATGTAAACAATCTGATAACATAAAAAGCCGCCCTAAACTCGTCTCTGGTCAGTTGTTCTTTATGCTATCAGCTTGTAACACCTCGCTCATCTAATGTAATTTAATTTAATAAAATCTTTTTTAAAAAATTCAACTCGTTAGTTTGAATTTAAGTGGCGCTGCGAACAGGATAGTTTCACTAGTGCGAATCTTCTTATTTGGAAACAACCAAGAGAAAAACTGAAGTCCAAGATCAGCTCATCTTATTTGGAAATCCGAGAGAAGACCGCACCTGGAGTGTTTCAACACCTTAGAGGCTATCCACGAATTTGTGTTCCCAAGGAAGACAAAAAATTACTCTACTCCAGTAAGGATCATCTAGAACGAGGCACTGAATTTGAGATTGGAATGACCATCCTTCTCCTAACTTTGTAAGTTTTTGCATCCTTACTCTTATTTTTATTATTATTATTATTGTGTGTAATGTCCGATAGTGACATCGAATTAGAATTATTAGAAGAGAATACCAAAATTTTGCAACCAAATACTTGTGTACCTCCTAAGAACAATAGTAAAACTAATAGATTTAGTCCATACAAGACAGTAAATATAAATTTAACTTCGAATTCAATAATTACACCTTCACCAATTATGTTTCCAACGGGAGAACTGACTGCATTGACAAAGTCATTACCTGAATATTCACCCGGTAGTAATCTGTCTACGTTTGTAACCAGCGTAGATAATTTAGCAAAATTTTTAGAAAGCAAGTTAACACCATCACAAACTTATCTATTTAATGTTTCTATATTAGCTAAAATTCAAAATGAAGCTAGGGATTATTTAAACTTCCATAGTTTAACAGAATGGCCCGGTATACGCGAAGCACTTCTTAGAAAGTACGGTGACCAGCGTAACGAGGAACTGTTAATTTCAGCATTACGCAATACTATTCAATTAAAACACGAAAGCTTTAATGAATATTACGATAAAATCCTACTAGCTCAAAACGATCTGCTTCAATTTGTACAATTACATGAAACCGACCCCAACTCCTTTTCATTCAAAAAACATTTATATCAGAACCAATCTCTGCAAATATTTTGCTCCGGTTTATTAGAACCGTATAGAACTTATTTAATGAACTTCGAGTTATCCAACTTAGAAGCAGCATTAAATAAATGTCGCGTATATGACAATAAAATTCAGGAAAATAATTATACGGATTATGTACGAAGATTACAAGATTTCAAATCTCATAAAACTCCTCCGCAAATGACGAAACCTATGCATACTACACAAAATAATGCATGGCAAAATCCCCGACAACAAAATACCCAACCGCAATTTCAAACAAGACAATTTTCCCAACAACAACTCCAACCTAAACAATTTCCGCAACAACAATCATTTAATCAAAGACAATTTCAACATAAACCATTTTTTCAACCCCAATTTCAACCGAAACCATTTTCCGGATCTATTAATAGACCGCATGGCCAATCAAGATTTCCCACGAACAAACAAACCTTCGGAACTAAACCTGAACAAGGAAATCAATTTAAACCAACACCAATGTCAGTACAGACATCAGCATTTTCTATGAGACCTAGACAAAACCAATTTCAGTCTACAAACAAACCGACATTTACGTCACAGGAACTGTTCAACAACGAAGTAGACATTGAAGAATACCCTAACGAAAACGAATTGTACTGTAACTACGAAACGGAACAAGAAAATGATAACTTTGAAAATGAATACGAAGAAGAAAATTTTCGATTAACTGCTTCAGAAAACCGACAACCGTAGATTTAAATTCAATTTGTTCTAAACCTAAATTACCGTTTTTCTATTTGCCCCAATTAAATTTAAAAATTTTAATCGATTCAGGCGCAACTGATTCAATTATTAATTGCAATGTCGCATCAAAATTTAAAAATTATTTTTATTCAGAACCGTTTGTTATTTCGAGTTTAAACAATAAAGTAAAGTCAAACCAAAATCTTTATTTCCCACTACTTTCCGAGTTAGGAATACATGATCCTCTTAAATTTAGAATTATTGATTGGCATAAAAATTTTGGCGCTCTTATTGGAACCAAGGATTTATTTAATTTTGGAGCAAATTTAAATTATAAAACAAATACACTTACAGTAGGCGACGTACAAATACCTTTCTTTTTAGAGTATAATAATCACGAAATAAATTCAAAAACAAACAACAAAAATTATCTTGAAATCCCTGTATCAATCGACAATGGCGAAGTTTTTATTCCTAAAATAAAAACAAATTCCAACATCGAAATACCCGAATGTATTGCGATAGCAAAAAACGGCTTTTGCAAAATACCAAACCCATTAGAAGGCATAGAAATAAATTTTAATGAAAGAATTAACGTATTACCCACACAGTATTTTGACTTCGAAAACCCTGCAGAAATTCATGCGAAACCTTTTCCTAAAGTTCATGAATTAATTAGAACAGAACACCTCAACGAAGAAGAAAAGAAAGAAATAATAAATTTATGTATAAAGTATCGCGAAGTATTTTACTACGAAAATACTGACCTCAGTTTCACAAATCATGTTAAACACGGAATCCGAACCAACGATGACCAACCTATATTTACAAAATCATTTAGGCATCCAAGGGCGATGCAGATCGAAATTCAAAATCAAATTCAAAAATTATTAGATAATAAAATTATTCGACCTTCCATATCACCATACAGTGCACCCGTCTGGATAGTTCCAAAGAAGATGGACGCCAGTAAGGAAAGAAAATACCGAATGGTAATAGATTATCGAAAATTAAATGAAAATACAATTGAAGACAAATATCCGCTACCTAGAATCGAAGAGATCCTGGATAATCTAGGGAGATGCGTTTATTTTACAACGTTAGACTTAGCTCAAGGCTTCCATCAGATTGAAATGGATCAAAAATCAATCGAAAAGACCGCGTTTACAGTTAACAATGGCCATTACGAATATTTGAGGATGCCATTTGGTTTAAGGAACGCGCCTGCTACATTTCAGCGTATGATGGATAACGTTTTAAAGGAATACCTTTACAAATTCTGCTTTGTTTACATGGATGACGTAGTAATATTTTCCAAATCCTTACAAGAGCATCTAAATCACGTTAAGCTTATATTTCAAAGATTAAGGGAAGTGAACCTTAAGGTTCAGCTCGACAAGTCCGAATTCTTATGCAAAGAAGTTGCATTTCTAGGACATGTCATCACCCCAGAAGGTATAAAACCAAATCCAACTAAAATTGCGGCAATTCACAATTATCCAATACCCAAGACTACCAAAGAAATTAAATCATTTTTAGGATTAATAGGCTACTACCGCCGATTCATAGCAAACTTTGCTAAAGTAGCCTCCCCCATGACAAAATGTCTTCGCAAAGGTTCAAAAATAGATACAGATAATACCGAATATAGGGAATGCTTCAACATTTGTAAAGAACTAATAACAAAAGCACCCATATTAACCTATCCCGATTTTGACAAGCACTTCAGGCTTACTACAGACGCCTCCAATGTAGCAATTGGAGCAGTGCTCAGCCAAAGCAATAAACCTATTGGATTTTACTCCAGAACACTGAACTCAGCTGAAAAGAACTACAGCACCATCGAAAAGGAATTTTTAGCCATAATGGATGGTACGAAACATTTTAGACCATACCTATTTGGGAGAAAATTCACGATAGAGACCGATCATAATCCGTTAGTCTGGTTGCATAAGATCAAAGAGCCTAACTCTCGTTTGGTCAGATGGAAGTTGAAACTAGAAGAGTTCGATTTTGAAGTGGTTTATCGGAAAGGTAAGGAAAATGTAGTAGCAGACGCTTTATCGCGTATAGAAATTCACAATAAAGAACTCGACGAAATATCTATAATTGCACAAGTGGAAGAACCGCCTAACATTGACGAACTAGATGAATTATTAGAAGACTCATCAAATGACAATTCTGACGAGTATCAGAAAATCAGAAACGATCTGGAAAACACGGTACATTCGGTTAATAACGAAGACAACGGAAAAGTAATCCCAATATCAGAACAACCGGTTAACAATTTCAATAATCGAATAATAGTACTTTGTGGAAAAAACTTCGATATCCGATTAAAGAAACCATTTAAAAAGAATCACTACACCACCCTTGTCAGAGAAGAAAATATTCAAGAAGATTTATCTAGAATGATTAAAGAAATCATAAGACCAAACATCACTTATGGAATTTATTGCAAAGAGCAAAATCTACGTGACGTTCTAATAGACTTGTGCAAAACCTACATGAACAACTCTGTAAAATTCGTATTCTCTAACCAATATCATACCGACGTGTTAGATGAAAATGATCAGAAAGAGAAGATCACAAGTTATCATGAAGAAACTCACACAGGTATAATAGAAACTTATAATCAATTAAAATTGAAATATTTCTGGCCGAATATGAAACAAATGATCACGAACGAAATCAACAAGTGCGAACTTTGCCTACAATCTAAGTACGAAAGAAATCCATATAATGTTAAATTACAAGGCCCTTTACTAGCTAGAAAACCTTTTCAGACAATTTTTATTGACACCTTCTCCTTTCAAAACTGCAAATTTCTTACAATAATAGACTCATTCTCTAGATATGCCCAAGCTTACTTCATCAAAGATGGAACAGGCCTTACGGTATTGAATAAACTTCGTCATTATTTTACCCATCATAATTATCCACAACGTATTGTTTGCGATCAAGGCAAGGAATTCTTTAATAAAACATTTAAAGAATTTTGCCAACTTCACAAAATTGAATTACACTTTACTACCATTAACAATCCGAACTCAAATTCACCCATCGAAAGGTTACATTCCACCTTAGTAGAAAAACTCCGAATACTCAAATTAAAAGAACCAAACGAAACTCCGCAAAACCAAATGATAACTGCAACATTAATATACAATCAGTCAATTCATTCTTCTACCGGATTCTCACCTTTTTCTATACTATACGGACCCTATGAACACGAAATAGATTTGTCATTAGATATGACTATATACGAAGAATACAACAATAAAAGAAAAAATGAACTATTGCCGTTCATCGACGAGATCTATAATAAAAGCAAAAATAAAGAAACTAGAATCCTTGAAAAAAGAAACGAAAATCGAGAAGAATCTCCGCAACTCAATACAGATGTTGTATTTATACGGAAAAACAAGCCCGGAAAAACAGATCCTTTATACGATAAAATGCTAATTTCTAAAAGATCAAAAGACGTGTTAGAAGGAAAATCAGCAAAAGGAAAAATAACCAGTTCACATGTTAGAAAACTAAAAAGATTAAGGAAAAATATTTCTTTACAGGATCCTAATGAGTCTGGACCTAGTACCACCCGTGTACCCACTACAAGTAACTCCGATACGGACTAATGGATACTTCGAAGAAGAACTTGGTACGGCAAAAATACATTCACACTTTCATAAATTCTACTTTTATTATAATCTTACTCAATTAGAAATAGGTCTTAGACAATTAATAGCAAATAGTGTAATTTTAAAACATAAAATACCATTAGATGCCCCGACGCAACAACGATACAATCAATTAAAAGGGTCCGTTAAGTTGGCCCCCCCCAGTTAATATTTTTTCTCCAAAAGCTAGCTCCCGAATCCTTATAGCTAGCACCAGCTAGCACCCAAGTATGAAAGCTAGCACCATTATAGTTTTTCCACAAATCGATATTGAAACCGGGGGGGGCCAACTTAACGCTAGCCCCCCCCAGTTAATATTTTTTCTCCAAAAGCTAGCTCCCGAATCCTTATAGCTAGCACCAGCTAGCACCCAAGTATAAAAGCTAGCACCGTTATAGTTTTTCCACAAACCGCAACTGAAACCGGGGGGGGCCAACTTAACGTTAAGTTGGCCCCCCCCAGTTAATATTTTTTCTCCAAAAGCTAGCTACCGAATCCTTATAGCTAGCACCAGCTAGCACCCAAGTATAAAAGCTAACACCGTTATAGTTTTTCCACAAATCGATATTGAAACCGATGCTTTCGGTCCTGACGGACGCGCATGAATGGATTAACGAGATTCCATTTGTTTATAGGATAGGCTGCCGACAAACTGCACGAATGTGTAGATAGCGAGTTATTATTGTGGGTAAAATGTTACCTTACTATAGAACAATACTTTGCATAATTCTAGCGCATTTCGTTACTTAAAAAATGAGTTTATCTGAGGTTCATGTCGCTGCCCCCCCCCAAATCGAATTTTGGGGTGAATTTGGTGTCAATCGTTAGAGCTTCGTTAGAGCCTAAATGAGCTTCCATTTACAACATCCTAATTTCATTTTCTAAAAAGTTAAGGGCATTTCAAATTTTCGATTCCTCCGAGCAAGTTGCGTCCGATAATCCTCACATTTAATTTTATTTTACCAGATTAAAACTTTTGTTTAAATTAAAAAAATTAATCCTCCTTGCCATTATAATCTTCATAATAAATAAAAATGGAAAAATTAATTTTACAAAAGTTTTCATACTTTTATGTTTCAATTTTGTTTCCCACTATTGTAAAGTATACACGCCCATTTCTCGTATAATAATGTAAGTTAAATTGTAAGAATTTGTAAAAACTGCACACATTTCTGAAAAACTAAAAGGGCCGAATACGGTATAATTGTATTTTTACATTATATTATATCTTTTTCATTACTTACAGGACGTAGACACGTTTCCCCCTCTCTAAGTCGAATTTTGGGGTGAAATTGGTATCAAACGTTAGAACCCAAATGAGCTTTCATTATTGGTTTAGTATTACTTTTTGTAATCGAAACAAAAATTTTACGCTCTAACGTCTGACCCTAATTTCACCAAAAACTTCAAAAATATAACGAAAATAGAAAAACACGTCTACCCCCCCCCAAGATTTCGCGAATAACTCAACTACGGTTGAGGCTCAAACGAAAAAATGGAAGCTCAGTTAGACTCTAACGATGCTTTAACGTTTGACACCAATTTCACCCCAAAATTCAAATAAAGAGGGAAAATAGAAAAACAAGACTACGACCCCCCCCCCCCCAAAAAAAAGAAAATTACCAGCAAGAAGTTAATCGTTTGTGGAAAGAGGCAAAGCTTGAAGTTCACCGATAAGAATGCTCTATATGCAGCCAAAGCTTTGCCTCCTTCCACAAACGATTAACTTCTTGCTGGTAATCTTTTTTCTTTTTGGGGGGGGGGGTCTTAGTCTTGTTTTTCTATTTTCCCTCTTTATTTGAATTTTGGGGTGAAATTGGTGTCAAACGTTAAAGCATCGTTAGAGTCTAACTGAGCTTCCATTTTTTGGTTTGAGCCTCAACCGTAGTGGAGTTATTCGCGAAATCTTGGGGGAGGGGGTAGACGTGTTTTTCTATTTTCGTTATATTTTTGAAGTTTTTGGTGAAATTAGGGTCAGACGTTAGAGCGTAAAATTTTTGTTTCGATTTCAAAAAGTAATCCTAAACCAATAATGAAAGCTCATTTAGGCTCTAACGAAGCTCTAACGATTGACACCAAATTCACCCCAAAATTCGATTTGGGGAGGGGGGGGCAGCGACATGCACCTCAGATAAACTCATTTTTTAAGTAACGAAATGCGCTAGAATTATGCAAAGTATTGTTCTATAGTAAGGTAACATTTTACCCACAATAATAACTCGCTATCTACACATTCGTGCAGTTTGTCGGCAGCCTATCCTATAAACAAATGGAATCTCGTTAATCCATTCATGCGCGTCCGTCAGGACCGAAAGCATCGGTTTCAATATCGATTTGTGGAAAAACTATACCGGTGTTAGCTTTTATACTTGGGTGCTAGCTGGTGCTAGCTATAAGGATTCGGTAGCTAGCTTTTGGAGAAAAAATATTAACTGGGGGGGGCCAACTTAACGTTAAGTTGGCCCCCCCCGGTTTCAGTTGCGGTTTGTGGAAAAACTATAACGGTGCTAGCTTTTATACTTGGGTGCTAGCTGGTGCTAGCTATAAGGATTCGGGAGCTAGCTTTTGGAGAAAAAATATTAACTGGGGGGGGCTAGCGTTAAGTTGGCCCCCCCCGGTTTCAATATCGATTTGTGGAAAAACTATAATGGTGCTAGCTTTCATACTTGGGTGCTAGCTGGTGCTAGCTATAAGGATTCGGGAGCTAGCTTTTGGAGAAAAAATATTAACTGGGGGGGGCCAACTTAACGGACCCTTTTAATTGATTGTATCGTTGTTGCGTCGGGGCATCTAATGGTATTTTATGTTTTAAAATTACACTATTTGCTATTAATTGTCTAAGACCTATTTCTAATTGAGTAAGATTATAATAAAAGTAGAATTTATGAAAGTGTGAATGTATTTTTGCCGTACCAAGTTCTTCTTCGAAGTATCCATTAGTCCGTATCGGAGTTACTTGTAGTGGGTACACGGGTGGTACTAGGTCCAGACTCATTAGGATCCTGTAAAGAAATATTTTTCCTTAATCTTTTTAGTTTTCTAACATGTGAACTGGTTATTTTTCCTTTTGCTGATTTTCCTTCTAACACGTCTTTTGATCTTTTAGAAATTAGCATTTTATCGTATAAAGGATCTGTTTTTCCGGGCTTGTTTTTCCGTATAAATACAACATCTGTATTGAGTTGCGGAGATTCTTCTCGATTTTCGTTTCTTTTTTCAAGGATTCTAGTTTCTTTATTTTTGCTTTTATTATAGATCTCGTCGATGAACGGCAATAGTTCATTTTTTCTTTTATTGTTGTATTCTTCGTATATAGTCATATCTAATGACAAATCTATTTCGTGTTCATAGGGTCCGTATAGTATAGAAAAAGGTGAGAATCCGGTAGAAGAATGAATTGACTGATTGTATATTAATGTTGCAGTTATCATTTGGTTTTGCGGAGTTTCGTTTGGTTCTTGGAGAAAAAATATTAACTGGGGGGGGCCAACTTAACGGACCCCAATTAAAAATAGAAACATCATTAGTAGAGAACACCCTAGAAAAAATATTGCATTTTAAACATAAACGTGGTTTAATTAATTTCCTAGGTAAAACTATAAAATTTATCACAGGTAATTTGGACGACGAAGACCTATTAAATATCAACAAAAATTTAGAAATTTTATTCTCCAATCAAGAAACTCAGATTTCCAAAATTTCAGACATTACTTCATTTGCTAAACATATCACGACTCGTTATGAACAAGATTTGAGAAAAATCAACCAATTTCAAAATGAAACAATTACTGCATTCAGATCTCTAACGGAACTAAGCGGTGTAAATCAACTAATTAATTTAGAAATGCATAATATTCAAAATTATCATGAAATAGTAAAAACACTAGAACGAACAATAAACCTAGCTAAATTAGAAATTCCTAATATAGAATTAATTACCTTTTCAGAATTACAAGAAATTTATAACCTTTTAACTAAAATTTACACAAGAAACCAACTATTATTCTTAGATGATACACACCTTTTTGAAATATTAGATTTATCAAAATTTACTTTATTAATTGCAAATAACACAATAGTGATGATATTAAAGATACCTATCCTAAATCCAACGTCCTATAAACTTGCAAAAATCTTTCCTATACCTAACTCACGTTCTCAAATTCTCATACCGCCGACTTCTTACCACCTACAAAGTAACAAGGAAGAAAAATGGGTACATGAATGCAAACATGGCATAAATCAAACCATTTGCTACAATCCTATCGTCACCAAGTGCAGACTACAAAAAGTAAATAAATGCTCAATAGCTCGAGTGGAAGGCATGCATAATGTTCACTTAGTGCTATCTACTGGAATCGTTACCAGCTTCAATCCACCGCAAGAAGTGATTGAAAATTGCAATTACAAAATAAACAAATATACTCTACAAGGAACCAACTTCTTAAGAACAGATTGCAATATAATTATACAGGAAGAGAACATAAACATTCAATTCACCAATTTCACAATACAATTACCACCAATCTACATAAACGAATTAAAAGAAGCGTACAATGTCCACCTTAAAGCGAATCACCTTACAAATTTAGAGCAGTTGAAAAAGGACCTCCAAAGGATCGAAGAAAAATCTACATTACTACCTCTCGTTAACTACATCCATTACTTTACCACATCCATTATAACTTTAACCATTATAATTTTTATAGGCATTACATTCAAATTCAGGAAACAACTACACGACAGAATATGCAAGAAGAAAACGACTTTCAAAATTTCCAAAGAAAATGCAGTAGAGATGAATCTTCTTCCATTATCAAACGAGGACGCTTGAATCTTAATGAGGGAGGAATTACATTACCATTATCATTTGTATTATAAATTATTATTACTTACTATCCATCAATGTCAAATCCATAATGCATAGCTACTTAGCTGCATTTATGCTAATTAAGTTTACCTATGTATTATTTTAATCTGAAAACACAATAGCCTACGCATAATATTTTATCTTGTCAATGTATTCTAAAAGAAACCAAACTGTCGATTTATGTTTAATTTACCTTTTTAATGTAAACAATCTGATAACATAAAAAGCCGCCCTAAACTCGTCTCTGGTCGTTGTTCTTTATGCTATCAGCTTGTAACACCTCGCTCATCTAATGTAATTTAATTTAATAAAATCTTTTTTAAAAAATTCAACTCGTTAGTTTGAATTTAAGTATATAATTCATATTTACAAATCTTAATGCCAAAATATTAATGTTGTTATATTAAAAACTATAGTAATAATAATTGATTACCTAAATGCCTACTACATCTACCTTTTAAGTTTTTACAAAAACTAGGAAAGAAAAGATTTTTTTCGGAACAAACTGTTTTATTGTTTTTCAAAATATTCGCCTTTAAGATTAATAACACTCTGAAGATGGTATCTCAAAAACCAGGTTTCTGAAGACTTCAACTGCTTCTTGAGGTGATGAAAATCTTTGTCCACGCATTTTTTGTTTGATATTGGGGAACAAAAAGAAGTCGTTAGGCGATAAATCGGGTGAATACGGGCAATGAGTCATTAATTCGATGTTTTTCTCCTTCAATAAGCAATTGTTTGACGTGCTGTGTGAGAGGTGGCTCTCCAAAACGTTGGTTTTTTGTTGTTTTTTCTGATTTCCTCGATGACTTTTGGCAAACAAATTGTCGTATACCATTCAGCATTCACTGTTCTTTGGTCCTCCAAAGGAATGGTTGCGACATGTCCAGTGACACTGAAGAAGAAAGCGATCATTTTTTTGGAAGTGCTTCGTGAACGAACAACTTTTGTATGATTCGGTTCGTCTTGAAACACCCACACTGTGGATTGCTGCTTGGTTTCCAGTTCATAGGAATATATCCAAGTTTCGTCACCTGTGACGATGTTGTATACGGATTTTGATGTTCCTCGGTCAAATTTTTAAGCATTTCCTTACACCAATTAACACGAGCCTTTTTTTGTGCTTTAGTCAAGTTATGCGGAATCCATCGACAACAGATCTTTTTTACCGCTAAATGTTCATGCAAAATCGAATGTATTGCAGTCTTCGATATGCCTAAAGATGCCTCTATTTCACCATATGTCACATGTCAATCTTCTACAATCATGTTTCGCACAGTATCAATGTTATCTAAAATAACAACAGATTTTGGTCGACCTTCACGAGTATCGTCACTGACAGACGCACGACCACGACGAAATTCTGCAAACCAATTATATACTGTCTTTTCTGATAATGCTTCGTTACCAAAAGTGGAACGAAGCGATTATATGCATTGTTGTTGAGTTAGGCCTTTGCTAAAATCGTAAAAAATCATCCAACGAAAACGTTCAAGTGAAATTTCCATTTTTCTCACAAAATTGGTTTTTAAACGCTAACTATAAACAAACTACTTCGTCAATTTCTAACCCTTCACTGGTGTCACAATAAAAAATGTCAAATTTTACGAAAATAGTAATGACAGATTTCAATAGCGCCATCTAGTGGTCGTTTGTAAAAACTTAAAAGGTGGCCCTCTATACAACTTCAAATTAAAATCACATAAAATATGTTTGTGACGTCACACAAACTGGGTCTCCGGGTCTCTGGGTATATTACGTAATGCGTGATATAGCAGATGAGAGAGGGTGAAGGCGATTTTATGAGATCGCTATACCAGGGCAGACTAAACAAAAAATTAGAATAAAGTAGTTAAACATTTAAAAATATTTGGGAACTGATCTAACGTAGGACTATAGCAACGATATGGAACAGAAACTGAACAGAAACTGAACAGATTTAACAGAATATGTGGAGAAATAATTCGACATCTAAAAAATAAAACAAGAAAAGACACCCAAATTAAGTTCTACTAAACTAATGCAGTACCAACAATTACATATTATGGTAGCGAAGTATGGATAACAACAAAACAACAGAATCCAATCACAGAAAATGAAGTTTCTCAGAGTAGTTAAAGGCTGTACCAGAATGGACAGAATGAGAAACAAGATGAAATGAGCTAGATATATTGTCGTGAAACACGGCTCAATCAAACCCCCAAGTAATACTACCGGGAATAAAATCTCGCCCAATGTGTACACTCGAACAAATGAGCCCCAGCTAGCTTTACGTCGGTTTGCGAAATTAAGGCCACAGTATCTGCAAGTTGTAGGTATCGGCGAGATAAGATCAATTAAAAAGTGCAAAGAGTCAAGTGGTGATTTATTTGAATTAATTTGATATAAGACTGGAGCAAATCGAGACAAAATAGACACAATTGTCAAAGAGAATGTAAATTTGTGTACTTGTGTGCACAGTATAACCTGGATGGTATTATTTAAAAGCAAACAATATTCTATACCTCCACTTAACACAGTGTAAATGTAAAATGTGTAATAAAATAGCATAAAATCAATAATGTTCACAAATATAAAATTTTGTACCTTTTTCATAAAATTCTTGATTAACACAAATCTTTGAATCACCCTGTACCTCGTAGTCGAAATTATTGTGGTAGAATGGTAGGCAAACCGCACGGCAATGTGGCTTCCGGCTGGAACGCACATGTAGTATTCAGCTCCCGTATTTTGCTCAAATCTTCTTTATTCGCAAGAAAACAGTGAAAGTGGTATGTGTTATCTTCTCAAGTGGTATTCAAATCTCGAAAATCGATTTAAATAGAATTGCACGGCTTCTGTGTCGTACAACAAAAATGTGAACATGTGTTGAGAATCTTAACCTCCAAATTTTAATCGTGGTTAAAATCATCCAATTTCTTAAGCATCAAAATCGGTAAATAGGATAAATCTTGATTTATCTAACGCAGCAATCATGAAATAATCAATTTTCAGGATATTTTAGACGCGATGGCATCCAAAACGTAAATTTTATAATCAAATCGAATAATGTGCTCGATTCACAAAAAAGTGTAAAAACCTCAGTTTTACACAGTAAAATATTCAATAAACTCACTTGTACTATTAATCGCCAATATAATAGCTTTTGTGGCAGCAAAAGCTTGCAGAAAGGTCTTCTTTTGTAAAATCGCGAAGACGTTCGCAATTTACACGCGTCTCCTTTTACATATGGCACAAGACAAAACGCTCGCCACAATTCTTGCTCAAAAGTCGCTATTACCATCCAAATAACAATAAAATAGCAACAATAAATGTTAGTATGTACAAACTTTTTGCCGCCTTAATTCAAAAATTCACTTTTTAGAACAGAACACAAATTCGCACCAAGTTACAAATAGAAAAATTAAGTTTGTTTGTTTTATGTGTCATGGGTTACAAAATATCTCTTTTGTGTCGTCAACTTGCATCCAGCTTTGATGTCTTCAATTCGACACAATTAATTTAAAAGCAAAATTCAACTGGCTAAAATCTAACGACCTTTTGCACACTTCAACTTTGCCCCGCTGTTTCAAAAATTGCATCGTGCGCAAATCGTAAAATCATTTGCAAACAGGTAAAATTTTTTAAACATCAAAAAAATTAACAAGATGAACCCACTCAAATGCTAAACTGGTAACTTACTTCGTTCTCGTTTCACTAGCTTGACTCTGTTATTCTTTCCTAATTTAAATAATCAACTAAAACAATCTAAAAATTAAAAACCCATCTCATTTAACCTAAATTGTTCATAAAAACTTGACAAAATTTGTCACATAAAAATTAATTTTAAAAAAATAAAAATAACTTTCCCTTAATATTCTCAAAAATGCAGATTAAATACAGGGCCGGATCTAGACAGATTCCTTCGTTAACTCTAAATTTTAATTATTAAAAATTACACGTGGACTTCTTAGACATGTTATTCCAACTGATAAGTTGTGGCTTGCCTGTGATTTGCGTCACAACCATGCAAAAACCTACACTTCTTAAAAATAATGCTCAAGTCATAACAAACTAATTTACAAAATGACTTGCAATAATAAAAGTAAAATTTAAATCCCCTTATACTAATAAATTTAACAAAACTAACCCCTTCCTTAACATTAACTTATCTCTAATCTTCATCAGGGCTTAAATCAAATTCGTCTACCACCTCTCCATCAAGAAATTTTCTATCTTCGTATGAATAAATAGAGTCGAGATGAAATTTTCCACGCATTCGATTTGAATTGGGATATTTCAACGTGTACGAATTCTCATTTCTCTCAACAACAATGTAAGGACCCTCAAATGGAAGCTGAAGCTTTTGACAACGATCCTTGGATCTCAAGCCAACTCGTAAGCTTCGAATAATCACAAGATCCCCAAGTGCAAAGCTACACTTTTACTTAATCTTACTATTTACACCCTGTAAGTATCTATCTCTCCTTTTTTTAAGGCGTTCCCTAACTTTAATTAAATGTTCTCTGTAGTTAACCTCGTGATCAACAATCCAGGGTCTATCAGGCTGTTTCCCGAACATGACGAATACAGGAGGCAATTCCGTTACAGTACTTGGAGTTTCATTGATGAATCGCTCCACCAGAGGAATGTATTGGGACCATGAAATTTGATCTTGGAAAGTCAACAAACGAAGAAACTTGATCGTTTCCTGCACATATCGTTCACTCATGTTCCCTTGAGGATGTCTAACAGAACAAAAAGCTACCTTGATCCCCTTATTGTGCCAGTGCGTTTTAAACTTTAAACTTTGGAAATATCTAGCGTCGTCAACCAGAATGGTTTGAGGCGTGATAACATCTTTACAAAACTTTTCCAAACATTGGATAGTGACATCAGTAGTGCAAGTTTGTGTAGGATACAACTTTATGAATTTTGAAAAAGCATCAACTATAATCAAGAGTCCTTACTATGTGCCCCGCTGGGTATCAAATCTCCTATATGATCTAATGCTATAAAATTTTTAAACAACTAACTAATCTCTAATCAAATCTTTAAAATAATATCATCCTTTCAAATCAAAATGTTTTGCTATCGTCACCAACCTTATCTTACTAATTAAATTTTTAATCTATCAAAAAATCATGAGCCCAAAATTCTAACTACCCCTATACTAATAAATCTTGGTGACTTGACCAACTTCTTTTGAAACTTTAGCAAATTTTTCCTTCTTAAATCTCTTCAAAAACCTTTTCCAATCTTCAAATTTTCCTGTGATGAACTTTTATCAACAATTTCAATTTGCGTACCTGCATAAAACTTTTCTTCATAAATTCGATTCTACTAATTACTCTAGTCAAATCCTTCGCTATAACTTTATCATTTATAATCATAATCTCAAATCTCCATTTTCTCATTTCAATAAATCTTGCAAAATCAATAACGGGTAACATTCTATAGAAGCGGCTCCCTAACAATTTTTAATTAATTCATATCATAATACTCTATTTAATTCTCAATAATAACTCCAAAATATTCGCGTTATAGCGACAAATTCTTTCAAATTCCAACTAATTGAATCTCTAAATACCATCAAAATATTGCACAATACGCTTTCAAAAATTTCTATCGTCGATTGTTATTATTTGTTCATCCATAATTATTTAATTAAATTTCAGGTGGAAAACCTGATTTCTTTCCAAACTTTCTTCTAAATTTTTAAAAATTTCCAATTTGCCTTTATTTCAAAATTGTTTTATAAATTTGCTGTTTATTTCACCTTATTTTAATCTTATGATTTATTTAAAACTTTCTTGGGCGTTGATTTAAATTTTTGTGTTTTAATTACTAAATTATTTAATTATTTTAATTGTATAAGCTTCTTCATAATTCTTTCCTTGTTGGTGACGATTCGCGTTTAATTATAATCAAATTTACAATGTCCTTAATCACTATTATTTACAAATTATTTATTTACACTGTCCATTTCCATAGCGGTTATCATAAATTTTCTCTCCCACCTTTCTCTTTATTCATTGGGATGGGTTGTCTTCGTCGGTGTATTTCCAACGACTTCTGCGATACCCCCACTTCTGCAAGGAAACTTCTCGCAGCACCCTAACTACTTCCATCTTCTTCACTCGAAAACTTCCAAAAAATTTTCTCATTTTCAAAATTTTAATTTTCTTGAAAATCCTTCCAATTTCGAAAAACCATAAAGCTTTACTGGCTGGCATGGCATCTTCATCAGCAATAACCTCTTCCAAACCATCATCCCCTTCCTGATTTGGAGCACTTTCCACCTCTTCATTCAATTTACTCGAATTAACTTTTATTTTTATTTCACTTTTAATTTTATTCTTCTTAGGATATTTTCGTTTTCGCAACCAATTAAGTTTTCTTTTTGCTTTCAACCTTTTCCATTTTTTTATTCTAACTTGTCGTCTCGAATAAACCAGGACTTTTTTAATAGCAATGTCGCCTGTACGACATCTAGAAACTTTTTCTTCTTGGGTCACTACCCCCTCGTCTGATAAAACCTCCATCAGGACTTCTTTATTAATGTCGCCTGCGACATCTTCTTCTTTCATCAGGGTTGCTACCCCCTCGCTCACGACAATTTCTATCTCTTCATCTTCTTTTATGTTTTCATCTTCTTTGATGACTTCTTTTAATTTAATTTCTTCCAAATTTTTATTTTCAATTTCTTCTTCCAGGACTTTTTTGTTGACAATGTCGCCTGTAACTTTTTTTTTTCGATGCTCTCTGATACCATCCAAAAATTCTCTGTTATCCCTTCTTATTTCGTCAAGCTGCGCCATCATGTTCGTCATCATTTCCAAAAGTCCAACCATAGTTGCCATCTTAATAAACCCTATGCTAATCTCCTAAATTGACTCATAAAAAATATGCCCTTAAGTTGCTCGCTAAAAATTCTTATTTTGGCTGTTATACCAAACCGTACTACCCCTAATCTAACTTTACCAAACCCTAACTGACCTATAAATCGAGCCCCACTTCTGGTCGCCACAAAAACTATTTTTTGGCGCCACACTGAGCTTTACTACCCCTAAATTAACCCTTTCTCGAGCCCCACGTTCGTGTGCCACAAAAACTGTTGTCGTGAAACACGGCTCAATCAAACCCCCAAGTAATACTACCGGGAATAAAATCTCGCCCAATGTGTACACTCGAACAAATGAGCCCCAGCTAGCTTTACGTCGGTTTGCGAAATTAAGGCCACAGTATCTGCAAGTTGTAGGTATCGGCGAGATAAGATCAATTAAAAAGTGCAAAGAGTCAAGTGGTGATTTATTTGAATTAATTTGATATAAGACTGGAGCAAATCGAGACAAAATAGACACAATTGTCAAAGAGAATGTAAATTTGTGTACTTGTGTGCACAGTATAACCTGGATGGTATTATTTAAAAGCAAACAATATTCTATACCTCCACTTAACACAGTGTAAATGTAAAATGTGTAATAAAATAGCATAAAATCAATAATGTTCACAAATATAAAATTTTGTACCTTTTTCATAAAATTCTTGATTAACACAAATCTTTGAATCACCCTGTACCTCGTAGTCGAAATTATTGTGGTAGAATGGTAGGCAAACCGCACGGCAATGTGGCTTCCGGCTGGAACGCACATGTAGTATTCAGCTCCCGTATTTTGCTCAAATCTTCTTTATTCGCAAGAAAACAGTGAAAGTGGTATGTGTTATCTTCTCAAGTGGTATTCAAATCTCGAAAATCGATTTAAATAGAATTGCACGGCTTCTGTGTCGTACAACAAAAATGTGAACATGTGTTGAGAATCTTAACCTCCAAATTTTAATCGTGGTTAAAATCATCCAATTTCTTAAGCATCAAAATCGGTAAATAGGATAAATCTTGATTTATCTAACGCAGCAATCATGAAATAATCAATTTTCAGGATATTTTAGACGCGATGGCATCCAAAACGTAAATTTTATAATCAAATCGAATAATGTGCTCGATTCACAAAAAAGTGTAAAAACCTCAGTTTTACACAGTAAAATATTCAATAAACTCACTTGTACTATTAATCGCCAATATAATAGCTTTTGTGGCAGCAAAAGCTTGCAGAAAGGTCTTCTTTTGTAAAATCGCGAAGACGTTCGCAATTTACACGCGTCTCCTTTTACATATGGCACAAGACAAAACGCTCGCCACAATTCTTGCTCAAAAGTCGCTATTACCATCCAAATAACAATAAAATAGCAACAATAAATGTTAGTATGTACAAACTTTTTGCCGCCTTAATTCAAAAATTCACTTTTTAGAACAGAACACAAATTCGCACCAAGTTACAAATAGAAAAATTAAGTTTGTTTGTTTTATGTGTCATGGGTTACAAAATATCTCTTTTGTGTCGTCAACTTGCATCCAGCTTTGATGTCTTCAATTCGACACAATTAATTTAAAAGCAAAATTCAACTGGCTAAAATCTAACGACCTTTTGCACACTTCAATATATGAGCTAAATGAGAAGATCGATAACTATAGAAGATGCTGGAAAGATCATGTGGACAGAATGAAGAAAGATAGATTACCATCGAAATCTATCAATTATAAATTCACAGAAAGAAGAAACGTAGGTCGTCTAATACTTGAAGCGAGGAAGAAGAAGAAGAATATGAACTTAATCTTAATATGACGAAATGAAAGTTAGGTGTTACTACCCGTAAACGTTACCTATTTCAAAATATTTGGAACACCTAAGAAAAAAGAGTCGACCAGCGACTGCCCTTACTTATGTTTGTACTTTCTATATACTCTGGCGTAACCGCTGTCATATAAACATTCGTTACCCTCCTCGACATCAGGATCTCTGCGCAGGCGCCAAAAAACATGTTTCGATTGGCTGAAAATTGCGCCGGCACTGTAGGTATTTGTCAGAACTTCGCATTTAATTAGGACTAAAAATACTATAGTATACTAGGAAGGGGTTTTTAATTAATTTAACGACGTTGAATCCGAGTGGAGGGTGGTTGTCTTGTCAAAACTGACTCTTCCGCGCCTCTCCGCTCTGGCCGCTCCAGAGCCATTTTGACAACATTATATCAGCTAATAATATCCCCTAGGGCTTTCCAATTCGGAAAATTGTGGTACTGGGAAGGGGTGGATCTCTATTTGTTTTGTTGCAAATTTAAGCCAAAAATACTGCTAAGAATTGAAATTAGCTCGATGTTAACTGTACGATGGTGTAAGGTACAACTAGAAGTGCTGCGTCGATTCCCACTCGCCGCGCCTCAAGACCTAAAAAATTAGCACGGACTGAGAACATAATGTCCAATAAAGTCGAAAATCGCATCAGATACATAATTACCTTATCTTGATTCGATTGCTTCTTAAACCTTAAGGGGGGGTTAGGGTTAATTGGCAAAAAAGGCACATTTTTGTGAATTTCTTTTGACGACACAGTTAAAATCTATTTATTAAAACCAATGGTACATTAAAGTATAACGTTCGAAGAATATTGTGTAATATTTTCATGAAGAAATATTAAAATATACGGCAATGGCAGCAATTATTCGGAAGCGTCTCGGAAAAAAGTAGAATTGCGGTATCCCTCATAACTCGGTGCTGGATCATCCGAAATCAAAAAATCAAATTTCTTTCGTTAGATAATCGATTTCCCCAGGTAACCCTGGGAGGGTTTTTCGAAATTTAAATTTTTCACTTTTTGGAAACACTTTGAATGGAAAAACGCGATTTTTGCGAAAAAAATCGGCTAATTTGTTATTGTAAAATAAAAAATATTAACAAATTTAAAAAAAACTCTCCAGCGTTACCTCGTAAATTATGTACAGAAATTGTGTTCAAAATTTCAAAAGGATCGGTGCAGTAGTTTTGAATTTATGAGGGTCACCGACTTTGAAAACGTGAGTTGTGGGAACATCGCTTTAAAGTTTTGATCTAAACTTAAAAGATAAAGGTATTCAGGTATAAAAATACTCATAACGTCGTCAATTTTGCTCCGATTGACTTGAAATTTTGACACAATGTTCTTGAGATGTTATGCATGGAGTTAAAAAAATAAAAATAAATAGAATTTTAATACCCTAACCCCCCCTTAACCTCGATTTTATCTAATTTAAAGGATCATCTTTTATTAGTATTAATTTGAGACATGAAATTTTGAAGATAAGAAAAATTTTACTTGTTTTTAAACTTGATCAAATACAAAATTACGTAACAAAGTCAGAACTCGAGAGCCGGATCACACTAATTCTTTTAGTATCGGTTCGGTATAACAGGATTAAAAAACGAGAAAAATATTTTATCTTTATTATCTATCATTATTTTTAAAACATGAATATTATAATCAAATTAAATTCACAACATTTTATTGCTTTATATTTTCTCTATATTTAAGTAAAGCGGATTTTCGAAAGATGTAAGCATGTTGCTTTTACTAATAGGTGGTGGTAGCTTGACCATTGAATTAATTGAAAAATTGTAGCACCCCACAAAAGTTGCTATAAATATTTTAATTTGTAATAAAGCTAGCCGGGCACCTAAAACAGAGAATTTATATTTCATACGCGAGGGTTTAAATAATAATATGATTTATGATAACAATACAGATGCCAGTAGTGTTACGGGATAAAAGCAAGACCCATTTTACTTTTCTGGGCGCATTGGAAATATCGATTACCAATGTGCGGGGTGCTTAGCACTTGGATAGGTGACTCTTCTGGGAGCATGGACTATTTCTGTTATCTTTTTATTATCAAAACGAATTTGAGAAAATTAAACGAGTTGAAAAATATTACCCACCGATACAGTTTCGCGGTCCATCTCCAAACGTCAGTAACATAGAATTTGGTCGCATTGATTTAATTTCAGGTGAAAACCTTTCTGGATCAAATTTATCTGGATTTGGAAAATATTCAGGATCGTTGTGGAATTCATAACCTGGTAAGTGTACAATAGTTCCCACATCTATTACAATATCAGTATTGGGTAGTTGGTACCTTTTGGTGCAGGTTCTTGATAATGCTAACCCTGAGTACTTCCGAAGAGTTTCTAAAAAGAAAAATTAAAAATAGTAGTAGTAATAAAATTTTGACTGAAATACCTAAGATGCATTTATCCAAGTAAGTCATTTCCATTATGGCATCATAATCAAGTTTTCCTTCGTTTTGTTCTAAAACATTCATAATTTCTTTCCTTAAATTTATTTGCACGTCTTCATTCGAAGCCAATTCATAAATACAGAGCAAAATGTTGGTTGTAGAAGTTTCAAAAGCACCGCCAAAAAATAGTATAATTTCTGCCGTAATTTCTTCGATATTTAGAGATTTATCTTTTTCCGAAACTTTCTTGCCTAAATTGAAGTTACTTTCATCCTTTAAGTCAATATTATTTCTTAATTGAAGCAACGGTCTGTATTCGCCGTTCTCGCCTCTTTTTGTGCTCAGAATTGTGTGCAATATATTCTTTTCCAGCACCCGCATACTTCTGCTTCCTGCTGCGACATGCACATTGTCTCGAAAGCATACGTATTTACGTTAATCACGTAATTATGTAGCTTTTTATGTTTGAATTTGGATATCCAGGTATTCGTTGCTGCTGCTAGATTGCACAACCAATCTCCATTGCTGTTTGTTTCTTCGTGCAACGTTTTATTTCACGCCACTGCGCTTATATGGTCTTCCTTACTTATTTTCGCATTAAAGTCTTCCAGTATTACCAATAGGTCCTGCCTAGGTACTGTATTACATAGGGTTTCAATGTCACTGTAGAATTCCTCCTTCTCATTTTCGCATCCATCCTCGGTTAGGGCATAGCTAATTGCATTGGGCATAGCCATCAATGGTAGTCGGATCAAGAATTCATTTCTCTTGCTGAATTCGTTATTATGGTGGCTATATGAAGTTCTTGCACCTAAATTCTTGCTTTCTGGTTGGAATATTTGACAGCCTTGTTAGTGCTAATGTTCGGACGTTTTTACATTTTATTTAATTTATTTTACAGTGTAGCAATTACTTTAATTTATTTTATTTTATATTGTATCATTCTTTTTTTAAAAAACGTTAGCAACTAATGTTTGTTTATCTAGTTAGTTTTACATCTCAAATAGACAAGTCATGGTTTTATTTATTCAAAAATATGTATCAATATTATACTTGTTAATAAAATACTAATTCATTTTACCAATTACAGCGCAATTCAAATTATGCATGTACTATCATGCAACTACAAATTCTAAATATAAAATAGAATTAAAAAAGGTTTCAACAAGGCAGCAATATCTTCAGCTAATTTGACAATTCTATTTATTTATAAACTAATTGTTTAGAAAAAATCGGAAAAAATATATTATACTCTATAACAAAACTGAATCTATATTTATAAAATTTTTGGGTTAAATAATGTTTAAAACGTCTTTATTTTGATTCGAAGCAATCTTCGGCTGCCCAAATATTTTGGAATACGATAACATATTTTTATGTGACGTTTATATACAGGGCTGTTGAATCAAATTCTCTAACACAACCCAGTAAACACATACACGTTGAATTACGGTTGAAACAACGTAACTTAGGTTGAAAGTACGTTATACGTTACTTTTTGGTTGAATATATCAACGTTGGTAGTCCGTTGATAGCAAACGGTTAATTTCCAACGTTATAACGACGTAGATAAATACTAATAACTCAACCATTGGTACGATTTTGACGTTAATTATACGTTACTTTCTATGGTTATTGTAACGTGTTTTTCAAACGTATAT
The DNA here is from genome assembly GCA_958510855.1 of Rhagonycha lutea. Classification (NCBI taxonomy): domain Eukaryota; kingdom Metazoa; phylum Arthropoda; class Insecta; order Coleoptera; family Cantharidae; genus Rhagonycha; species Rhagonycha lutea. The sequence continues at coordinate 33,702,820 of OY294040.1, forward strand.
GCAACGTTACAAATAGATCTCATTGTCAACGTTGCCATATAACGTTATTTATATCGTAATTGTAACGTTAAATTAGTATGAAAAGACAACGACTCGGTGATATTTCCGTAAAAAACTACGTATTAGTTAGCTATGGATAAAACTTCGAGAAAACCGTACATAAAACCACGTCTATCCATACGTTGAAGATACCCAGTATTTAAACGTATTTTTATATCGTAATTTTAACGTTGAATTAGTATGAAAAGACAACGCCTTGGTGATATTTCCGTCAAAAACCACGTATTATTTAGCTATAGATAAAACGTCGAGAAAACCGTACATAAAACCACGTCTATCCATACGTTGAAGATACCCAGTATTTAAACGTATTTTTCTATCGTAATTTTAACGTTGAATTAGTATGAAAAGACAACGCCTTGGTGATATTTCCGCCAAAAAAACACGTATTATTTAGCTATGGATAAAACGTCGAGAAAACCGTACATAAAACCACGTTTATCCATACGTTGAAGATACCCAGTATTTAAACGTATTTTTCTATCGTAATTTTAACGTTGAATTAGTATGAAAAGACAACGCCTTGGTGATATTTCCGTCAAAAACCACGTATTATTTAGCTATGGATAAAACGTCGAGAAAACCGTACATAAAACCACGTCTATCCATACGTTAAATATACCCAGTATTTAAACGTATTTTTCTATCGTAATTTTAACGTTGAATTAGTATGAAAAGACAACGCCTTGGTGATATTTCCGCCAAAAAAACACGTATTATTTAGCTATGGATAAAACGTCGAGAAAACCGTACATAAAACCACGTTTATCCATACGTTGAAGATACCCAGTATTTAAACGTATTTTTCTATCGCAATTTTAACGTTGAATTAGTATGAAAAGACAACGCCTTGGTGATATTTCCGTCAAAAACCACGTATTATTTAGCTATGGATAAAATGTCGAGAAAACCGTACAAAAAACCACGTCTATCCATACGTTAAATATACCCAGTATTTAAACGTATTTTTCTATCGTAATTTTAACGTTGAATTAGTATGAAAAGACAACGCCTTGGTGATATTTCCGCCAAAAAACACGTATTATTTAGCTATGGATGAAACGTCGAGAAAACCGTACATAACACCACATTTATCCATACGTTGAAGATACCCAGTATTTAAACGTATTTTTCTAACGTAATTTTAACGCCATTTTTCAATATTATTATCTATTTTAAAATCATTTCAAAAAGTGAATTACATAATATTATGATGTATTGAATATGATTTACAATTTATCATTTATTTTATTTTAAACGACTCTTAAAAAATGTGCACTTTATTTATGTTTTATATTTTAAACGCAAAGTTTTTTTTAATAAACCTTACATTTCATTTTTTAAATTAACTTTTAAGTTACAAGTTTTAACAGGCCACATTTATAAAATTTATTCGGATACCCTTTATATTTTTTAAATATTAATTTTTATTTTAAGCATTTCAGAAATTGATACTGTAAACTACGAATTATTTTCTCGAGTGAATTTATTTATAAATTAGTTATAATAATAATTGTGATCATCAAAATTGATAATCACAAACAACTGCATTAATTTATATACCCTGTGTAGCCCAGCTGGTTAGAACGCTAGACTCTTGCAATGGACTAAAAATGTTCCCTGGTTCGATCCCCACTAGGAGAGATTTTTTCCGTTGGAAAAAAATAAAAAGTAAGTAGATTGTGTTATTAATGTTTATCAATAGTTATTTTTCAGAAACATGGATGCAATTGAAATGGATTGATTTAGAAATAGAAAATACCCATGGAAACAAATAAATGGATATTATGAAAATTATGATTAATAATAATATGTATTTGCACAATAGGTTTAGTACACGGATGGTTTAGTACTACGGAAAAATCAAGGTCTACTAAAGATGTAATTAATATCTATCTAAATAAATAATTATAATTGAATTTCTTTTTAATTCTTTTACTTTAAACAAATAATATTAAATCAATTAACCAATCAATTAATCCATAACCGTTATTAACGTGTGGTTATCGTTTATTTCTAACATTTATTCCACGTACGTGTGTTTACTGGATATACGTTAAAATAACGTTACATTTTGCCTGAGATGGTTCAATAAAGGTTAAAATCAACGTTAAAACAACGTTGGTTGCTAAGTTGAAAAATACTTTAAAGCTCGCGACATTTCTACGCAAATAATACGTTACTCCATAACGTATATTAACGTATGGTTATCGTTCATTTCTAACGTTTATTCCACGTACGTGTGTTTACTGGGAAAGCTACAAAAAAAATCTACTACATAGTTATTATCCGGATCAATAACATCCTGCAAATTTTGATATCTTTAAAAGAATCAGATGGGTGATTAATTACAAAAATAAATTAAATACATGTTTAAATAATAAGCAAGTATTGCAATTCAATTTGTCAATACATTTAATATAGCATTTCCTATTTCTATTTTAAATACACAATTCTGTCTCTCTGATTTGAATACACAATTTTATATCTACGGCTATTAGGACCGATTGTGGTCCTAATTACAAGATTAAATTTTACAGTTTGCTTTGGATCATTAAATTATCTAAAAACCGCCTGAACTTTTTTTAATTGAGTCTAGAATCTAGCCTTCCCTGAGTATAAGTGGCCTCAAATTGTTTCCGCTCTAAAATAGCTTCCGTGGAACTTTGGGGTGATTGTTCGGAACATAACGGCTAACTTAGTTTTCCGATTGAAGGACTGAGAAGTTGAGTTTTGGAACACCACAATATGTTAATTCGAACGGTTACTCTTTATCAACTTCGCGAACACAAAAACACTGCTGCAGAGCTGATCTTGGAGCTGGACCGTGAGAGAGATGGTGTTGGAGATGATAAGCGAGATTGAATCATCCAGATAACGAAGGAATTCCCCAATCGTCATGCAAAACAACAACAATGGTCGTTAACTCGAGGTTATGGTAAACAACAACAAAAAACTTAGCCAACCGAATGAAGTCGGATGTTATCAGACGGAATTCCGTGTAGTAGTACGATGATCATAAAAGAGCCTCTCTTATCTCCAGATGTTATACAGGAGCTCAAAAACACTACTCGACAGCCGGACTACTTGTTTTAAACGACTTGGCACGAGAAAAAAATCACATTAGACCTAAAATATTTGTTCACGCCAACCACCGGCAGTTAACAAAGTCGCTGTGAAATTACGTACGGTCACTTTCGTAGGAGTTGCGAGATTCATGGTATTTTAAAATTCCTACTCTTCGTTCACGCCAGCTTATCTGAACTTGCACGTAAACGCCTGTATCAAATGCATGCAATTGAATATTTAATGCAAATAATACAACAGGATCGCATTAAGGAATATTATGAAATTAAATCATAAATGCAAAAATTTATTACACTACAATTCAATAAAATGAGCTTTGTCATCATATTCTTATTAGAAGTGCTAAGTAAAATAGGATCGATTTAACGTGCTCGGCTGGGTCTATAGGACATTTCAAACACGGCCACAGGGCTCGGGATCCAAGATAACGCTGGATTAGCGCGGTGCCTTATTTCAGTATCCGACAAGTCTTACACATACTCCCCTTTCAACTTACCAAACAAAGGAAGCTGTCGGCTATGGTTATGCCCAAATTAACAGATAGTCTTCTAAAATTAGCCGATGAAGTTAACTAGTTGACTGATTTCCAGATAGCTATCTTTCCCGTTATATAATTCCCGTTACAGGAATATCGCCGAACAGTCACTTAAAAGATGTATGGAACCAAATTTTGATCGCAGGAAACGCAAATATGCAATTTTCTCGACAAAATGAATGGCGTACCATATATATTTTTCCATTTTTTCCACCAAATATCTACTTGTTGGCCCTAGGAACTGTCGTAGTGAAAGTTTTCTATTCCAGTGATTCGTAATCCACGTTAAGTTGTAGGTTTTTTTCCACAATAGTTACAAAAAAAATTGTACAACATATCTAATTTTTTGATCATCAGGGGATCCTGTGAGAGCAAATCGGATAAAATATTGTTATTTGGTAAGCTCAGGGGTTCTTAGTGTCGCATGAGATCTCTTGTGAAATATTCGCGATCTTTCGTTGAGTTTAAATAAAAATGCTTCTTTATAGCTTTTCTATTTCACAAGATTCCTCGATCCAGGCATGAATTTCTATTTGCCTTTTTGCGTCTTTATGCTTGCATTGATTGTAAATATGGACAGCGTGGCGCGAATGCGACTTTGAAAGCTATAGCTATAACGATCAGCATATCTATATTATTTAGTCACAATGATTTTCTTGAGTGCCGATTGAATTTTAGGTTAATGAATATCTTTTTGGTTTTAACTGAATCTTCTTCTTCTTCAGCCCATCCTAGTCCACTCCTGGACCATAGGCCTCTCCAGTAATGGAGGTTTTTGCCATAACTCATCATACTGGCTAGACGGGTTGGTGAGTAGTCCGCATATCATATCTTGCTAAGCTAACCTTCAGATGTGCCTATAGCCCTGTTTTTTGTTTACGGTGGCAATTCGTCAACTTAGGGGGACCGCCGGCTTAACGTGCCCTCCGAAGCACGGAGACTTGGTCATAAGAAAGTTTGACTCTCCCCAGGTTTGAACCTGGTACCCTGCATTCGCATCCAACTGCGTTAGCTTCAAGGCAATGACCGTCTCTTAACTGAATACTGCAGATTAAACAAACAACTTTGCTGGATGGGGTATGCAAGTGATCCTGCATGTCGTGGATCTGAATCTCGAAACAGCTGAATATGTATTTTGTCATTGTCCGGAGTTAAGTTCAATCAGAGGATCTGTGTAAGGGATTCTTGGTCCGCAATGGCCGGTATCACACACTCCGTCTGGCAAAATTCTGGAGATTACTCTACAGTTGTGATGGTTTGATCACTGACAGGATGGGGGTTCAGCTAAAAATCAGAAGTAGACTAATGGGCCCAATTTAGAATTTCATATTGAACTTTAAGTATCACAAGTTTTCCCATAGATTTATGGGAACCCACACCATTACTACAGGTCCTATTGAATGCATATTTTGGAAAAATGAGCAAAATTTTACTAATTAATTCACTTTTGTGGTAGGTATTTATTTGAATCCTATTTAGTTTTTACTACATTCTTACCAAAAATGATTACATAATAATATTTTAGCCAAGGATGACAAAAGATAATCGGCATGATTTTTCATTATTTATAAAATTATAGTAATTCATACTTTCTCGATATTTAAATAAAGCGGCGTTTCAAGAGAAGAAATCACATTACTTTTATTGAGAGTTGGTGGTAATTTGACTCTGGAATTGATGGTAAAATTGTAGTTACTCAATATTGTTACCAGAAATATTTTAACTTGCAATAAGGCTAGCCGGGCACCTAAAAATGGAATGTAAAATTATGTGATCCTAAATTTGCAACATTTAGAGCAAATCTTCAAACATGGGTGTTACGTCAATTTAAATCTAACCAATGGCGATGAATGATTTGTTTTGATAGTCAATAGATTGGAAGATTATAACTATATAAATAATTTTTTTAAGCTGACACCGTAATAAGAAAAGAAAAAATTACGATAGTCTTCTCAAGCATAAAAATGAAAAGAAAACTGGTTAACAGTTTCTGACTGCCGGTGCCGAAAATCTCCATATCTAGAGTCCGGATTTGTAGCTATTATGCTTTTTCTGAAAATTCGAAGCAGGTGAAAATTTTTAGAAAAATTTTGTGTTTTAACTGAAAAGAAGTCATTTGGTATCAAGTTTTATATGCTTTTTTTGCTTTTTTTTGGCTTTTTGTGCTTTTCGTGCTTTTTTTTGACTTTATGTGCTTTTCGTGCTTTTTATACTTCATTAATGCTTATTTTACAAAATATTTCAAAGTTTGATCTTTTAAATGCATCTTTCTCTTTTAAAATGCAGAAAATTTTACAAATGTTGCTTATGAATTAGAAAATTCGGATAGCAAATCTATAAAAGATTGCCAAAATGTATTAAATAATCCAGAACTCAAAGCAAATTTAGCGTTTATTAAATGCCACTGTAACTTTGTTACTGATGTTATAAAACCTTTCGAAAAGCAGCAAATGCGACAATATAAAAAAGAAATTGAAAGATGTGTTAGAGAAAAATGAAGGATTAAAAATCTTAAATAATATAGCTAAAACAATAGCTGTAGAAACTATTGAAGATTTTGAAATGGAACCCCAACTTGTAGCAAAATTCAAATTTGCACCTATTACTAGTGTAGATGTCGAAAGAAGTTTTTCTGCCTACAAAAATCTATTAAGTGACAGAAGGATGAATTTTACTAAAGAAAATTTGGAAAAATTCTTAATTGTTTCAAAAATTAAATTAATAGGTACTTTTCTTTATACTTTTTTTTTAATAAAATTTGTGCTTTTTTTGACAAATTTGATGCTTTTTTTAGTATTATTTGGTGCTTTTTTAAGCACTTTTTTTCTCATTTTTTATGCTTTTTTATCCGGACTCTATTAATAAGTGTAGTCCCACAGAATGGAAGCAGGTGACCCGAAAATACTTACGAATTAATACCAGCAACCAGAATTAGATATAGACAACCTGCTTTCTTTATAGTCGAACTTTAAGCATAACCTACAATAATTGTAATGCAAAATAACAGACCTATACAATTACGCTGTCCTTCTCCAAATGTCAAAAACGTACAACTTGGTCGCATTGACTTATTTTCATGTGAAAACCTTTCTGGGTCGAACCTTTCAGGATTTGGATAATATTCAGGATCGTGGTGAATTTCATAAATTGGAATGTAGACTATAGTTCCTACATCTAATACAGTATCATTATTATTGGGAAGTTTGTAACGTTTGGTGCAGTATCTTGCCGTTGTCGCCGTTAATCCGTACTTTCGCAGAGTTTCTAAAATAAAATGGATTACAGAAACAATAATAAATACAGATCCAAATTAAAATTGACAAAGCTCGGTATTTAGTTTCTGACTAGTTAGTTATATTAAATTACCTGTGACGCATTTGTCCAAATAAGTCATTTCCATTACGGCCTCGTAATTAGGCTTTCCTCCATATTTCCCTAAAACACTCACAACTTCTTCCTTTAAATTATTCTTAACATCTTCATTCGAAGCTAATTCGTACAAACAGAACAAAATTGTTGACAATGAGGTTTCATAAGCTGCGCCAAAAAGTATAAGAGCTTGAGCTGTAATTTCTTCGATCTTCAAAGATTTTTCATTTTCCGAAACATTGCCTAAATTCAAATTATTTTCATTCTCTATATCAACATTATTTCTTAACTGAATTATCGAATGCATTAGATCATTCCGCACGACGTTGTTCTTCTCTCTATATTCCACAGTCGATTTGACTAAATTTAAATAAAAGTTTTGGAGTACGGAATTGCTGAACGGAATTTTAAAGAAATGTAGCACTGAAGGGCACATTAGATTCAATGTCGTCCTAATGCTTTGATTAAAACTGCCACCAAATGTGTTTTCAGCATGATTCCTAAATTCAATGTTTAAATTTTTCAAAGTATTGCATTCGATTCCAAAAACGCCCATACCGATTGCATCAACCATGAATTTACCGGCCAGATCTTTCACATCAACCACTTCACAGCTTTCTGTTGATTCATCCAACACCGATTTTAACTGATCACCAACTTGTAGTAATGTGCGGCACATGTGCTTCATCTTACTTGGTGAAAAAGCTGGGGTTAATTGATCTCTCATTTTCCTCCATAGCCTACCTTTTGCGGAAGCTAAATGAATGGTAAGAGGATCATTTTCATCATGATAAAACGGACGGTCTGTAAAATGATCAAAATCTTTTGTAAAAATCCGTTTCACCAAATCGAGGTCGGCTATCACCAACGTAGGTACGTTCAAAAAATAAAATCCCATATACCCATCTCCATGCCTTTTACATGTTTCATATACGTCTTTAAGTATCCGAGATATGTGAATTTTCCCAAGGATTACGTCTGTTAAATTTCCAAACAACAGATTTGGCCTCAGTGTTTTCACTCCTCTTTTCTTCCAGTAATTGAATGTCCAAAAGTAATATAAGGCTGTTATCGCTAACCCGCATAATAAAATAAGTATTGGATTCATCGTGTTTCTAAATTTGAACTCATAGAAAATCGTTGTGGAATAGTTTTTGGAGATCCTAAAATTGTAATAAAATATTGCAGCCCTCTTAATAAAATAAGAATTGCATTATGTTTACAGCATTTAGATTAACTTGAAATATACAATAATGTAAAAAAGTGAAACTTTATTAAATTGAAATATTAAAGTCATATTGCTTTATCTTGCATCCTTCACGCTAATCCTTTTTTGTTCTCTATTTCTGATTCATTTTTCACACAATGATATATAATAAATTATAGTGAAGTGCTTTTGATTAAATTTAGTTGAGATTTAAATAATTTAGCGCCAGTTTTCATAAAATCATCACACCTATTTTTCCCACCATTGCAATTTGGAAAGAATTAAATATTATATTATCATAATTTTCTGATACTTATGTCCGTACTGGTAATATAATATAATTATTAATTTGTCAGTTCGATTGCAACTCATTTAAATGATAAGACCTTTCAAAAACATAATAAACAATTAGATAATTCGATATGTTTCGATAATAATTTGATAAAAATTACGAGTAGCACAATATAGTTACATAATTTATTACAGTTGTAAAATAAATAGCAATTTGTAAATTCTGTAACCAACTTTACATGATGGTATAGCGACAAACAGAGATCAATTCACTAAATTAGTAATGATGTCAAATCCCCTAAATATAGGTCAATCGAAAGAAAATTCAAAGTGGATTGAATACAGGCTGTAAAAGAAAGTAAATTGAAATGGGTTTGATATGTTTATTTCGGAATTTTGAAAACAATTAGGACTCCCAAAGTTAGTTTACACGAGCATATAGCATAATAATTAACGGAATTGAGAAGAGTATGGAGTTTCCCAATGTTCCCATGTATGGGATCACTGTATCAGATGTAGTAATCGTATTCGTCAAAATCAAAGAAGATGAAGACCTTGATGTGACTTAAGAGGAAGATGACTACATCATCATCTTGTAGAATGACAAGATCCTAGAGTAGATCCAAAAGATATGAATTTTTTTGTCAGCGGTAGTCAGGGCTGTGCAGTATCTCAAATACATGTATTTGAAATATGTATTTGAAATACATTTTGTATTTTGGAATTTGTATTTCAAATACATATTTTCATGTATTTTGCCCACCCCTGGCGGTAGTTATAAGAGCTGTCGGGTGCGACAATTCATAAAATCAAAATGTTGTCATGTCTTCCAATATGGCAGATCAGACCCTCCTGCGGAGGGTCTTTTTAGTTACAACCAATTCTCTATTAATGCCGCAAACTTTCTTAAATCTGAGCTTATTAGTTCTATTTAAAACCGTAATTTTGCTTACCAAATTTTCTTAGAGGGTATATTTCAAATAATTTAAAGATTCAAGAAAACCTCTTTTTGCTAACTAATATGGACGACTGAACTAATTAATTAAATATTAATCTTAAATTATTTTGTAGATTACATTGATTAACTGCAGATTTGGTATCTTTACCATTATCTTCAAATAATATTAATTGCTCAAAAGTTTTAAACTGCGCTTACATTATATCGAATTTTTATATCACTTTAAAGTAATTTGAAAGTGGAACCACTGTTTGTCGTATTCAAGTATGATCGTATGGTTTGTCATCAAATAATTTTGGCAAAATTAAATAATTTTCTTTTGTTTAAATTTGAAAGTATCTTTATTGCCCAGTACATTGTGAATTAGTAATTGTTCAAAAAATAACGTCATTGGTTTGTAGGACCAATTTTATCCACTTGCTAGTAGTTTCCGATGTTGCATTGTGGAAGGTAGGGTTTTGAAAAATTAACCAATGGATTATTTGTTCTTCCTAAAATGCTTCGTTCGTTCCAAAAATGTTAAAATAATGCCAGCGATACAAATATTATATTCAACTATGAAGAAGGGTAGAATAAGCCTAAGTTGCAGTCTACTTCTACAAGAGGTCTCTATTACCACACCCTGTGAATCTCATACTCTCCTGCTGAGCTACCGGAGTGTGCGTTTCTTCTTTTAGGATGGACTTATCAATAAACATTTTGTTTCGACGCTAGTTTACTAATTATTGTATTTACAACTTTACAATATTACAATTTAAATTCAAACCCTTATAGTCCAGTCAATAGAGACATTCGTTATAGGTGTGACTTTGCAAAAATTCTGCACAGCATTGATATTTTTAGGATCGTTAAGTAGGCTTATAAAAAGCTTAAATTCAAAAATGAGAATTATGAAACTTCGAGCGCTAGCCGCCATCTTGGAAAACGCGTTTCGTATCATATCTCGGAAACGGCTTACTTTAGGATGAAAAACATGGAGACCTTTTTTGTAGATAATTGAATTTCCCACCTTTTTTGTTCGAAACTTTTTTTTATTCAACTTACCGTTTTTCAATTACAGCTCGTTCAATGTCGCAAATCTCCTGTTATCCGCTGTTATCCGCTGTAACTCCCTGGAAAGTCGATTTAACGATGAAACGTCCTGTATTTGCGACATTGAACGAGCTGTAATTGAAAAACGGTAAGTTGAATCAAAAAAAGTTTCGAATAGAAAAGGTATTCAATTATCTACAAAAAAGGTCTCCATGTTTTTCATCCTAAAGTAAGCCGTTTCCGAAATATGATACGAAACGCGTTTTCCAAGTTGGCGGCTAGCGCTCGATGTTTCATAATTCTCATTTTTGAATTTAAGCTTTTTATAAGCCTACTTAACGATCCTAAAAATATCAATGCTGTGCAGAATTTTTGCAAAGTTCATTTCTCTATTGACTGGACTATTAGCACACAATCGACATTTTGTTGATTATATTCAGTGCGTTCGTATTTCATCCGCAATAATATCCAATGGTGGAATTTCTTCAAATATTCTTTTGGTTTATTGAAAATGGTTCTCTCATGACATGGTCTTGGCAATGTAACCACATCATTGAAATATACAGATTTAAGTGGTATTTTGAGTTTGGACAATAGAAAGAAGTAACACGGAGCTAAATCTGAAAGAGCAGTGGTTGGTCAAGTACAATGACTTGACCTTATGGGATAATTCTGATTACCCTATTTCGATTGGCCACATTTTGCATAAAATTTAATCACACTTCTTATTACATAATATTTGCAGGAATGAAATTTTTGACGTGACATATTCAAAGTCGTAAAGTAATTGTTTATCAATATTTTTTATTCACTGTTTAATACAGAATTTGCATTACCATTGAATATAGTAGGTACCTAATAAAAAATAATTGTGTGCTATATATTGTAGTATTTTGAAAAAATAGAGTAAAGTTGTGAAAAGGGAAGGAGAAAATTTGATTTTATTTAGCAATCAAATTAATTTTAATTTTTTAAGATTAAAGCAGAAGTAATTAGGGAGGTAAAGAGGACAATATTAATATTAAACTTAAGGTAGGTAAACCTTAAGGTAAAACCTCAAGCGAACTAAACATATTAATTGAGTTCGAAATTCTAACCTGGTTTTATCCGCTTATTGGAGTTTGTGGCGTCTCCTAACGGATTTTTGATGAAATTATAAATAGTTTCGATATAATTGTTATTTGAAATCTACTTTTTATTTATTTGTGGTCAAGTCTTGGCTCTATTTCTACAAAATCCTTTAGAGGGCGCCACAAACTCTAATCATCGGATCAACCCGGTTAGGTTTCTGAACGCGAATATAAAGTGCATATTACTAGTGCAATACATATTTGGAAAAATAACATTTCGTGCGTTGAATATCGAAGAAAAAATGCTGCTATATATATTATTTTATGTGCTATTATAATATTGTATACTTAAGTTACACAAGTGTACATAACAAACGCTCAACCTATCGAAATATATTGAGTGCAGTAGTAGTGAGATACACTGTCAGTCGACTACAATCCACCAATGAAGTCTGCATTTCAAAAAAGTGTAACAAAAAGTAAAAAACGATATCGTGACTAGTTATACCATCTTGTATTATTCGGATATATTGGAGTATATATTTCGAAATAAGAGTTGATCATGGCTACTTCTTTATTTAGATAGAGAATTTGCAGTTCTGCCTTATACATACCATTGGGAATAAGAGGAGGTAGCTGAGTTTCATCAAAGACAAAGTTGTACGCGTAATAAGTAACATCCTGTAACAAAAATAATTTAGGTGCTTTCGTTTTAACTACAAATTATTTTCAATACCTTATAAAAGATAAAATTTGTAATGTTACCACATTTTTTCATTTGTTGTAGTCCAATTACATTTGCATCAAAACATTTTTTTGAATTAACTTGAAAACGGATCATAATCGGTCGATACTCATTACTTAAAAACTTATAATCTTGCACGAGTATCTAAAAACAACAATACAATAGGATGGTGCCCCAATAATGCAAAAAATAGTTTATTGTGATATTGGGATTGAAAGTTGCAATTCTTAATCATTCTTTAAAAGATCTTGAAACTTTACAAAAGCTAAAGTAAACTTTTCTACATAAATCGACACTTATTGCACCAATAACATGAATTATGTTGGTGTAAAGGTATATATTGTCGTGATGCACAGCTCAGTTACACCCCTAATTATAGTCAGCGGTGAAACCTCGCTTAATGTGGTCCACTTCAACTTAATAGGTCCGGCTAGCTTTAAGTCAGGTTTACATATCTGAGGCCACAATATCTGCAGGTTGTAGGTTTCAGCGATATTAAGCAAATCAATAGGCACAACAAACCATAAAGTAATTTATTCAAATGACTCAAAAACAAATGTGAAGCAATTTTGGATTTCCTTGACACAATCGACAAGCGATATTCAATAAGTGTATCTGATGTGTAGAAACATCCAATAAAGAGTATCATTTATGTACAACACTTTAGCTATACTTTTATTAGATGTTCCATAAATGTGTAATAGTGTAACATCAATAAAGAAAATTTTACAACAATGGTGTTTTTATAAAATAATGTTCAATTTCTTACTCATGAAAATCTAGTAGTTGATACTTATTACGAAGCACCCAGTACATCAGACCGTACGCCGCTGCTCAGCATTCACTTATCAAGATGCCCTCCAGTTGGTAAAAACGGTAGCGAATTAACATCTGTGTTGATCCAGAAGCCTTTCCATTTATCCAAATAAATAGTGAAGTGAACGTGTGAAAATTCTCCAGTGTAGTGTTCAAACCTCGAATGTCGGTTTAAACAAATCTTTCCAACTTCTTAACCAAATCGGAACCATAAAACATCTGGCAGGAAAAATTAACCTCCAAATTCCACATGTGGTTCTTTTAAACCACCAAAATTAACGAATATCTACTTGTTCGGTACGTACAATGAAATTTGATTTGTGTAATAGTACAAATCATCGAAATTAAACTTCTAAATGTAATTTCAGATACGAAATTATCCAAAAAGCAAAATGGCATCAATAGAGTCGAATATTGCTTGCGCCCACAAAGTACACGTAAAAACGTTGATTTACGAAATAATACGTTTCAAAAATAACTCACGCTTATCTCCTATCGCTGGTATAATGGTTTTTGTGACTACAAAAACTCTCAAAAATGGTCTTTTTGAGTAAAATTGCGAGGTAATTTTCGCAACCCCATGAAATGCATCGTCTTCATCAACGGTCGGCGCAAGACAAAGCCTCGCCGCAAAATTGGCTTCATAGTTCAAAATACCACAATTATAAAATAAAAAATCAACAAATTTTTGTAAGTATTCGTTCCTTTTTGCCGCCACAGATTTAAATTTTCACTGTTTTCACATTTTAGATAACACTCACTTTACATGTTCGACAAAACCACAAAATCGCAAGAAATACAGCAGTTCTTTAAGAAATATCAAATTTGTATTGTTTTGTGTGTTTGAAGTAACAAAACAATCGCTTCCGTCATCTCAAAATTGCTTCAAAATTAAATGTTTACAATCGACAAAATTTAAATTTAACCAAAATTAATATTTGCTCATTTGATCGACTTTTTCACACTTCAATATATTGAGACGGACGTTAGCATAGCGATTAAACGCATAGACTGCTAACACAGAGAACCTGGTTCGACTCCGGGCGAAGTAAAAATCATATTGTGGCCGTCTCCCCTCGGCAGGCAATGGCAAACCACCGGGGTGTAATCTGCCATGAAAAGCCATTATTAAAAGGCTCACCACACCCTGCAGAAGGGTTATGGACTGAGGAGGAAAGGTATATTGGAGTTAACGAATGATATAACATAACACCAGAGAAATAAAGCTATATCTCATGATCTTGCGATTACATCGTCGTCTACACGAGCTGTATGGCAAGTTGCACCATTTTGTTGAAACCACATATTGTCCAGATCAAGATAGTCTAATTTATGCCAGATTAAATCAGTAATCATGTCATAGCAAAGCCCAAGTTCTTGAGAACGACGTGAAATTAATTATTCTGGAATATTACTCACGCTTTGAACATAAATATCAATTTTGGAAGAAAATCAGAAAAAAGCAAACGTTCTAGGTTTCAAAAAAATATATAATAGTACAAGTTGGATAGTTCTATATTTCTAATAAAAATGTCATCTTCAATGTGAGTAATTGGTTTAAGAAAAATATATTTTTGATTGCATTTTAGGAGATTGCACGTGTAAGTGCATTACCAAAATTGTTAAAACTATTTTATGTATTTTAAAAAATATTATACCAAAGTAATATATAAATTACCTCTAATTTATCTTCACAACTTATTTTCAGGTTGGCGGTAAAATTGACGGCGGTTGTCGTGCGATTATATTTAAACGATTTAATTTCTAAAAAATTTGCGAAATTTTTGTCATAACTGATTAATTGTACTCGCACGTCTTTCACCTTATAGGTATGCTGATGAAACTAAAATTCAAATTAGTTAAAAATTCTCTCGTCATGGTAAGTTATGTAAATATTTATGAAACATTTCAAATTTTTTATACAACCCATGCAACTGATGAAATAAAATGATGAGGAATTAATAAAAACATAAGTTAATTTATTTCATGAATTTTTTTATAATTTGGGATTGAAAACTTCCTCGATATTAACGGAAAAGTTAGTACCATCTGCCTAACACGTGGCATGAAGTTTAATTATTTATTGCATTTGACTAAAATTACTAATTACCTTCGACAACAAATCACCGTCGCACAAGATATCGTTAAACAAAAATGCAACTGCCACTAGAAAAATTATATTTTTCATTGTGAATCTAAACAAATATTGACAACCTCGAGCAATGTTTACAAATCTAATGAATTTTGTTAGTATCATTTCAATATTTTATTATTTATAATATATTTTATATTGTTACGTTCCAAACTACCATTGGGTTAAGTTTTCCAATCGGAACGACAACCGGAAATGTTTTATAAATGATTGTAGTTTTATCAAAACAACAAATGGTTATGATCATGTTTCGAGGTACGAAATAATCGTTCTGTAGTCTTTAATTTTTCTACTATTTGGTATTATTATTATTTTGTGTTATAAAACAAATAAATAATCATTAATATATTCTATAACTACAAATTCCAAAAAAAAATGGATAACAGTTGTTTCATCAAAATATCCACTTCTGATTGAATCACTATCCCACAAATAGGCGGTGTTCTTTTAATCAAAATTTTGATTGCAGCTTCAAGAATGGTTCTCAATTCTTCCAGAATGATCGTCCATAAATAATGGGCACACGTCTTTAGGTGTTTAGGCTAATGAAACGATCCAATTGGTTCCAAAACAGCTCAATAGGTGTATAATTTTCCAACAGCCGTTTAGGAAATTATTTCTAGTTACGACTCTCTTCTTAGAGAGCACCAGTCTCAGTATCCAAGGGTTTTTAAACTTAGATCTAAGAAGCAGCCGTGATGGAGTAAGAAGTGAACTACATGAGTTTTCAAAACTAACTTTTATTAAAAACTCAATTCTATTTATACAAAAAATATTTATTATATGATACAAAGTTAATCAAAGACAGTATCTTTGTAAAGTTCATTGCAGAACTGCTATATTATACTTCCGTGGCACCATCCTTTGAATGTAAGTCGCAAGTTTATTTTGATATTCTATTATCCAATTTTAATTTTGCTTTGGCCCATGCAAATGCGGCTAAAAAGTCCGACACTTTGAAATTTTTGTTTCACCATATCCACTGATTGGACGTCGCGCGTCGTTCTAAATTGATTGAATTCTGTTTTTTTGGGAGCTGTAAACCGTCGATTTCGTTAACTGATCTTCAGATTTAGTAGTAATTTAAGTCTCCTAGAACGCTGGTGGTCGATATTCAATCCGGTTTTTACTTCTCGGTTCAAATTATATTGTTTTCCAGTTGAGGAAAGTGACCAGAAAGCTTTATAATAATACGCAAATTCTGAAAGTGAATCATAGAGAATCTTCTCCAGGAGTGTTGAATCAACTACTGCTGCAGCAAATTTAAAGATTATTTCAAAAGATCTACACCTGCAGCCAGGCAGCCTGCATATAGGCCCTTTCTGAGGCAGCCAAAATCTTGCTAAAATCACATTTTTCCGATAGCAAATCTGTTTTGATATTTATCTGGACCGCATTGACGAGTCAGACGCCAACTGAGACTGATTGGGAGACTGTAAAGAAGGTCGTAGATGTGGCTAAAACCGCATAAGCAATTAATAGATGTAGTATTTCCAGCTCTACTATAGTGTGGAACCTGAATCTAGTGCTTGGTCACCTAGTGCTGGTGTTTAAGACGTGCAGTGCGCATGGAATGACGGAAGGCAGGAGTTGTTATACCCAAGTCAACCAGAAGTGACTACTCGCTGACTAAATGCTTTAGATTAGACCAATCAGTCTCACTTTGTTCTTTCAAGTGCTCAAAGAGGATTTTCTCAGTGTACCAAGCGAAGACAGAACTTGTTTTATTTTCCACAAAAAAAGTGAAATATGCCGGCCATAGTTATGCCCAGCTTAAGCGGTACTACCCTAAAATTAGCCAATGAGTCAAGAAGTATCTAGAAATAATGCTTGACATAAAACTGAACTAAAGAAAACATTTACACTTGAAATTTGTAAATTTGGCTCTATATCGCGGTTGTTAGAATTATGCTGCTATGCTAAGGTGTCTATGTATGGTGGCCCAGAACCGAGCAGGTAGCAACAGCGTCATCTTGTAACAAAGTTTTTATATTTGTTATTTAGTTGCTCCTTAAATTTCTATATCACAAGATTCCTCGATCCAGCCATGAATTTCTATTTGGCTTTTTGGGAATTTTATGCTTGCATTGATTGCAAATGTGGACAGACAGACAAAGCAATCCCCCTATAGCTATAACGACCAACAGATTTTCGATTTTATTACGTGCTAATTTCACACTACGCCCTTTTCCCTCAATCACGTAATAAAGGTTTTCGACACTTTAGGAAGGCGAATCAGCTAACTCAGGGTTTGATCGGCGTAGATTCTTTACTAACTAAAATTACGGGAAAAAGTGTTATGGCGAAGTGTCACTAATACTATTTACAATGCTCGACTGATAACCCGATGTTGGGGGTTACGAATGGCGCCACCCTGTTGACTTAATTCCTGCACGCTACTGATTTTAACTGCCTGGATCGGTAAACGGTGCAACAGAGAACACGGTTTATTCCCCCTTATCCACGCGCGGCTGATGTTATGGAATTAATATTTCTTGTATGTAATAAATAAAAATTACTTAGTGAAAATATTGAATGTAAATTGTCAAGGGACGATGGACTATCGGAAATCTATTGAGCCTCACAATATGGAATATCCTGAAAAATAAACCTCGTAACACAGTTGTAACGACAATAAAAACAAATGAAAACTGTAAAACAAATACATATAATAAAACTTCAAAATACAGACTTACTTACATTAAATGCCGAAAGCATTTATCGATCTTAATAATAAAAACCTATCAAAATTATTCGAGCTCGATGCAAAGCTAAATTTTCTTAATTCTAATAAAATAATGATCTTGACAATAATAATTTAAATGATTCAAGTAACTGACCGAATTAATCTTTGTACTTAGGAGTATTGATATAATTTATGTTACCAATGCTTATCATTTATCAAATTAAAATTCAATTAATTTCAATAAAATCCCAAAATTACCATAGGCAAAACTAGAGTTAATAACTAAATTTATGACGATTTGGATTACAACCCTATCCTTTAATTTCTGAACTTAAAACAAAGATTTCGTCAGCTGCTCGCATCCATATATTTCTAATGAAATATACGTAACGAAATTAGTATAAAACTTGAATAAAATTATGCAAACTTTATAATAAAACTTTTTAATAAAAAAAATTTATAAATATAAATATAATAAATAAAATAATAACAACAAATAAATAAACTTCACACCGATTCTTGAAAATTATGCGTTTTGATAATAACAAATTAAAACACTTACTATTGATGATTACAGGTGTCTGTAATTATTTTATTATTTATTACAATTGTTCACTCCTTATTGATATTCCTTGACTACAATAGATTTGATAGTTGTCGATCCTTGATTTGATTGATGAAACGGCTCCTTTGCCACAACGATGTTAAACACGGGGTTGAACTGTATGATGGTTTCCCAAGAATTATTAATTTAAATGGGTATAATATGAATGAACTCCCAATTTTATAACCTTATAAAAAATACGCGTCACGTACGCACAATAATGTTCATTCTTTTGATTATTTTTACTTAAACAATTAATCACTACGGTGATTTTACGTCGTTTAAATTATAATATTACGCACGTAATTATGTGGATTCCTAATGAACTTTAGATCAGAATTTTGATGAAACGAAGGACTTAAAAGTATCTGAAATCAAGGTACGCTTTATTTGCACCCCTGGGCTACGTCGATGTTTCAGAAATAAACATTTAATTCACTTTAAACAGTATAATCCCGCCAATTCGCGTTAAAATTGCATCGAGAACTAATTTTCTAATTATTCTTGATGACTAAAACTTAATAACTTCGATTCTTCCAGACTCTAAATGTTCGAAATAAATATAATTAACGATCGGCTTTACACACTTTTAAACTATAAAACGTGATAAGTTCACCCGTGTACTAACGAAATTCACTATTTTATCACATAAAATAATGTCTTTATTCACTAATAATTCCTAATATTACTTTTGATCCGACTACCGATAAGATGTTCTTGGTGTATTCGATACTTATAAAATAATTTTTCTAAGTACTGACCGTCGAATCTTTAACTATTTTTGACCCGAAAACTTAGGTGTTAAACGTTTTACAAAATGATCTCCCAAGTTAGGTGAATTTATAAGACTTTACGTCTTACTTGAGCAGAACCACTTTGTCGAGTGAGTCGATCTGCCTGTTCCCGTTTACTTGTTAACATAAATTTCCTAATTTTTAGGAAGGGTCCCATCCAATGAGAGGTCTCATTTTGGGTTTCCATCTTCATTTTTTTCTAATCACTCCCCCAATTTTTATGATTTCTTAAAAACTATTAGTAAGTTTGTGAATAATAGATATACGTGCTTTTTGGTAATTTTAAACGCGACATTGTGACGTGCGGTACTTTTTGGTAAACCGTTCACACGCACTTGTGCCCGACCTGATGACTTCATTCACAGCCACTTCTTTGTTCTCTTCTCTGAAAAAGCCATAAAACTCGAGACCGGCTTAACTAAATAATATTAGTTTTCCCAAAACTAGGCCTTTCCGGTGCTATAATTGCTTTTTGGGTCTCGTTTTATTATTTGCAGCTGTACTTGACTAAAAATATCATTTTACTTTTGACTATGATTTTAACATTTAATTTAGTAATCCCATAAAATCTAGTATTTATTATTTAACGAAAAATACTCATGTCTCGATGAATAACCGCTCTATTTGATAAATACGAGGTACAACTACGAAATTTTTGTACAAACCCGATTTAAAAACATATTATTCTAGACTAATATTGCCTTTAGTCGGCGTATGTAAAAATCACGTCACAATTTTCTTTAGTGCTGATTGAAATACTGCAGATTAAACAAACAACTTTGCTGGATGGGGTATGCAAATGATCCTGTATGTCGTGGATCTGAATCAGGAAACAGCTGAATATGTATTTTTTCATTGTCCGGCGTTGAGCTCAATCAGAGGATCTGTGTAAGGAAGGGATTCTTGGACCAACATGGCCAGTATCACATACTCCGCCTGGCAAAATTCTGGAGTTTACTCTACAGTTGTGATGGTTTGATCACTGACAGGATCGGGGTGGAGCTAAAAATCGGAGGTAGACTAATGGGCCCAATTTAGAATTTCATGTTAAACTTTAAGTACCACAAGTTTTCCCATAGATTTACAGGAACCAACACTATTACTCCAGGTCCTATTGAATGGATATTTTGAAAAAATAAGCAAAATTTTACTAATTAATTCACTTTTATGGTAGGTATTTATTTGAATCCCATTTAGTTTTTACTACATTCTTACCAAAAATGATTACATAATAATATTTTAGCCAAGGATGACAAAAGATAATCGGCATGATTTTTCATTATTTATAAAATTATAGTAATTCATACTTTCTCGATATTTAAATAAAGCGGCGTTTCAAGAGAAGAAATCACATTGCTTTTATTGAGAGTTGGTGGTAATTTGACTCTGGAATTGATGGTAAAATTGTAGTTACTCAATATTGTTACCAGAAATATTTTAACTTGCAATAAGGCTAGCCGGGCACCTAAAAATGGAATGTAAAATTATGTGATCCTAAATTTGCAACATTTAGAGCAAATCTTCAAACATGGGTGTTACGTCAATTTAAATCTAACCAATGGCGATGAATGATTTGTTTTGATAGTCAATAGATTGGAAGATTATAACTATATAAATAATTTTTTTAAGCCGACACCGTAATAAGAAAAGAAAAAATTATGATAGTCTTCTCAAACATAAAAATGAAAAGAAAACTGGTTAACAGTTTCTGACTGCCGGTGCCGAAATCTCCATATATTAATAAGTGTAGTCCCACAGAATGGAAGCAGGTGATCCGAAAATACTTACGAATTAATACCAGCAACCAGAATTAGAGATGGACAACCTGCTTTCTTTATAGTCGAACTTTAAGCATAACCTACAATAATTGTAATGCAAAATAACAGACCTATACAATTACGCTGTCCTTCTCCAAATGTCAAAAACGTACAACTTGGTCGCATTGACTTATTTTCATGTGAAAACCTTTCTGGGTCGAACCTTTCAGGATTTGGATAATATTCAGGATCGTGGTGAATTTCATAAATTGGAATGTAGACTATAGTTCCTACATCTAATACAGTATCATTATTATTGGGAAGTTTGTAACGTTTGGTGCAGTATCTTGCCGTTGTCGCCGTTAATCCGTACTTTCGCAGAGTTTCTAAAATAAATTGGATTACAGAAACAATAATAAATACAGATCCAAATTAAAATTGACAAAGCTCGGTATTTAGTTTCTGACTAGTTAGTTATATTAAATTACCTGTGACGCATTTGTCCAAATAAGTCATTTCCATTACGGCCTCGTAATTAGGCTTTCCTCCATATTTCCCTAAAACACTCACAACTTCTTCCTTTAAATTATTCTTAACATCTTCATTCGAAGCTAATTCGTACAAACAGAACAAAATTGTTGACAATGAGGTTTCATAAGCTGCGCCAAAAAGTATAAGAGCTTGAGCTGTAATTTCTTCGATCTTCAAAGATTTTTCATTTTCCGAAACATTGCCTAAATTCAAATTATTTTCATTCTCTATATCAACATTATTTCTTAACTGAATTATCGAATGCATTAGATCATTCCGCACGACGTTGTTCTTCTCTCTATATTCCACAGTCGATTTGACTAAATTTAAATAAAAGTTTTGGAGTACGGAATTGCTGAACGGAATTTTAAAGAAATGTAGCACTGAAGGGCACATTAGATTCAATGTCGTCCTAATGCTTTGATTAAAACTGCCACCAAATGTGTTTTCAGCATGATTCCTAAATTCAATGTTTAAATTTTTCAAAGTATTGCATTCGATTCCAAAAACGCCCATACCGATTGCATCAACCATGAATTTACCGGCCAGATCTTTCACATCAACCACTTCACAGCTTTCTGTTGATTCATCCAACACCGATTTTAACTGATCACCAACTTGTAGTAATGTGCGGCACATGTGCTTCATCTTACTTGGTGAAAAAGCTGGGGTTAATTGATCTCTCATTTTCCTCCATAGCCTACCTTTTGCGGAAGCTAAATGAATGGTAAGAGGATCATTTTCATCATGATAAAACGGACGGTCTGTAAAATGATCAAAATCTTTTGTAAAAATCCGTTTCACCAAATCGAGGTCGACTATCACCAACGTAGGTACGTTCAAAAAATAAAATCCCATATACCCATCTCCATGCCTTTTACATGTTTCATATACTTCTTTAAGTATCCGAGATATGTGAATTTTCCCAAGGATTACGTCTGTTAAATTTCCAAACAACAGATTTGGCCTCAGTGTTTTCACTCCTCTTTTCTTCCAGTAATTGAAAGTCCAAAAGTAATATAAGGCTGTTATCGCTAACCCGCATAATAAAATAAGTATTGGATTCATCGTGTTTCTAAATTTGAACACATAGAAAATCGTTGTGGAATAGTTTTTGGAGATCCTAAAATTGTAATAAAATAAATGACCTGGTTAAACACACGAACTTTTCAAAATCAAAAATTGAAAATACCATATTTTGTGCTCCATATTTTGTAAAGGAAAAAATGAAATACTAAGGGCAACGGTCAAGTTATTTTGGAATGATTCTCCCCTATATAGTAAATAATTGGTACTTACGGTAACAAAACAAAAATAATTTGATTTTGCTCTAAACTATTGACCAACCTTTGACTCAGTAATTAATCAAACATTTGAAAAAATATTTTAATGATTTGAAAATTGAACATTTTCTACGACATCTAATAAATTTCTAAACCATGAAGGATTTTACTTATCACCATCTTATCTCAGAGAAGATTTGATGAGAAAAATGTGGACCATTAAAAAAATCTTTCAATTTAAATTTAAAAAAGTCGATTATAAGAAACTTATCGAATTTCTATAACTTTTTTCAATGTCAAATAAAAATTAATTTTAAATTTTTTTGTAGATTGCCTTGATTTGGTATAATGGAATTTCACTTCTATTATTTTCAAGTAATATTGATTGCCAAAAGTTTTAAACTGCGCTTACATGCGCTTAAAGTAATTGGTAAGTGGATCCACTGTTTTTCGTATTCAAGTATGATCATAAAATGATTTGTCATCAAATTTTGACAATCAATAATAATAATATACAATATACAATTTGTTTCCATTTGAAAGTATTTTTATTACTAAGAAAATTTTTAATTGGTAATTGCTCAAAAACAACTTTCTTTGTTTCTCAATTCAACTACCACAAATCTAAAAGTATTTTAAATCTTTTTTTATTTACTAACTACATAATGCGGTAGGTATAGACGATAATATACAATTTTTGCAACCTAGCACACGAAAGCTGCTCCAATCGACGCGACGCTCCATTATTAAAATTGTAGCGACTTTTATTATATTTTTTCTATATTTAAATAAAGTGGATCTTTAAAAGTTACAATCATGTTACTTTTACTGAAAGTTGGTGGCAGCTTCACTTTCGGATTAATGGTAAAATTGTAGTTTCTCAATAATGTTACCACAAATATTTTAACTAGCAATGCAGCTAGCCGGATACCTAAAAATTGAATTCATATCAGTTTTTAAATATTTAAGAAAATATTAAGGTTCAAACAATCATACTACCCTTAGGGTGGGTTGCATCAACGTCGATTAAACCTCGTTCAACTTTGAACCAATCAAAATGGGTAAAAACCCCGTATTTAGCCATGTTGGTTGGTTGAACGTTGTTGAACTGAGTTCAAAATTGAAGGATGTTTAACCGACGGACGGTGATAAAACCCAACCGTAGTATTCTGACCACAGGTAACCGAAAAAAAATTGGCTTTACTTACCTATACAATTTCGCTGTCCTTCTCCAAATGCCAAATACGAATAGCTAGGTCGCATTGCTTTATTTTCAGGAGAAAACCTTTCAGGGTCAAACTCTTCCGGATTTGGATAATACTCAGGGTCGCGGTGGAATTCGTAAATTGGTATATGAACTAAATTTCCGACATCTAATATGACATCAGAATTGGGAACTTTATACTTTTTCGTACAAATTCTTGACGTCATCGACGACAATCCGTATTTGCGTAGGGTTTCTAAAAGAGTACTAAAATCTAAAGATCTAAGGTTTACTCCAAACATCAAATTACCTGTGAAGCATTTTTCCAAATAAGTCATATCCATTATGGCATCATAACTAAGTTTTCCACCATATTTTCCCAAAACAGTAGAAATTTCTTTCCTTAAATTATTTTGAACGGCTTTATTCGACGCTAATTCGTAAACGTAGAGCAAAATTGTTGACGAGGAATTTTCATAAGAAGCGCCAAAAAATATCAGAACTTGAGCTGTAATTTCTTGGATCTGCAACGATTTTTCATTTTCCGAAACGTTGCCCAAATTTAAGTTATTTTCTTTCTGAATATCGATATTATTTCTCAACTGAATCAACGAATGCATTAAGTCATTTCTCACTACGTTGTTCTTCTCCCTGTATTCCACAGTCGATTGGACCAAATTTAAATAAAAGTTTTGGATTTCGGGACTACTGAATGGAGTTTTAAAAAAATGTAGTACTTCAGGGCACATTATACTGAGCATAAATTTAATATTTTGAGTATAACTACCCCCGAAGGTATTTTCGGCGAAATTCTTAAATTCAACGTTCAAATTTTTTAAAGTGTTGCATTCGATTCCAAAAACGCACATTCCGATTGCATCAACTATGTATTTGCCAATCACATCTGTCAAATTAACAACTTCGTAGTTTTCTGAAGATTTATCCAAAGCCGATTTTAACTGGTCACCAACTTGTAGTAAGGTGTGGCACACATTTTTCATTTTGCTGGGTGAAAAAGCAGGAGATAATTGTTCTCTCATTTGTCTCCATTGATTACCTTTTGCAGAAGCTATATTGATGGTAAGTGGATCTTTGACGTTATGATAAAATGGACGGTCTGTGAAATGGTCGAAATCTTTTGTGAGGATCTGCTTTACCAATTCTGGATCGGCTAACACCAATGTCGGTATGTTCAAAAAATAGAAACCCATACATTTTTCTCCACTTTTTTTACACTTTTCATACACTTTTTTGAACATTCGATAAACAGGAACTTTCCTGAGAACTACGCCTGTTAAATTGCCAAATAGCAGAGTTGGTCGCAACGTTTTTACACCTCTATTTTTCCAATAATTGAATGTCCAAAAGTAATATAATGCGATTATTGACACTCCACTTAATAGAACAATTATTAATGCGATCACAAATGCGATCATCATTCTTAGTTTCTGCAATGGATGGTTATCGTCGGTGAAGTCAGGTACAGATATGTTATAATGTACTATTATAATATTAAATTTTGTAAATATCAAAATTATTGCAACGTTGAAAATATTTTATGTTATGTTTTGAAAAATTTTAATAATAATTATTTACTCAAGTAATTAAAAATAAATAATTACCTATATTAAATTAAAAATATCAAGGATATTATGATGATACCAAATACATTCCGCAATTTTAGATTATTAAAAGGATAAAAATTGTATTTGAATTTGAAGTATTTATCATTTCGAATAAATAACTTTTAAATTTCTAAAATATTAGAAATATTTGTTTTACTTCATTATCAGTAATATAACAAAAAGGAAACTTACTTCTGATATTGTGTTTCAGACACGAATAGAACTTTATGAGAAATTGTATGAATTTCAAACTCGTGAAAACTCAAAACTAATTTAAGCTTACTAAAAAGTTAGTAGGAATATACATTTTTTTTAATGTTAATTTTTGAATAATTTTTAGATATGTTCAATTTTATTATGTGCTAAATAATGTAATATGAAGACATGAAGCAATTAATAAAAGTTATAGCATTGCTTATTCATTTCTGCATAAATTTTCATTGTTTTATTTTAATGTTTATGGATTATTATAAATAATTATATTTCCGAGTTGCGCATGATGCATTGAATGCGTTAGAGTCGATGAAACAGTTGAAACGACAGCATGGTTATACGAATCGTACTTCTGATGCTGGAAGGAAACCGAACACAACCTTCAGACTACACTGATATTGTAACCAATAAAAACAATCGCAGAAGCTAAATTAAAAACTGGAATGAAAACATGCAAAGATGGTTCAATTCCAACGGGAATGTCAGGAACAATATGATTCCACAACTTGGGCACAAAGAAACTGCATAAAATATATTTGCTCAATAAAAGCCTCTCCTGTTCCAGATGTTTACAAACAGGAGCCTAAAACACCACATTACAACTATACTCCTGCTTTATACGACCAATGAATAGTTGCTGTGGACCAAAAATACTTGTCCACCACTACCACGCATAAACTAAATCGTCGTGCAAATAGTGTACGTTTGCTATTGTCGAGCTTGCAAGACTCCCCAACTCAAGTATTCATACGCCAACGTTCCACCTATCAACCATCTGGTGCAAAATGCATTGAATTTATCGATAGCATTTACATAAAATGCAAGGACCGTACTTATATTAGAAATATTGAAAGTAGTACTGCGTAACGAATTGCAAAAATTCATTACAAGCCACAGTTGGGGTTGTACGTATAGCCCCTGTTATAGACAGACACGCTAGCCATTGCAATTTCTGCAATTTGCTTGGTGTACGCCTAGCCGGGCACCTAAAAATATAATTTTGTTTAGTTTTTAAAATAACAGTTTAAACATTAAGGTAGGTACAACACAATATTAAAATACTCTGAGCAAGATCGGTCCCTTATAAATTTCAAAAGATAAATTTAAAATAAAATTAGAATTAAAAATTAATTAAAACAAGTCTAATTTTCACAAAAATTGTATTTTTAAGTGGTTATCAAATCATAAAGTTTTTATGAGAGTTTAAAAAGAATTGGGTATACTTTTAAAATTTTAATATTATTTATAATTTTATGATATTTAAATATTTATGTTTTAGAACTCATTATTGGTAAATATTAAATCTTGTTTACGTTTATGTTTGCTTTGAAGATTTCTGCTTGCTATTTTAATGGATAAGGATAAAAATAGTCTCAAAAATGCAAGAAAAAAAACCACTTTTTTAAATGATTAGATTTGCTTGGGTAACAATTTGGTTATTACATGTATGTCGTATGAAGGATGTGTTACGATTAACAAGCCTCTTGATAATTGCACCTTTAAAAAATCTAATTTTACTTATTAAATTTTATAAAATAAATAAAACTTTAAATATTACTTATTCGATTTCGTTGATAAAATACAAAATGTGTTTTAAATAAAGAACGTCTGGGAATTTGTTATTCCATAAATTTAACCATAAAATTCTTTTATGTTTAAAATAGTCAATTTTGCATACTTAAGCCCTAATGCTGGAGCCTACATGCTGGTTTCACATTTCAAGTAATTCATTGTTCACTTTGTTGTCCTTGTAAAACTTAATCTAATTGGTTCACGACCCTCTGGTCATTCTGAAACAACCAATTAGGAATTATTATTCAAGGATACAAGAAAAGGAAGGGTACATTTCTCACATGTGAACTGCACTTGTACTTTACATTTCATAAAAGTAAGAAGTCGTTATGTTGCTGTTAAATAACTTTATGTAATAATTTTACTAAGTTTAAAATGTCTTTAAAAAATAAAATTAATTACCAGTTTGAAGGTAAATGCCGTTATCATCTAAATTGTTCAGTAATTGAATTCTACCTCCAATTTATTTGTAATTATTTGTTAATAAGTGTTAAGCCAATAATGTTAAATAACTTTAATTTTTAAACGAAATAAAGTGTTATCAATGGTTAATAATAAAGTGTTGTCAAGATTTAAGGCTAGGATATTACAGTGTACTCGTGGTAATACGTAGTTAACTTGAAAACGATTTGATGGATTGCGATCAAATTTTTAGATTAGGTGTATGATACCTTAAGGAACATCCGCTCCTATTTCTTTTTTTTTAATTAAATTTTTTTTAATTAATTTTTTCAAAATAGCCCGTTTGTAAATTTTTTTGAGAAAATCAAGTTGGTGGAATTAATTACTTATAAACAATTAAAATTGAAAATGGAAATAAAAATTTGCCAGACTTAAATCGGACACTAATACGTAGTCATCTCGAAAACGAATAAATGGATCACTTTGAAATTTTGAGGTAATATTTATAATACCAATACGAAGAGCACCTCCTATTTTTAAACATAATAATTTTATTTATAACAATAATAATAATTTTAATATAGTAAATAATTTATCAATTAATTAAATTTCTTTAATTGAAATAATATATAAGCGAAAATGAATTCATATGTAAATTTTTGAAAGTTTATTTTACCTAAAACGTACTAAAAATGTAATTATAATAATAATGTACTGGATACTCCCACCAAGATCAAATTCAAATATTTAGTTCAGCTAGTAATATGCAGGCGAAACTAATTTTAAAAAATTTTGCCTAAGAGTTATCTGTTTTACCAGCACATTTTACTTGGCGCGTGCGCTTGAAGGTTAAATGCAAGTTGATAAGATTGTTCTTATGTGTAATACAAGTAGTCATCAACCTACGGCAGTTCGCACTTACGATCTTGTGTTTGTCTCTTTCCTACTAAGCATATTAGAGAACTAAAACCAACAGTTGCGGGGATTTCTCGACGGATGTCTAGGAATTTATTTCGGTCGAGGAATGCTATACATTCGAATGTAATCATTTTGATAAACCGTATTTTTTTTCTAATATTTTATTTAATTAGGGTTACGCTAAATAAGCTTTTGTAATTTTTGCTACCTTGGCAGTAGGTAAGTGTATATTTTCATAATTTAAAATAAAATGAGTCTGCAAAGTAATTGCTTACACTAAAATAAAATAAAACAATTTATTTACGAAAATTGTTTCGAAGGGATTAACCACTTTTTTTTCAAGTATCAAAGCCACATAAGTAAAAGTTAAACAGATTGTAATCAAAACTATATCGTAAACGATACGGCTTATCATTTCTAAGATATGTATGCACAGCTAGTCAAAGCCTTGTGCTATGCGCTAAATAATTTCGAAAATATTTAACCTTCATCCGCTCGCGCCTATAAAAGTTACACTTCCGATCGCGTATGCGGCAATTTGATGGCCGCATATGATTTTTATCGTTTTCATGAGTTTTTCTTCATTCAAAGTGCACGATTTAAATTGTTTAGGACTTATGAACTCTGACATAACATTACAAGTACATGTTTGGACAAAAAAATCTATATTAAAATTTAAAATCAAAGTTATATTTAAAATTTAAAAAAATTACAGGAAACTTTACTTAAAAATTCAAAATGTACTGAATCGTTTACTACACTCAATTTGTAATAATATTTTATTTCTCAAAATATGTCTCTAATTTATTATTTTATATTTACTAATATTTTCTCAGTAAAACCAACATTCGAGTATTGATAAAAAGTTACGTTATCGATTGCGCTATACGGCAAATTGGTCGCATTAAGACACCTAGGGTAGTTTGTGGCTGTACTGAACCGGCTGATGGAGATTTCTTATCAGAACACGAGCATGGTCTATTGGAGGAGATAGTAATTAGCGAATACAAGCCCTTCCCACCCCTCCCATGACGCTCTGGAAGAAAATGGTAGAGAAAATTTAAAAATGCGGCCAATTTGCCGCGTACGCGAGCGGATGAAGGTTAAGAAAACATTTTGCATGTATCTGTCAGATATACCGTGACCTCGGGAGAGGGCTAAAGAGTCTATGAATGAATGGAAACAGACGTCTTTATTTTTCTCGATTGATTAGATGAACATTGAACAAGTGATAACTGATAACAATGTCCGTCGTTGTCGGCTTTCTATAGATATTGAATTCTAATGAGAAATCCACGTTCCTAGATAAGCTAACGTCCAAGAAATGTCCCTTTCTTCCTCCATTTGTCGTAAATAAATAAATTGTTTTATTTTAATTAGTGTAACAGTGTAAGCCAGGCCCGTTGAGCAGGCCAGCTGAGCAGAGTGCGGCTGAGAATGATAGTAGGACTGTTTACCGGACACTGCTGTCTTAACAAACACCTTAATGCAATAGGTGTTGTGGAAGATCCTACATGTAGATTATGCGGGATGGAGGAGGAAACTCCGCACCACATACTATGTGTATGCACAATTCTAGCCCCTAAAAGGCTACAACATCTTGATTGTCTATATCCGACTCTCGGTGAGATAAATCAGGTTCCCATAGGTCGAATCCTCAATTTTATAGAGGATACAGAACTATTGGAGTAAAACACGGAACGCGGGTGTTATGTTCCCACCATAACGGAAATGCAACAATCTTACGAGGATGGCTTTCCCATAAAGGTTATGAGCCTGGGACTGCACAAACAAACTGATCTAATTTCAAATTATTGTAAACTAGTTAGTAAGCATTTGTTAGAAATAAAACTTTATGTAACGTAAAAGTTAAAGCAGTTCACATGCAGTTCACATGTAGATCACACTGAGTTCACATTGTATTGTCAAGCAGCTAAAATCGTTGCATTTTCAATACAATAAACGTTTGAAAAAACTCGAGTTTGAGTTTTTTTTTAGTTCTTCTTGGGCACTAAACGTAATTCGGGGTACAATAAGCCAGGAGCTTCAGTGCAAGTGGTTCGAAAGAAACACACCCGTTCAGCAATAATAATAATAAGCCAGGCCCGTAGCCAGATTGAAAATAAAGGTAGGGCAAACGGTTTGTATGGCCGGGCAAATTTTAGTGTTGCGGATGCGAGATGGGTTCGTGGGAATTTTTTAAAGCGCCGCAGGCGAAAATATTTTAAATTTCAAGGTCAACGCGATTTAAGAAAAGTTATATTATCGTATTATAATGGTATTATCGCACAGCCACACGCCAGGGGCAAATGGGCTATCAAAATTTATGGTCGGTGCTCGGTCGGTGGGCCAAAAATGCAATGTCACAGGGGGAAAATGCCTTTATTTGGGGACCCCTCTCCCCCTTTGAAAAAAATTTATTACATGTACCCTGCGTTCGAGGAGAAGCTACTTTCGCTACCAAACATTTCTTTTCTTCCTTCTTTCAAGCTTCGAGACGCTTCCAAACGCTTTGGCTCCGCCTTTTTCAGTCGCTACAAACATTTTGATGGGGAGCCAAAGCGTTTGGAAACGACTGGAAGCTTGAAAGAAGGAAAAAAAGAAATTTTTGGGAGCGAAAGTAGCTTCTCCCCGAACGCAGGGGTACTGTGATGAATATTCAATTCTGCGAATTGTATTTGAAAGCATATAAATAAAAAAATTCTTGTACAAAAAGGACCAATGTAGAATGGGAAAATTTTCTGTTAATCTATAGTTACATATTTTTATTTTAAAAGGTCGGGCAAACATCCTTAAAAGGTCGGCCGTTGCCCGACCTTGCCACCCCATGGCTACGGGCCTGTGTAAGCAATTACTTTGCCGTATCATTTTATTTTAAATTATATTCATAATGCTTCACATCAAAAAATGAATCACGAAAAACTTCGTTGATTGTATATTTTCAAATCAATAATTAATATACAATAATATAAATAGCAATAATTATTTATTGTATGTTATCAATAAACATGAATAAATAAAAATATAAAAGAAGAATTAAAATTAAAAGCCAAAAAATTATTGGAGTCTTGTTTGAATTGTAAATTCAAAGGCGTCTTTATTAATTGCTTGTGTGTGTACATTTCACGAATACCTACATTATCACTTATGTACGTTTAGTAATTTTATCGCTTCTTAGAAATTTATTTCAATGTCCTGAAAAATCTGATACAAAAAGAGAGGGAGAGACTTTTGTGAAATAGATATATTATTCGTAAAAAGTAAAAACAACATAAATTCTGTATAAAAATAGATTTCTTTATTTGAGCGGCGACATACTTTAATGAAAAGTTGAACTAAAAAATGCATGTTTATTGTGTTGCCTATCTATTTAATTATAAATTCACAATCCTATGCGCCACCACACGAGCCAAAACGAACTCCTGCTTGGCGAATTCCAGCCTTAATAATAAAGTGTAAAATGGAACTTATGGTTATGGAAATGGTTCATCAGTTACGCAAACAATCGAACAACGATCTACGAGGAAATGGAATCTTCAATAACTTCGATAAGTGCAACATTTAAATTTGAGTTCGCATTAATTAGTTCTGGTACGTACCTTAAAAAACATTTATTAAATTGGTAATTTTATGTCGTAAGCCGAGATTACTTGAAATTCAATAAATTAAGTTTAAATGAATTACTTAAATATAACTAAAAAGGTAATCGACGCTTGCCAGTATTTAATGTTTATTTTTAAGTATTTTTGTCAAATTAAGTTTATTTATTATTTACTAGAAGTAAATAATCCAATTTTGTATTGATTTCTGTCAATTATTCATGTTTCTACAACTTTTTATTATTTCTTATTATAATGTTTTATTTGGATTCAATTGATTTTATTTCTAAAAGATTTACCAACCTTTTATAAGCAAGGTAAGTTGTTCTAAAGTAAACGTAAACTCCGACTTTGGGAGAAAGATTTCATTGCTGCACTTTTGAGCTAGCCAGGTAAAGCCCTTAACAGATGATTTTTTAGAGTGTCAGAACTTTCGATTCAAATAGCTGTTACTTGACAGATATGCGACTTTTGTTTGACATTTCAAGATCATGTAATTTAACGCCTTTAGACTATTCTTTGGGGATATGATGTATTAATCCTTGGTCTATGCCGATAAACTATGCATTTACTATCCAAATCTTTAAAATTTACAACTTTAGGATTTTCTGCGAATTTATCCAAAGCCGACTTTAATTGGTCACCAACTTGAAGTAAGGTTTGGCACGTATACTTCAACTTACATGGAGAAAATGCTGGCGATAATTTTTTCTCATTATTTTCCATTGGCAAATTTGATGGTAAGTATTTTTCGTCCACGCGGACGTGAAAGCAACGAAAAACGCATTTCCTCAGCTCAGCAGTAAAACGCCGTTACATCCTCGGGAGCGGTCGGACGCTACGCCTCGGCTCCCTACTACCGCTCCCTCGGACGTGAAATTGCGTTTTCCGGCTTCGTGATGAAAAGTACTATACCATTTAAAGTATTTATTTATCGTTAGTATTTTTTAACAAATTAAATGCTTTCATGCTGGCAGTTTTTGAGCAAATAAAAATTAATTGCTTGGAAAATTTTTATTAAGTTTGATTAGGTAACGCAGATTATAATATAAACAACAACCTCAGTGATAAAAATGTAAGAACTCTAAGATTATATTATATAGGCTTACAGCTAAAACTAAATAATAAATAATATAAAAATACTTGACTTAAGTGGGAAATTAGAGTATAAACTATAAAGAGAGCAACGGTGATAATAAATAGTCGCTAATCAGTCGGGCTAAACTGTCTAAACCGGGCCCAACACTAGCGCCCCACTAGGAAGCGCTGTTTCATTGAAGTGCTCAACAAAATGGAAGCCAATATTTTTCACAATGCACCCCTGATAAGTTATTATAAGATGTGAGGAATAATTATTCTATAATTTTCTTTGAAGGTCTCCTATGTAACCTGAATAGATTCATATGATTCATGCTTGAAAATTATTAGCTATTACATCATTTTTTATAAAAGGTTCGTTTTTTTCTTTAATGTCTTATTCTTTCCGATTTTCTTTATATCCACGGTTATTTATCTGGAAATGAAAATTCTTTTCCTGGCAAATTTTATCTAATGCTTGTAGCAATGTTCATAAGATTAAATCGAACGCGGTCAATATTAAACATATAAAAAAGGATTGGATGAGATGCAAAGGAAGCAATTACACTCTTTCGCCTTTAAAAATGTATGTAACTTAACCGAACTTAACACTTTAAGAATTGCCCTTTCATTAGGCACAAAGTTACTTTTACTTGGCTTTTGTACATTTACTCGGATCAGCTAAACAAAAATTTATGTTAAAGAGTGGTACCAAACTAACCACCACACAATACTGTGGGAATTTTTAACAGAGCCTTTGAGAGAAAATTTAAGATTCGAAAAATCAACTGTGGTATGTGAAGCTGTTAGCCTAACCTGATCTTCCAATAACCGAAGCTATTTGTTCTATTATCCCCAATATCAAGTGGTCTTGGAAATATACCGGGTGACCGGCCGCCGCGCGCCGATGTGAACATAGGAGATTAACATGGGAAATTAATTTTTCCCTTCTTTTTTCACTAAATTTATTTTATCTTCTTCTCAACGATGACTTCAAAATTTTACAAATTATCGCATCTCAAAAATTCGACATGCTCTCGCTTGACCAGACGCATGCGAGAGTTATCAAACTACCTTGACCCCACTATAATATTACTACCCTACTAAATATTCAAATTCAAGATTTACAATAAAATATACAAACTCAAAATCTACCTACTTCATCGTAAAATAATACGACAATACATAAAAACTAGTTTTAAGGATTCTATGAACTCCTAAAATTTATATAAATATTCTAACACCTTACAAAACTAATTATTACTTAAGAGCGCGCTGCAAATTTTGATTCAAAAACATGTTTCGACAGATGGCGCGCCCTAAAATATTAATCTTTTATACTTTTCTCTTCTCCAATACATAATTTTAATAATTTATGAAAGTCATATGAACAAACAATAACTAATTTAGGCAATGAGGAGTTTGAACTTTCAAAGATAAATATTTTCACATGTCAATATCTTTTTGGAATATACTTGTAAATATTCAACATTGGAAGCTCAAACTTCCTTATTGCCTAGCTTAGTTATCGTTTATTCATATGACTGTTATAAATTATTAGAATTCTGTTTTGGTGAAAAGATAAGTATAAAAGATTAATATTTTAGGGTACGCCATCTCTTGAAACATGTTTTTGCATCAAAATTTGCAGCGCGCTCTTAACCTACTATAACAATATTAGCCACCACTTATGTACAGGGTCGCCTCCTCAAGAATGAATCATACAGACACCCATGCGACTGTTACTATTGGGTACCATTATTATTTTTATGCTTAATTTTGCATTAATGCTTAATGCCGTGGTATAGCAATAGGACGATATATTTTTAAATATACGGAAAAATTAAATGCATTAACATCATCATGAGTCATTTCTATATGAATTCTGAAGTCGCCATTTGGTAGATAAGGTGGAAATCGAGATTGATCAGGATAGAAATTGCAAAATTTATATGTCTTGCCCTGCAGAAAAAGTGACATAACTATCGAAATCACTTAAAAAAAGATTTCTTACCTGAACTATTTCGCACTTGGTAAAATTTCCACATTTAAATATAATTTGGAACCCCGCAATATTTTCCTTAATAGCCTTACAAAAGTTTACCTGCAAACGCATACCAGGCATCATGCGATACTCATTACTCAAAAATTTGTATGCTTGCATTTTCATCTAAAACTCAAATATAAATTAAATTTGATCAAATATACTAACAATAAATTTTCAATAAATACCTCTAATCCAGTGCTCATATTTATTTTTGAGTTTAACGTGGCATTTACAACTGGGGAAGTCCTGTTATATTTAAAAGTCCTAATTTCAAGATGGTTAAATAGCGATTTATTATAACTTTCCAATTCTAATCTTTGAAAATCAATCTTAAAATCTCTCTGATGAAACTGAAAGTAAAAGAGTTAAATAAAGCATTTTTAATTATTGCAAGTTAATATTACCTTTGAATAAATATCACTTGCAAAATTTGGAAACAAGCAACGAAGACAAATTATTGCAAAAATTAATGTCCACTTCAACATTTTAATTAATAATATTTACAGAAATATTATTTGTTTTCCTATTGTGTTAAATGCAGTTTATGTCACCGTTTAATGTTAAACTAAAATTAATTTTTATTTCTATGAGTTTTGGCAACAATATTATAATCAGATAGTGCTAATTATTTTTATAACGGATGTCGAGGAATCATTACATTTGGAGGTTTCCTAACAATAACAATTAAAAAAATGTACACAAAATATTTTAATAACACCAAATTGATGAATGAATCTTCGGCAAAGGTCTAAAAAAGAAATATGTAAATTTTTAAAATTAATGGAGTAAAGCGGCGTTCACAATGAAGTGAAGTCTTGCCTTGCTTCGGTAGAAAGCTGGCAAGCGCTAATTAGATTGAAGTATTTTCTTTTGTCATTTTATTCCATTAAAAAATTGTTCATTTTG
The DNA here is from genome assembly GCA_958510855.1 of Rhagonycha lutea. NCBI lineage: Eukaryota > Metazoa > Arthropoda > Insecta > Coleoptera > Cantharidae > Rhagonycha > Rhagonycha lutea. The sequence goes on from OY294040.1 coordinate 33,739,360, forward strand.
ATTGGCTCTTGCTATCTTTCTACCGAAGCAAGGCAAGACCCCACTTCATTATACGAATGAGGCCTAAGATTTATAAGAAGAACAGAATTTGAGTACGATTTAATTAGTTTAAGCAATGTAATGTAAATAATATCAATCAAATTTTAAATAGTTTGAATTTGTAATTTAGATATTATTAATTGGCTACGAGAACAACAGTGATAGGTAATAATCAGTCGCTAACGAGTCGCGTGCCGAAGACATCAGAGACGCTGCAATTAAGCTGGGAGGCCAGACCCTGTGGCCATCCCTCTACTTGGAAGTGCCGTTTCATTTGGGTGGTCGACAAAATATGATATTATACTAAAATTAGATATTTTTATGAGTTTTGCTTATAATAATTACTACCTAACTAATCAGATAACGCTAATTACATTTATAATGCGATGAATAATAATAATTATTCTATAATTTGCTTACAAGGTTAGCTTTGTAACCCGAATATATCATGTTGGAAAAGGTTCTCTTCGAGACACATATCCATCACCACAATGGACCTACACACACGTAAGACAAAGTGTAATTAATCAAGATAGACCAGATATCACCAACAAAAAATCCATGAAATGCGAAAGAAGTCGAAAACACCGACCAGCAAAGACCTCATTGCATTATCAGCTGATTTCGACTTTAGCCAAACGGCATAGTCTCATCAGATGCATCCTGGTTTTGCGGTACAATGCAAGTAGTAGTATCGGAATAGCTTTTTCGGAGTAGATGCTCCCCATCACATAAATTCATAACGTTAGAAGTTGGAAAGGTACCCCGGTCACTCAACGCCACCTGTCGAAGTGTGTGTGGACGCAAATAATGATCCCAAAGAATAGATCATATTAATATGACTCAAGTTTGATAATTATGGGCTATAATCATTTTATAGGGTTCGTTTTTTTCTTTAATGTCTTATTCTTTCAGATTTTCTTTAGAAGTGGTAATAAATTTGTATCAGTTGTATGATGAAATGTCTTTCCCACACTTCAAATCAGCAATGCATCCAGAATGGTAACCGGGAGCTTTTGGCGTTACAACGAGCAGTTTTCTATTAAACCTTACTGACGTCATGTCTCTTGTTACATAATATTATTATTTATTATTATTATAATGCTGGACTAAAATGGTCCAGCTAATTTGAAAACGGTAGCAAAGTGCTTCAAACAAATGAAGAATCACACCAGTGCAATAATAAAAATGGTACATCAAAGTTTTTAATGCAAAGGCAATTATTATGGTCTAAGTCACAAAAGAAAAAGCAAAAATAGGTTACCTTAAGATATCTGTCGGTACTCACACAATCAAAAATGACAATCAATGTTCTTCTCTCGCAACAGACCGAGCCTAATAATGGAATCAACAATGCACTGGTATCAAAACAAACGACTGGCGCACTATCACTTTTATCGCGATCTTTGGTGGATTTACCGGAGCACAAAGCATTTGTTAACTACTTGTAGTGAGATTGGAAACGATGATCCTCCTTGCATTTGGAAGATGAACTTGAATGTTCCAACAGGGAACATCAACGAAGTAAATAAACTATTTACTTAGATCTCCCGCCATTGACAAATTGAATATCGCAATCAAAAACAACACTGCGCATTGATGGTAACAAAAACAGCTGTTACTTCCAATGACGAAAATAAATTCCTGATATTCGGAATGCTCGAGTCATAAGAATTGGTATAAAAAGTAAAACCGTTTAAACTAATACTGCACACATGATAACACAGTAGTTACAAGACGAGGTCATGAACTTTTAACTAAAAGTTTGACCAGGGGTCGATGCGGTTTACTTTGAAGCTCGAGATCGACTCAATAGAATCGTCGAAAAATGCAACGCTCACAACTGCAAGGCCACGCGCTAATATTCTATTCGCTGAGGTAGGTCAGGTTAACATAGATAGGACTGCAGTTAAAGCGGCCTTGAAGAATAAGTCCGTTCCAAATAAATTGGTGCATTATAAAAAAATGCAAAAATGCAGATGGCAAAAATAGGAAAAATAAGGAAGAAGGCAAACGAAAACCAATGTTAATAATATTAACAAATTTTCGTTACAACATATAGAAACAATAATTTTTGTTTTATATCGTTGTGGTTCAAATGGCACAAGAAAAATTTCAAAATTTATTTATTAATGTTTCTCGCTAGGCTTGTGGATATAACGTAGGATTTACATTTTGTCATTCCGAGTTCGAATCCTGAAAAGAATGATTTTTTTAAAATTTTTATTTAATTTTACAATAAAAAATTGAATATAAAGTTTTTTGTTTTAGATGGATAAACATTTAGATGTTTTTGTTTTTAGGATACTAACCTACGTCTTAGTTGCAGTATAATTTGAGTTTGTGACACCTACGGATTTCGTTTTCAAACATTAATTCTGCATTTAATCAATTCCCAATTTCCATGATAAATTTGTAGCTAGGATTTTGTGCTGACCGGAAATATGTTGATATTGCAAATTTTTGATATTCATAATTATTAGAGTATTGCTTAATTCCAAAAATTAACTTAACCATGTAAATTTCTATAATTAGTTCGAAACTAGTTCGATTTTGGATATTGAGTCACCCATGCGTCCTCGTGGTGGACTTTGAATATTATCAAACGCGCAAGAGTTATTAGCCAGCAGAGTTGTGGTTTGTACTTGTTTGACATTTTGTTTCATACAAAATAACATAACTTTACACTTTACAATGAAATAAATCAAATAAATAATGTATTTAATTCAAAAACTAAAAATTGTTGAAATAAATCAGTAATAGCAGGAGCTTATCGTTGATTATTATTACTTAAACTCGTAGTTACTTCTTGGTAACCAGGTTTATCGTCTTTTACGAACTAGTGAGACCGCTAGCAACCAAAAAAGTTATTTCATACCTGTAACATAGTTATGTAATTACTATGCGCATGCATATACGCATCATGTGACTTACCATCACGTATGTATTTAAATCAGTAATAAACACGAGCCAGTGCTAGAAACACGTATGTTTTATTTAAGTTCATCGACTGTTACGTTTCAGATAACAACGATATACAAGAAGTATATTACATGGTGACAGCGGTAAAACTACAAATAATTTATTATTTGAGAGTGACTAAAAGTGCAGGAAACCAGTTAACGCGAGGAAAACTTTCAAAGTATAAGTGCGAATTTTTTAAGTAAAAATGCAGCAGGATACAAGTGTAAGAATTCCAACCGAAATGGTATTCGAAGGAAACATAGCAGTAGGATGGGAAAAGTTCAAGAAAAAGTTTAACTTTTACTTACAGGCGAGCGAGAAAAACGAGAAAAGCGATAAACAAAAAATTGCTATACTCATGAACGTTATAGGGGATGAGGCAATTGACATTTTTGAAACCTTTCAATATAGCGTGGGTGAGAGTGCGGAAGTTTACGACGACGTAATAAAGAAATTCGACCACTATTGTCAACCACGGAAAAATGTAGTGTTTGATCGTTTTAAATTCTTCTCGAGGTCCCAGAACAAGGATGAATCGGTAGACAAATACGTGACCGAGTTGAGAAAACTCGCAGCACAGTGCAACTTTGAGGAACAAACTGAAAATTTGATTCGCGATAGGTTAGTTCTAGGAATTAATGACAAGACGGTGCAAGAAAGGCTGTTACGAGACCCAGACTTGAAACTAACAAAGGCGTTAGATCATTGTCGTTCGAGTGAAGTCAGTCGTAAGCAAGTAATCGAAATTACGGGCGCCAGTGCACGCGAGGTCAGTGTCGTGAACAAAGAAAAGACAAAGTTTGTTAACAAGAAACAAAGTGCAGGTGTTAAACTCAAATGCAAAATGTGCGGTTTCGTACATAGTGGCGAAAAAAAGTGTCCGGCAACAGGCAAAACTTGTCTGAAGTGCAAGAAGATGAACCACTTTGCCAGCGTTTGCGGAAGCCAGAAACGAGTCAAGGAAATTCGAGAAGGCTCATCAGAGGATGAAGAGCAAGAACAAGACATTTTGGCGGTGAAGAAAAGCACCAAGAGAGTCAACGGCGTCTCGTGGGAAGAAATTTTAAATGTAAGTGGCAAACCAATTAATTTTAAGATTGATACAGGGTCGGAGGTAAACATAATTTCGGAGAAAATCTACGATAAATTACCTCACAAACCGGAAATGACGCAAACTAAAACAAAGTTAAAGTCATATTCGGGCCATGACATTAAAATAAAAGGAAGGTGCAGGATCAAATGCGAGCACGAAGGAAGTAACAAATACTTAAACTTTTTTATAGCCGATAAAGACAGCGAGTGTATTCTAGGACTGGATGACACAGCAGGCTTGGGTTTAATTTCGCGTACACGTGTGCAAATAATTAAAAGCAACAGGTCAGCAGCTGATATCATAGCTAAATACGAGGAAGTATTCGATAAAAAAGTATCGCGCATTAAAACAAATCCTTACCACATCACGCTGAATGAAAATGCAATGCCAACGATTTCACCAGCAAGAAGGGTTCCACTATCTTTAAAACAAAAATTAAAAGAAGAGTTGGACAAAATGGTAGAAAATCAGGTATTGGAAGTTGTAAGCGAACCGACAGATTGGGTTCACCCCATCGTAACGGTTACCAAACCCAACGGATCGATAAGGGTATGTATGGATCCAAGACCCCTAAATCGACATATCAAGAGAGCATTATTCACTCCCTACAGTAGATAACGTTTTAGCGGAGTTAGACGGAGCAAAATACTTCACAGTATTAGATGCTACGACGGCATTCTTACAAGTACCAATCGACGAACAAAGCTCGAATCTGTGTACGATAGCTACTCCTTACGGAAGATTCAAATATAAAACTATGCCATATGGAATTTGTAGCGCACCGGAAGTTTATCAAAAACTTATTAATAGAGTTTTCGAAAACCTGGACGGCGTAATACCGTACATAGACGACGTGCTAATTTTCGGAAAAACCGAAGAAGAACACAACAACAGATTAACGGAAGCTTTGAAAAGAGCAAAGATGTACAACGTTAAGTTTAGCAAAAGCAAGATGCAATTGGCTAAAACGGAAGTCAAATTTTTGGGACACAAAATATCGGAAAATGGCATTTCGATAGAAAACACAAAAGTCGATGCAATCAATGCATTGAACAGTCCTGAAAACAAAAAAGAACTCCAGAGAGTCCTCGGGATGATAAATTTTTTAAGAAAATTTATACCAAACCTGTCTGAGCATACAAGTACTTTACGCGCTTTATTAAGTGACAAGAACGAATTTGTATGGGGAGAAAACGAAGAAAAAAGCTTTAAGTTTTTAAAAGAAATAATAAGCAAAGCACCAGTATTGAGATTCTACGACCCGAAGAAACCAATTTGCTTATCGGTAGATGCAAGTAGTTACGGGCTAGGAACCGCTTTATTTCAAGATGACCAACCCGTAGGGTACAGTTCGTCAGCTCTCACGGAAACACAGAAAAAATACGCGCAAATCGAAAAAGAATTGTTGGCAATACTGCACGGTCTAACAAGATTTCATTTTTATACGTACGGCCGGGAAATTTTGGTCCAAACAGATCATAAACCACTGGTTAGCATAGTAAATAAACCAATGGAGTCCTTATCGCCAAGGTTGCAAAGAATGGTTTTAAAATTAATGAGGTATGATTATAAATTGGAATACGTGCCAGGTAAAAATTTATACATAGCTGACACTTTGTCACGCGACCCCAACAAAAATAGAAAAATCAACACAGATTATCTGGAAGGTAAGACAGTAGCAGTAAACGCAATAATTTGTGCAACGCAAGAAAGAATAGAAGAGTTGAGAAAGTCAACAGAAAATGATAACGTCATCAAAGAAGTCATCAATTATATCAACGTAGGATGGCCAGAACACAAAAAATCAATAAAAACGAATGCAAAGAAATTTTGGGAAATTAAAGAAGAATTGCATTACGCAGACGGAATTTTATGTAGGGGCACAAGAGTAGTGATACCACAAAATGAAATAGAAAATGTTCTAAAGAAAATCCACAGTGCGCATCAGGGCGTTACATCGTGCCAAAATAAAGCTAAAACTTTACTATACTGGCCTGGAATGTTCAAGGACATCGAGGAATTTATATTAAGTTGCAAAATTTGTCAGAAATATTCAAAATCAAATACGAAGCAACCGCTTATAAATCACGAAATTTCAGATTTACCATGGTGTAAAATCGGAATTGATTTCGCCTACATAAACGGAAAAGACTATTTAATAATGATCGACTATTTTTAAAAATTCATAATCACAAAAAATGTGACATCAAAAGATTCAAAAACAACAATCAAAGTAATTGAAGAAACATTTGCTTATTTTGGTATAGCACAAGAAATCGTATCGGATAATGGACCACCTTTCAATTCAAGTAGTTTTGCAGAATTTACAAAATATTACGACATAAAGCATACAACGTCGAGCCCAATTTACCCGAAATCAAACGGAATGATTGAGCGTGCAGTACAAATTGTAAAAGGATTAATCATCAAAGCAGCAGCGTCAAATAACAATAACAGCATACCAAGTGTTATCTTAAATTATAATACGACGCCTAAAGGTGAATTGTTACCTTCACCATCGGAACTACTACAAGGCAGAAAATTAAGATCGGACTTGCTAATGACAAAAGCTAGCCTAATACCGAAATATGATTGCAGCAAACCATTGCAAGCGATAAAAAAGAAACAATGTCAACAAAAACAGTATCATGACAAATCATCGTATGAACTGCAAGATTTGGAAGAAAATCAAGATATCTTGGTACAAAAAAATAAAAGAAACTGGATAACGGCCAAGGTTTTAAACAAAACGGAAAATCCAGAATCATACGACATCGTTACAGAAGACGGCACACCATTGCGACGAAATCGGATACATCTGAGACCATTGCGGCATCAACAAAGTGAAACCGATAAAAATAATAGTGCCAGTGATTTAAACACAGAAAGACAAAGTGAATTAAACGACAATTTAAATCATAGTTTTCGCGATACGGAAAATGAAGTGATAATAGCAGAGCAAATTCATAAACCGAAATCGGACCGTGATTTAAAAGGGGAACGCAATGTATGGTACCGCAAAAATCCTGCAGAGGCGCTACAATCGAAAATTTTTATTAAAATATTAATTTTTAATACTCCAAGTAGTGGATAATGCAGTTGGTGTTAGCATTCCATTAGTTGGTGATTCAGGCTATTGGAGAATAGGTGGCGCGCTTATAGACGACGTAAGATGACATCAGAAGCGCGCTTGTTTTTGAAAATCTTTCCAAGATTAACAAAAAATACACTTACAAACTGCCATAAGAAAATTTGTTATTGCTTTTTTTATATCGGCATTAGTAAAATAAGGGTTCTAATGCAAATAGCGATAAACAAGGGACATTAAAGAATGAGTTTTTCTAGTTTACAGTAATTGTTAGTGTATACAGACGTTACAAAGTGAATGTAAAGTAAATTGGGGTTATGTTTTCACATTTCTTTTATAAATATTTAACATTACTTTATAGTTTTAGCTGATAAATTTATTAATTAAATTAATTATTTCTATATTATATAATGGTAATGTTCCCCAGTGTAATCACTATAGTGAGCAGAAAATATGCAAATTTTTTACCCGCAAACCCAGACGAACAGGAGAAATGGATAAATTAAATTAAAGTATGTTAAATGAGGTGAAATTGCTTTTATTAATTTAATGATAAGAGCAGATTGACAGCCAACAAAACATTCATTGCTTTGTAGTTATCACTTAAAAGACGGCCAAAAAAAGAATGTGCTATTTAATTCCCGTTAATAAAATCAGTTGAAGATCATATCACAAAAATACATATATTTAATGTTATCTCATTAATATACAAAAAAAACTTCCGCAGAAAATCAAGCAAAAATATGTTAAAATCGAACATGAAATTTTCCAATGATTTCTTTAACAAGCGTTTACTCATAATCGACTTTTACGATTTAACCCCTTTTTCACCCGCAGCAGCCAATTAAAAGCCTCCAAATTATAAACCAAACATTTTATATATGGGTATGTATACATTTTATATCGGAGTTTTTCTGATTTCCTGAAAAAATGCTAATATGGATTTAGCCGGTTTTGGAAATAGGCATCTCGAATATGTACAATTGGTTGGTTTGGAAACTCACGTCTTATTAGACTTTTATCATACTTTTGAAATTTAAAAGAGTACTTTTAAAATAAGCGCCACGATTCACCAATGATAGTTAGGGTTGGCTATGCGCTTTTGTGAAAATGATTATATTTTTTTTATTAATTTTTTCAATCATTTTTTAAATTGCCATTTTATATTATTTTCTGAAATTTGTACTTCCTGATGAAGCTTTCAATAGATTAGCGAAACGTAGGAGTAAGATAATCAGTAATTATTATTAATAGTCCACCACTACCTGAATAAAAGAAAAATAAATAAAACAATAATTATTCCAAAAAAAAATTTATTGATTTAAAAACCGTAGTATTATTGTATTCGTTTCCACACCACCTAATACCGTTGATTGAAGAATTTAAAAAGATAGGCAGCCTTACGAACAAAAACGTGTCCAAAAATAAGGGTCAAGATGTAGACATTAGCGTTGATTGGTAGAATACAATAATTATAAATATTCCCTCAGCGTTGAATTATTCTATTCTATCAATCAACGCTAACGTCACCTACATCTCGGCCCATTTTTTTCGACACGTTTTTGTTCGTATGGCTGCGTATCTTATAAAGTTCTTCAATCAACGCTAATACGAGGTAGAATATAAGGCGCGTTTTTTTTTCATGGTTTCCCCGGTAGGCCTAATCCATGTTGTTGATTGTTAATTTATTTATCCTGATATCGATGGTTTTTGATTGTTTTAATGTTTGAATAAAAAAAACTGCTGCAGTGATCGGCAATCAAGAGCTACTCGATCCACCCTTGACTACCAATAGCAGTAACAGTTTCATTTTTATTTATCGTTTTCAATATTAGCTTGAAGTGCTGTCTTACTACTGGTGTCTTGTTTCCCCTTCTTTCTGTTTCCTTGTGCAACTTGATGTTTTCGAATCTCTTCCAATATAGAGGGGGGATCTATGCACTTCCTTCCTTTTTCAATATTTCTTCTAATTATCTCAGGAGCAATGCATTCTTGATAAAAATAGGAAAGCTTTGGTAACATCTGTTCTTCCCAAAATTTTACATCCCTCACGATCTTCTCTATAAACAGCTCAATTGTATCATTGACATACACTATAAAGTAACAATGGGATTTTTTTGTAATTCCGAGTTGTCCTTGGATCTAGAACAAATGATAATAAGAATCAAAATAAATAAATATCAAAAAATAACCTTGTTGGGTTATGTTATATTTATTATATGTTAGCTTGGCTCTCTTACCTGATAATAATAGGAGTGATTTCTTTTTAGACTAATTGACCCATTCTTGTATTCCAGACAAATATATTTCTTTTGCTTTTTTAACTCTTCTATTACCTCAGTCATGGAAGTAACTGCTAACTGAGATGCCGAAAACAAAGCCTTCGCCTCAATTATCGCATTTTCTTCAATAACCAAACCTGCAAAATGTCAATCTGAAGTAAAACAATTGTTAGTTTTATTGAAAGTCAAAATTTACCATCTGGCGAAGCTCCAAGAAACCCACTTGTTTCATCTATCCACAATCCCGATGACTGAACAGTTAAGCCACTCTTTTTTTCGAACAAACGTACCGCTACTTTTTCTTTTGCAATTCCATATTGAGTAGCTTCAGTTGAGAACCCACTAGGCTTCAGAAACCTTTTTACCATATTGTGACAAGGTGTGTAAGGTTTTCTCTTCATCACAGAACCAAAACAAGAAGCTGTCAAACGATACTGTCGTTCAGTTTCATAAGTAGGATTCCCAAATTGTCCTCTTGAAGCTACCTCTATTCTCTGAATTTCAGATTTGTCCACCTGCAACATAATAACTAATGTTAGAAAATAAATTAGACACACGGAAATCTCTAAACATAGGTACCTTTAACTTCTTTACAAGTCCATCGACTTCAGCTTTCACAATGTCATTATCTAGTTCGGGTTCTTCTGCATGAGGTCCATAATCTACGTTACGTTTGTGTTGGTTGAATGTGGATCTTTTTCTTTCTTTTTCTTGTTGGGGAACTGCATCATCAAACAGCTTTCTACGGGCCTTTTTCTCTCTCTGAGCTGTGTTCTTCGCGATGTATTTTTTAAAATATTTACCTGAGCAAAGATTAACTTTGTTACTTTACGATTACAATAATTATGTAACATTGTCATCATGTAGCTATTTTCTATCACAATAATATGTGTATGTAATGTTTACATTACCTGGACTACTCTTTAGTAAAGATTTCCACGGGCTGTAATGCCAATTAAAACTGCGATTGTGGCGAAGGCCAGCAAGGTGAACCCTTCGTTGATAGGAACCTCGTTTTATAAGATTCAACCTTTTGCCCATATTAAATCTGGCAACGATGTTCATCAACCGCTCCGCTCTCGAGTTATTTTCATTTTCAAGTAATAGGTGAGCCTTTCTTATAAGTAAATCTATTGCACCTAAAATTATAATTATTTGGAAATAAACTTAAATGGTTTGATTAAAGAAATAATTTACATACCCATTTAAATGAAAATAAATATTCGTAATCTTCAACTCTGAAATTTTGTCTGCAGTCACATCATTTAAATTGTTACACATGTCTATCCTGCATTCCTTATGGTCGCCAAAAACATGATGTACTCCATATTGTAAGTCTTTTTTTAATAATTGCAAGTCCTTAGCTTCACTTTTTGAATGTTCATATATTGAACATTTTGCCCGTTTCTGAAGATGTTGAATTTTTAGCACAGTTAGCAATTTTCTGCCCTTGCAATTGATGCTGGTATCTTTTTTAATTTTGTGCAATCTCTTACCATAGTTTTTTAATGCATGGTTGGTGCACTCTAATTTTACGATATCTTTTCCATAAGGAACTTTCTCTTTTAACTTTGCAAATACGGATGAATCTCCATCCGCTATAAATTTCTGATATCGTACACCATGCATTTCTTCGCTAAGACAAAACCCTTCACAAGCCATGTTTGCTTCCATAGCAGGTGCTGAATCGTTCCAATTTTTAAAACAATCATGTTCTTTAGGATCCACTTTTCTATTTGATGCATATGTGCATATACTACAATATGTGTTTCTAACAGCAACAAATACAAGTTCACCAGTGTGTTGGCCTATTATGCCTATCATGCCAGACAACGCATTATAATTGCTACCATAGGACCTCTTACTCCATGAACCATCAACATAAACTGTAATCCATGGAGTTCCGTCAGATGTAAGGTTTCCACAAGCAATTGCATGTTCCTTTTCTTTTTTTCCAGCTGCCTCCATTGATCTATACAATGATGCACGCCACTCCTATAAAATAAAGATTCAGATAATTAGTATATTAATTACTACATTTGTATCATAAATGATGAGTGTTATTAATTTGTAGTATAATTGGATAATTATTTATCAAAGCATTATCTTTTTATCTTGAATAATACTACTTCATTTAGTTATGTTATAATGAAAAAATATTTTAAAAATACTTACATCTCCAAGTTCATTTTCAATTTTATAAAACATTTTGTCGGGCATTGATGGAATGTTCATTGTGCTAAGTAATTCGTCTAAATGCGAATAACTACTGCCCGTAGCAAGAGTTCCCCAAACAGCGGCTATATTCAGGACGGATTTTTTTGGATCTTCTGTCATATAACGGAATAATTTGTCACACATATTACATTCGAAAACTATTTGGCTGACCAGACCAAGTTCTCTCCGGCGTTCCTCTTTGATTTTGAGTTTCCCTTGTGTGCAAATTTTAGAATGTTCATATTGTAGCTTTAAAGACCATTCCAACACATAACCAAGGTCCACGATGCGATATCCTTCTAAAGGAGACGGTTCTTTTTCACATTTCTCTATACTCAACGGATAATTATTGATATCCTCATAATCTTCCAGCGACATTAATCCTTTTTCTAACGGTAAACGTTTTGAAATGAACGTATTTCCTTCGTATCTTTTGGAACACCATTTTGGATTTCTGTAATATAACATAAATATGCAATTTTGGTATTGAATGTAAATTAAACTCAACCGCTAGCATAAATACTTCAAATGTTATAAATATACGGGGTTATACAAAAATTACCTTTGTAGTAGTGTTTCGACGCAATCGTCAACAGCATCTGAAGATGTATTTTGGCAAGTCATCTCAACCTCACACGATTCATCAAGAATTTCTTCGAGGCTCTCCGTTGCTTTCCTGTGAAGAAAAAAATATACATTTTAACATATCATAAACAACAGCTTCATCTGATTGGGAAAATTAAAAAATGTCTGTGATATAACATAAATGTGCAACTTCAGTATTGAAGATAACTTAAACTCAACCGCTAGCATAAATACTTCAAATTTTAAATATACGGGATTATACAAAAATTACCTTTGTAGTAGTATTTCGACGCAATCGTCAACACCATCTGAAGATGTATTCTGGCAAGTCATCTCAACCTCACACGATTCATCAAGAATTTCTTCGAGGCTCTCCGTTGCTTTCCTGTGAAGAAAAAAATATACATTTTAACATATCATAAACAACAGCTTCATCTGATTGGGAAAATTAAAAAATGTCTGTGATATAACATAAATGTGCAACTTCAGTATTGAAGATAACTTAAACTCAACCGCTAGCATAAATACTTCAAATTTTAAATATACGGGATTATACAAAAATTACCTTTGTAGTAGTGTTTCGACGCAATCGTCAACACCATCTGAAGATGTATTCTGGCAAGTCATCTCAACCTCACACGATTCATCAAGAATTTCTTCGAGGCTCTCCGTTTCGCCATTGTTGTTAACAATAGGCGAACTATTATCGAACATCTTAGTTGCTTTCCTGATAAGTAAAAATTAATACATCTTAACATCGGGATTACAAAAACATACCATAAATTTAAAATTTTCTGCTTTTCTGCTCGCCATTTCTTGGCTGCTCGGGAACGAGCATTGCGTTTATGATTGCTTACAGGATTTCTAGCCATGACTCAATAGACGACACCAACCAACACAAAACACAAAATTTTTTAAACAAAACAAGAAGTTTATCACAGAACAGAGAAATCGCACTTTTTACCACAACACAAAAAAACAAAATTTAAAACAATAGAACAAATTTAACACAAAACAACACAAACACAGAATTCGCACCATTTACCACAAACACAAAAAAAATTTTAAACAAAACAAGTAATTTACACAAAACAGATAATTCGAACCACTTACCACAAAACACACAACAAAATTTAGAACAAAACAAAAAATTTACACAAAACAGATAATTCGCACCACTTACCACAAAACACACACTTAAAACAAAACAGCACGAACAGAATTCACACAATTTAATATGCACAAATGTTTTAAAAATCTTTTAGCACAACTTGTAATCGAAATTGTAAGTTGAAATTTGACGAAAATTATTTTAAAAATAATTTAAATTATTTTAAAAATAATTTTAATTGAGAATAATTATAAATAATTTAAATATAATAATTTAAGTAATATATAACTTAAATAATATAATTTAAATAATATAATTAACTCTTTACTGTACAAAGGTATGTAACAGAATGTAAATTAAAAATTATAGAGTCGCGTTTGTTAGCACCCAGAAAAATAATGTACCCCTCTGCCCTATACTAAAAATGCAACGACGGAATTTTGTGTCATGCGACGACGGTTTTACGTCTGCAAGATATCCTTGACGTATTTCATTTTCACTAGCTTGCAGTTTCTCAAATACGAGTACATAACGGTTGAGAATAAATCTGAAAGAAAATTTATGTAGCCTACTAAGCTTAAAATAGTACTTTTCATCACAAGGACGTAAAACGCGATTTTTCGTTCGAGGGAGCGGGGGTTACGAGGCGTAGCGTAGCGCAGCGTAGCGCAGCCGAGGAACCCTACCGCTTCCGAGGTGAAAAAGTAGTTTTACGGCTCCGCGTGGTGAGAAGAACTTTTCGTTAGCCGTCAATGTGCGTAATATTTGCAGGAGGAACAATAAAGCGCCGCGCGACATTAAAAAAGCTGCCGTGTTAGTGTTTGCTAAGGAACACGTGCAGCAATTTGTCTCGACGCGACGGCGCAATATAAGTAACTATTATTATGCTAGCCAAATTAAGTTACACTATCACATTCTAAATGGTATCCCGTCACTTGGCCGAAATTTTTTGGCCGAAATTCATTTGGCCGAAATTCAATTGGCCGAAATTCATTTGGCCGAAATTCATTTGGCCGAAACTTCATTTGGCCGAAACATCATTTGGCCGAAATTCAATTGGCCGACAGTCATTTGGCCGAAATATTATTTTTATTACCGAAAGTGAATATAAAAATAAATCTTGAATGAAAAGAAAAAATATATTGACGGTGCGTCGAAAAAAGCGAGATTCACCCCCTTCCCAGTAGCACAATTTGCCGAGTTGGAAGGCCCTAGGGGGATGTTTTTAATGAGTTTAGTGTTGCCGAAAAATGGGTCTGTAGCGTGCGGAGCGCAGCGTAGCGCGCGAAAGGCCCATTTCGGCAACACAATCACCCCCGCCAGAGTTTCAAAAAAAAAGCGAGATTCACCCCTTGCTAATAGCACAATGTGCCGAGTTGGATCACCCTAGAGGGATGTTTTTAATGAGTTTAGTGTTGCCAAAATGGCTCTGTAGCGCTGCAACGCGGAGCGGAGCGGAGCGGCGGCGCGGAAGAGTCAATTTTGGCAACACATCCACCTACGACGAGTTGCAAAAAAAAGCGAGATTCAACGTCGTTAAATCAGTAACCAATAATAAAGAGTGCAGAAAAAATCCGCGCGCACCGTTAATATAAGTGTAACCTAACAGTGTAACTAAACAAAATTAAACAAGAGATGTTGAATATATAAATAAAAAATTAATTTTTGTCTACTTATAAAATTGTTAAGAAATTTAACAATTATATAATATTATTAAATTATTTTTATAGTCACTTTATCTAATACTAAAAATAAAATTTCGGCGAAATGACTGTCGGCCAAATGATGTGTCGGCCAATTGAATTTCGGCCAAATGAAGTTTCGGCCAAATGAAGTTTCGGCCAAATGATGTTTCGGCCAATTGAATTTCGGCCAAAAGATTTCGGCCAAATGAATGTCGGCCAAATGAATATCGGCCAACTGACAGTGATTCGTTCTAAATATTGCATATAGAAAGTAGTATAGAGGGACGTGACTCTATGCTTCTTTCCGTTTCTCTGTAAATATTGTAAATAGAAAGTATTATAGAGGGACGTGTCTCTATAATACTTTCCTTTTGTACATATTTTGTACTTATTTTGTACATAATACAGTAGAAACTTATGCTTTTATACCATTTTTATTGGTTTTTTCCTGCAAATATCGACGAAAACATACTCTTTTCGTACCTCAAAACGTATATGAAAAGTGCTCATTTACGTCCGCGGTAACGAAAAAATATATACAAACACACCAGTAAAATTGTAGTGCATCCAACAACTACAAAAGAAATATAATAAACAAAATCTAGAATTTAGGATAAAAATATGAGATAAGTAAAGAGTCTAATAGCGTTATTATAAATAAAATAGTTGTTGGAAACCGTTTATTCGCATACCAATAGGTAGGGTAGAGTGGGGCACGTTCAGACATGGGGCACCTCCGGACATTTTAAATTTACCACTTTTCCAAAGAAGTAGAACTGCGCAATCGTAATGGTTAATAGCAGTGATCATTTAAGGATACTACGCATTGGAAAAATCTACCTTTTTATTGTATTTTTTGAAAGTACCATCCTTCCTGAACAAAATACCGTTTGGTTCATATCAAAATTCATAAAATTGTTGATTTTACAAGTGAAAAGGTGGACGTAGGGTGGAGAGGTGCATAGACTGAATTTCAAGTTACCCTATTAACCTATTAATAGGTATTATTTTCTGAAAGCTGAGAATTTTTTACACAAAATATGCCATTTTCCCAATGTGCTTACTTAGTCCAGTCAAAATAGACAAAAAAAAAGTGCAAAGTTTGCAATAATTCGCATCCAATGCGAATTTTTGCAAAGTGAAATGTCTATTTTGACTAACTGTACTGTTTGTTTTTTATGAAAAATGTTTCTACTTTAAAAAAATTAACGAAAAAAATAGCCTAAACCGACTTCTGTTCCAGGGACTTCACGTTTAGCCTTTAGCTATAGTTTTCTAAAGTTCAATGTTAATTTTGACTCCCTGAACATAAAATAAAATGTGTTGAAAAGTGCCCCGCCACAATATTAGTCACACTCAAAATTTGTATCATTTTGAAAACACATGAAGTCATTCAAATGGAATCGACCTAGATATGCTTTTTATTTACCCAAAAAGGCAATTAATTAGAATAAGTACTTTGTTTGTTTTTATAACTAAAAGCCGACCTCACTTGCAATTCCCAATTTTCCGTAAAAATCATATAAATTCGGGTGTTTGAAACCAAAAGAACACAGTCTAATTCGAATTAGTGCTCGTCAATTTTATGCACAAAAGTATTGTGATTATAAAGTGTAATTAAATATTTTTGGACTTATTATTTACTTCGATAATACAACTAAAACTATTTTATCTCTTTCTCTCATAACAGTATAGTATAGCGCTATCCTGCTTTGTCACATACTAACTAGAAGAAAACATTGATTCGTTTCAGTAAGTTCCCAACAGTTACTTTCAAGATGAATATACCCAAATTTTTTACATGACAACTTATAAACTAATCTAGCACGTAATTACGAGAAAACAAGTGTGATATAACTTATACAAAATCAAAATAAAAGTTCATTATCACTCAATATCTAAATGTTCAAGCAATTACAGAAATGTTAGAAACTCTACACTAAATTGGCGAGCACTTTTTTTTTAATTTTATTACTATTTATAAAAATAAAAACAAAAAACATTAACAAATAAAATCACTTATACATACTTCATACTTGGATTGTTTTTTCTAGGACTCTAGATATTCGTTTGCAATTTTAATTTCATCGGACCGGACCCCTCTATGTTGATAATAATAACCACAGCAATAAATTTTCTTCAATAAAATTGAATATTCAAGAATATAAGTACCAAAGTAAAAATAATGCTTTTCATATTTTAAAGTTCGATATTTATATCAAATTATGAAAACACTTAATTATAAATTTATGTAACGAGATTCGATATTATTGATTGAACTATAAATATACTTTTATAAAATGTATACATATACGAGTAGGTAACGATATTTGAATTTTTTATATTAAGAGATTTTCTCGATAAAAAAATAACGATATTCACTATGTAGTGGTCTCTTCGATAATTTAAAAGGAACTGACTTCAACACACCCCTCTTTTCCTAAAATTGTCAAACAAAGAGCAATTAAAGAAATATGACGTAGTTCAACTGGGTTGAACCATTGGTTGAACACAACACCCATATGAAAAGTTATCGATCACACATGGGTCGAATTTACAAGGAAGATTGTAAAGAAAATAATTAACAAAGTTTTTAATTAATTAGTTTCTCACACATTAACCTTCGCATAGCATACTTATATTTTAGTTACTTAGATGGCATACTGGGGTCCTGTGGACCCCAACGGTAAAAGGGATTAAATCAAGAGAGAAAATAAAATTTTAAGACTGATTTTTGTAAGAAACACTAAACTAGTGTATTTGTCACTGAAAAGTATAAATAATCCACCTAAAAAAGAAAAACTTTTAATTATATTCGACATTTAGTAAAATATGGCAAATTTCATCAATCAAAAGCAACCTTTTAGTATATAATTTATTTACACAAAAATGAAAAAGAATTTAACCGAAAATTATTTTATACTATAAACTAGACATATGGTTCTATAAAATAAAAAAAAAATCATCATAATGTTATCACAAAAGTCTTATATGACATTTTTAAAATTGCGATTTATTCAATGTAATCATCGCACTCCGCACGTATGTAAATGAAATATAAACTCTTATATTTTGAAATATCTTATTAATTAATTATCTGAAGTTAAAAACTTAGCAATTTAGGTAATATTAATTCACTAAATTATGGTTATCAAAGGCCAAAATGACTAAAAAAAATATTTCCATATTAACAAAATAGTTACGTAAATGGCATACTGGGGTCCCACGGACCCCAAGCTCGCTTAAATCATATAAAACTTTAAGGGCATACCACAACTAACAGTAGCATAGTGTGTAAAATGTCGAGAGGGTTATGATGCTAAATTACAAAGGTGTCGATTTGCCAAAAAAAAAAAAATATTAGAACATTCTACAGGCTTTTTAAGATATCGTGGGGTCCCAGGGACCCCAGTATGCCATGCGAAGGTTAAAACAACGGCGCATATACAGTGACTCCCATAATAACCCGGGCACCTAATAAAATTTTAATCTTTTTCACGTAATTCAATTATTTAAAAAGAAAACGGTGGTCTTAACTTATCATTATCAGAACTACTCCTTTATAAGAGGAATGAGTTGTTTTGATAAAGATTTTTTGAAAAAAATTATTTCTAATATGCCCAAACGTTTGAGTGATGCTATCAACACAAAATGGGTATCCCACAAAATATTAAACAATGTGCCTAATCGGTCAAATTATTAAAACGTTAAAATTTCTATTTGCGACCATATTTTTTCAAACTTTTTTTGTGTTTTCCGTGACCTAAGCTGTTTTCTTTTCAAATAATTGAATTACTTGGAAAAGATTACAATTCCATTAGGTGCCCGGGTTATTATGGGAGTCACTTTTACAGTCAATTGGGGTGGAATTGATCATTATGGGGGTGAGATTGATCACTCTTTATATTTTTAATTTAGCGCCAAAATCAAATTTCTGAGCTCGCTCTTGGAGTTTACTAGTAGTGTACTCACAGTCGATATGAACGAGCTAGATTAGCAACTTTGACGCTAAATTCAAATATATTATACAGATGATTTTTGACGCTCGGAACGTTGTGTAATAGCCAGTTTGGCTTTCGCGCGGGTCTTAGCACGGAAGACGCTTGGCGTTCGCTGCTGACCCATGTACAGGGTTCGAGTAAGAAATACGTTCTCGGGGTCTTCGTGGACTTTAAGGGTGCTTTTGACGGTCCTCTGTGGCCTGTCATCATTAGATTGCTGTTGGATCTGAGATCCCCGGATATCCTTCTCTGGGACAGCTTCTTTAGTGACAGGAGGGTGTGTGTCGCGGGAAGGAACTCCGAAGTATGGAAAATGGTGAGTAGGGGATGCCCACAGGGCTCCATAGGGGGTCCACCTGTGTGGAACACCCTGCTCAATGTCCTGCTTAGAAGGTTAGAACAGCTGGGGTACTTCGTTGTGGCATACGCAGATGATTTGTTCATTGCCGTTGAGGGAGATAGCAGGGCTGAGTTGGAGCTCTTAGCTGGGGAGGGCCTGAGAGAGGTGGCTGAGTGGGGTGAGTCTGTGGGAGTTCGGATCTCAGTGGAGAAGACGTTCCAAATGCTACTTAAGGGTCACCTATCTACAAATAGGCACCCTACGGTGCGCTTGGGTAATGCCACGATCTCGTATAAGAAGGAGGCCAAGTACCTTGGATTGTTGGTTGGGGAGCGACTTAGCTTCCAGCCACATCTCCGGGTTCTTAGAGACAGGATGGCTTCGACCGTTGGCGGCCTGAGGCGGGTGCTCAGGAGGGACTGGGGTCTGGGGAGGAAGGCAATAAATACGATCTACGGGGGGCTGCTGGTGGCGTGCATGGCGTATGGGGCGGGGGTGTGGGGTGAATCCATGCGCCTGGCTTATGCGCGGGTGGCAATAAACCGCTGTCAGCGGGTTGCACTGTACGCCACCATTAGAGTATGTCGCACGGTATCTACCGAGGCCATGCAAGTCTTGGGAGGTGCTCTTCCCTGGGACTTGCTGGCCAGAGAGCGTTCGGAGTTGCATAGAGCTAAGAGGGGCCTTCATCAGTTGCCCGACGATCTGATGGCGATTGGCGATAGGGACCTTCCCAAAAATGCTTTTAAGCGTTTACTCCGGGAGCGCTCCTATTCTGTTTGGCGGGAGCGATGGTCCAACTCCGAGTTTGGTGCGGTCACCAGAACATTCTTTGGTGACGCTCTGTTTGTCGTAAATAACCCCTGGTTCGACTTTGGACTTTTCCTGGGTTTCCTGCTGACGGGCCACGGTAGCATGAACTCCTTTCTATTCATGCGTGACCTGTCAGATACGGATCTTTGTACGTGTGGTGAACCTGAGACCTGGCGGCACATCCTCTTCGAGTGTCGACTCTATTCAGACCTCAGGAGTGATTTGGCGCTAGATGGTCCGGATGGTGATCTGAGCCGGCTTGTAAGTGATGAGGAGTCCTTCAGCCGGCTCTCGCAGTTTTCGGTGAGTGCCTTCCGTCGTAGGGCCGGTGGGCCGTGGCTGGAGCGGCGTTGATGATCGTGGGTGAGTGTGCAGGGGGTCGGGGTGCGCCCTACAGAGGGATGCGCCTCAACCTAAAGGCCTGGCGAGCCTACACGACCTGCTAGCTGGTCTGAGTGAGTGGGAGGGTGTGCGTATGTGCTTGTGACTTGTCTGTCACTGTCGGTCACATACGCATGTATGCGTTGATCCGGTATTATACCGGATTTCTTGCCCTGGAGGCCGTGTTTGGAATGTCCTATGGACCCAACCGAGCACGTTAAATTATTTCGTAAGTCTACACCCCTGTCCTTCCAGGGAGCACAATGTGGAAAATCTGAGATGATTTTTGATAAATCTCACCCCCAGTATGATCAATTCCACCCCAAATGACGGTACTAATAAGTAATAACTCACTCCCCCGGTCTACATTCTACATTGGGCTTGTTAAATTATAGAAATTTGGAAAAATAAAAATAATAATTTTATTTATTTTTGATATTATTTTGGAATTACCATTGTTTCGGCCATCTTGTACAAAATTATTAAAATTAAAATCAATTTAGAAATAAATACTTTTTGTGTTGTAGTACCTACCTACATTATAAAAGATTATAATATAAATGCAGTTATGTTCTTTACAATTATGACGTCATTCTGTTACTAGGCGATAATCGCGATATATTTTTGCAACTCTGCAAGTATAGCAAACTGACTTCTCAAGAAGTAGCGTCAGTATTATGTACAATAAAAGTTATAATAAAATTAAACTAGAATATAAATTTTACTGTATTTAAAAAATACCCTTTATGGAAAATCGAAAACGTAATAAAAATTTAGTAACTATAAAATTATAAGATATTTTTGAAACATCTCATGTGTAGTTTTCATTGCATTTTAAGGGCCAATTTATTCATCTCTTCGTCAAGTACATTATCTAATAGCGTTACGGGTAAGGTAGCTGTTCGTAAACGTTTATTCACATCCCAATACCCCAATAGCCACTATTGCATTGTAAATATGGGTTTACGGCTAACACAAATTTAAGAGCCAAATATGTTTTACAAATCAGATTTTAACTTAAAATTTCTAGAATTGTGAGTGTTGTACCTATTTATGAGATATTTAATTTTTGATAAATAATTGATCAAAACGAATCTTTTAGATGACTCCTAGCGATCTGTTTGGGTAGTTGCGTTGTAGATGGTAACAAAGTTCCCATTTTTATTTGTAATTAAAATAAATTATAAATTTTTCGTTGAAGCTTCAGCGCCAACACTCGGATACTTGCCACACTTCTCCACCCACGCTTTTCTTTTGTAATGGATGTCCCGCCAATTTTATGTAAAAGTTGTTATTTGTATGGAACGTCCTGTCGTTATTATTGACAATTTCTACTTGGTACTAAGTATATTTGTTTCTTTTCATGCTGGTTTGGTATTGAATATCTTAAATTGCATCCACATTGAAAAAAATTATCAATCTGTAATTTCGAAATTTTTTTTATAAATTGAAATTATGAACCCAAAAAAGCTTAATACCAAGAATATTGTTTATAGAATAGTATTATCTCAACGAATTTGCTATATTTTAAATATTAAAGCCGGGCGGTTCCATGTAAAAATAATTAATTGAGAATCATCAGCGCCATCTTTTGAGATTTTTTTAGGCGCTGCCCTTTTAAATGAAAGTATTAACCACAGTGCTTCGACATCAAGTCAGCAAGAAATTGTCAAGGAAGCAAAAGAACGGCCAAAGCGATTAATTACGAAGCCGGGTTATTTGAAAGATTATGTCACTGATTAAAATTTTGTTAAGATTAAAATTGTGTTAAGATTAAAATTTTGTTTAGTTTAAATATTTTGATATCTAAAAAAAAACAAACATTGTAATTTTAATTTTTGAAAAGGCATGTAACATAGTTATGTAATTACTATGCGCATGCATATACGCATCATGTGACTTACCATCACGTATGTATTTAAATCAGTAATAAACACGAGCCAGTGCTAGAAACACGTATGTTTTATTTAAGTTCATCGACTGTTACGTTTCAGATAACAACGATATACAAGAAGTATATTACAATACCTAGTCCTACAATCAAATCTCATCGGGTCCATCAACGACGCCAAGCCAATTTCGTTAGAGACCAGGAGCGACACCAATAAAATATTACCAGATCCATTAGCAACACCAATCCAATTCAAATCAGAGCCAAGCCAAGCAACTAATTCAATTTAAAGTCAAGCCAAAAAAGAAGTAAAATGACTAAAATGAAGTATTAATAATTATTACTACAGTTTTATCGTCTTAAATTTGTAACATAAAATAAACAATATGCAAAATTTATATTTTAGGTCAATGCTAAAACAAAATAATTTCAACTGTATGGTAAAACAATATTTAAACAAAAGACATTTAAAAATCATAACCTCACAATATTACTTGTCTTAACTTTTCTCTGTATTGCTTAAAATTGTTTTACTTAGTTTATTGTATAACTTAAAAACTGTGGATTCCAGTAAAATAAGGATTAAGATTGAGTTTATTGAGAAAACTGCAGGCTCTTTAAGAAAGTACTATAACCAAAAATGTAATAGGCCATTTTAAAGTCAAAACAAGAAAAATTATTGAGAAGGGGCCTTAGCCCTAGAAGGTATTTGAATTTAGACAAAAATTTTGTATTAAAAATGTGCGTCATAGCACCAGAAAAGTTTAAATTGAACATTAAAAAAAAATAATAATAAACACACGTATGTGTTGTGGAAGCACTTTTCCGAGAGGTCGTGAAGTATGTCATTACGACAGTAATAAATGTGTTGATTATAAACCTTCAATCGAGAATTCAATTCACAACTGTACGTCACTGATGAGATCTAATGAGATCGAAACATGTCTGTCGTGGTTGTATTTTGGTTATAATTTGACTTATTTTTCGAATTATTAAAAAAAACTCGAAAAATAAATAAATTGACTAAATAAAATGTAAAAATCTGAAATTATAAATTCACTTCACTTCACTTACAGTTATAATAATTATTGTAATATTTTAGCGCATATTAATTTATTAGCAATAGGAAATCCTTGAAAACATCAATAAAAGCATGGGGCTGTGTTTGTGGATAAAAGTATTAGCTATGCAGATTATATGATTCATCCGAAAAGCAGTTATTTACGAATGATAACAAAAAGGAGAAATAAAAATGACGTAATTGATTGCTAAATCAAATAAAAGTAGCACCAATTAAAGTTAAAGCATCAATACCACGACTAGAATTATGTGCAGCGGTACTTCTCGCAAAATTAATGGTACATGCACAAGCTTTAGAAATTAATTACATTCAACAAATGGCATGGACAGATTAAACAATTATGTTAGCATAATAATATCAAAAGTACCATCCTATACAGTGGCTCATTTCCAAATGATAAATAATATGTAAAATTTTATCGCATGGATTTATTTTCATGTGAAAACCTTTCAGTGTCGAACTTGTCCGGATTTGAATAATTGGAAAACACCCATACCGATTGTATCAACAATAATGTATTTGCAAACCAAATATTGACCAACTTGAAGTAAGATTTGGCACATATATTTCGGTAGCACGTCAAAACGTCGAAAAAAAAACGTCGAAAGCAAAAACGTCGAAGTCAAAACGTCGAAAACAAAAACGTCGAAAGTCTAAAACGTCGAAAACAAAAACGTCGAATATCAATAACGTCGAAAATCAAAAACGTCGAAATCAAAAACGTCGAAAACAAAAACGTCGAAAGTCAAAAACGTCGAAAACAAAAACGCCGAAACATGATAAAATATAAAATATTTAGTGTTATGTATTACAAATTTATGTTTATGTAACTATTAATAGTTGACATATCAATCGATTGATTCGTTACACATGGAGGTGGGCAAAATATATTTAAAATACAAATTTTAAAATACATGTTAGAATTAGCGAGACTTAGCAAACCATACAGCCAAAAACCAGACCTGTACATGACATTAGTGAAGTACGGCCCTGATTATTATTTAACGAAGTGTTGAACCATTTGACATCCTCTTTGACAGTGGGTCCTCCGATGAACGTATCCTTTTCTTTAGTACCAAAAAATATTTAGGATCAAATCTATAGTAGAGTCGTATGCTGAGCGTAGTCTGGATTACTATCTGACTGGTATCGCATACAACTTTCAATTCCAAAACAGATATTAAAATCTTGTATTCATATTTTTATTTAATAAAACTTTTTTAACTAATTACGTAATAGATAGCAGTAAGTATATTAGCCAATCATATACAGTGCAGTCTCGGTAATCCGAACACACGCTAGTCCGCACAATATAGCTATAATCCGAACACAACTAATAAAATGTTCGGATTATAGAATAATATTCGGATTACAGAACAAACGTTGCTTTCTTCTTTTGTTCGGATTACTGGATGGTCGGATTAGCGTGTGTTCGGATTACCGAGACTGCACTGTACTTTAATTGTATCACCAGACATAATATTTTATAATTATAATGTTAAACGTTTTTATTTTCGACGTTTTTGTGTTCGACGTTTTTGATTTCGACGTTTTTGTTTTTCGACGTTATTGTTTTTCGACGTTATTGTTTTCGACGTTTTTGACTTTCGCCGTTTTTGTTTTCGACGTTTTTGACTTTCGCCGTTTTTGTTTTCGACGTTTTGACTTCGACGTTTTTGTTTTCGACGTTTTTGTTTTCGACGTTTTGACATGGAATCTATATTTCATCTTACAATGTAAACTTTCGGATCTGTAAAATGGCTTAAATCCTTTCATCAGGTCTGGATCGGCTATCACAAAAGTCGGTATGTTCAAAAAGTAGAAGCATGCTTCTATTTTCACTAAATTTATTTTATTTTCTTCTAAACAATGACTCAAAATTTTACAAATTGTCGCATCTCAAAAATTCGACATCCTCTCGACTAGGGCTGGGCGATTGTTAAATTTAACAATCGAAAATCGATTGTGTAAAAACAATCGATTATATCGATCAATCGATTAATCGATTAATCGGAAAATCGATTAATCGATTAATCAAACAATCGAATAATCGAACAATCGATTAATCGAAAACAATCGATTAATCGAAAACAATCGAATAATCGAACAATCGATTAATCGATTAATCGAAAACAATCGAATAATCGAACAATCGATTAATCAATTAATCGAAAACAATCGAATAATCGAACAATCGATTAATCGATTAATCGAAAACAATCGAATAATCGAACAATCGATTAATCGAAAACAATCGATTAATCGAACAATCGATTAATCGAACAATCGAACAATCGATTAATCGATTTTTCGATTAATCGATTATTTCAAAAATATTAATCGATCATCGATTAATCGATTAATCGATTAAATAATCGATTAATCGAAATAAATTCCCAGCCCTACTCTCGACATCACCAGTCGCATGATGCGAGAGTTATCAAAAAACCTTGACTCCACTATAATATTACTACCCTACTAAATATTCAAATTCAAGATTTACAATAAAATATACAAACTCAAAATCTACTTCGTCCTAAAAAAATACGACAATACATAAAAACTTTTTAACTGGTTTGGCGGATTCTATGAACACCTAAAATTTATACAAATATTCTAACACCTTACAAAACTAATATTTAACAATGTTAGCATAGGCATAGGTAATGAATCATACAGACACCCATGCGACTGTTACTATTGGGTAGGTACTATTATTAGTTTTATGCTTCATTTTTCATTAATGCTTAATGCCGTGGTATAGCAATAGGACGATATATTTTAAAATATACGGACGTATTAAATGCATTAACATCATCATGCTTCATTTCTATATGAATTCTGTAGTCGCCACCCAAGTAGCATTTTTGACTACCAATTTTCAATTGCTGCAATATTGCTTGCAAATTGCTGCCTATTTTGGCGCAATATGCAAAATTGCTACAGCGGTGCATAAATAGCTTGCAAGTTGCTAGCAAATAGCGCTTAAAAATTGCTGGCAAATTGCGCTTCAAAATTGCTAGCAAACTGCTTGCAAATTGCGTCTAAAAATTGCTAGCAAATTGCGACAAAAATATTGCTAGCAAATTGCTAGCAAATAGCGCCTAAAAATTGCTAGCAAATTGCGCCAAAAATATTGCTAGCAAATTGCTTGCAAATAGCGCCTAAAAATTGCTAGCATATTGCGCCTATATATTGCTAGCAAATTGCTTGCAAATAGCGCCTAAAAATTTGCTAGCAAATTGCGCCAAAAGTATTGCTAGCAAACTGCTAGCAAATAGCGCCTAAAAATTGCTAGCAAATTGCGCCTAAATATTGCTAGCGAATTGCTTGCAAATAGCGCCTAAAAATTGCTAGCAAATTGCGCCAAAAATCTTGCTAGCAAATTGCTTGCAAATAGCGCCTAAAAATGGTTATAGTAAATTGCAAGCTGAAATAACATGCAAACAATTCATATTATCATTGTTACGTGTTGGCGGATTGACCGTCGGAATATCTGTTTGTATGATTTTCATATGTCTTTTATATGTGCCACTTCTTTTAAACTTTTTGAGAAGACTGATAAAATCGATATTATTTATCAATTTAGCTCTTTTGATTCCCGCATTTTGTATTATATAGTTATCCCACGATCGTGAGTTATCCATTTTTACAATTTTAGTTGTATTTTGTTTGATTTGTGTATGTAAGAATTCTTTAATTCCATTTACCTAGACTAAAGTGTTTTCCTAACATTAATTATCCGATCAGCCATTTGCTAACATGTATTTAAAAAGATTAAGAAGAAATTTAAATTTCCCTCAAAAATCCTTAATTAAAACAGTTTCTATTGCTAAAGCAAGAGTAAATTTAAAATTTAGTAAAGTTAAAATATAAAGTCTTCAATTTAAACTTAATTTAACGTAAGCCTGCGTGGTCGAATCGATTAAGCGTCTGATATGCGTATACATCCAAACGGTAGGTCCTAGGTTCGAATCTCACCTCAGCATTTAGGTAAGAGTATATTTTAATTTAAAAATTATTTAAAAATATGTGATTTTTACAGAATTGATACTATATTTCCAGGATTATTCATTGTGTAGGAAAAAAAATGTAGGTATAATTTAAAAATAGATTAATAAAATTAATTAATAAAATAAAAGGGTAGGTATAATTTGAGATATTAAATAATAAAATGTTAATAATAATAAAATGTTAATTAAAAATAAATTCTAACAAATTAATATCTGAATAAAAAAATAAAAATATATTTTTAAATTTAATTAATAATTTTTTATTCGCCCACAAAATTTCTTCTTCATTAAAAAAAACTAGCAATATTTTTTAAAATTATAAAAGCAATATTGCAAAATATCAGCCAACAATTTTGCAGCAATATTGCAAAATATCAGCCAGATATTTTGCAGCAATATTGCATACCTAAATTGCTTGCAAGTTGCTACCAAATACTTGCTTGCAATTTGCGCGCTGTCAGCGAGCAAAGTTGCTAGCTGCTTGCTCAAAAATAGTGGGGCCAAATTAGCAATTTTGCTGCAATATTGCGGCAATTTTGCAGCAATTTAGTTGGCTGCGGCAGCGCCTATAGCAATTTTTAATTACAAATTGCTAGCAAATTGCTGCAATTCAGCATTAAAATGCTACTTGGGCATTTGGTAGATACGGTGGAAATCGAGATTCATCAGGATATGCATTGCATACTTTTTATGTCTTATCCTGTTGAAAAAAGTGACATAATACTATCGAAATCACTTAAAAAAAGATTTCGTACCTGAACTATTTCGCACTTGGTAAAATTTCCACATTTAAGTAAAATTTGAAACCCCCCAATATTTGCCTTTACAGCCTTACAGAAGTTTACCTGCAAACGCATACCAACCATTATGCGATACTCATTACTCAAAAATTTGTATGCTTGCATTTTCATCTAAAACTCAAATATAAATTAAATTTGAACATATAAATTTTCAATAAATACCTCTAATCCAGTGCTCATATTTATTTTTGAGTTAAACGTGGCATTTACAACTGGGGAAGTCCTGTTATATTTAAAAGTTCTCATTTCAAGATGATTCCATAGCGATTTATTATAACTATCCAATTCTATTCTTTGAAAATCAATCTTAAAATCTCTCTGGTGAAACTGAAAGTAAAAGAGTTAAATAAAGCATTTTTAATAATTGCAATGTCAATATTCAATCAATCAATCAATCAAGGGCTTTTCCATTCCTGTCGGAATATTGCCACTTCTATTTGAAGTCTTTAATCCATTTCACGAGGTGGATTAATCCTCTTTTGCTACTCTTTTTACTACCATTTTTTACCACAACGTGTTGATGTCCACCGGAAAGCCGGGCTAAGAAATTCTGCGAAGTCCGCGACTTGAACCCAGAATTTCCGCACCGTAACTCAACCAGCGATCACATCACTCCACACCGTGGTAATGTCAATATTACCTTTGAATAAATATCACTTGCAAAATTTGGAAACAAACAAAATTTATTAATGAGTTATACTTAAATCAGTCGTTTATTTATTTGACCGCATATTAGGATCAAAAACCTTTGACAAATACGTTGTTTGCTATACCTAATTTACTTTATAATGAAAAAAGGCATAAGGCTCATTAGACCCCACAGGCGGGGTCTATTGAACCACCCAAGGGGGTCACTTAAGCCAATGGGTTATACAAACCTTTGCACATTAAAACATATGAAATATAGAAACAAAAACAAACTTAAATGAAATTCTAATTAATAAAAGTAACTTTTATTATTAATTTTTAATATTATTTATAATATAAATGTTCTAATCTAAAGTAAGCGCATCTTTCTCGGGAGTGTCTGTCAAAACAGCACAACGTCTCTTTTTCCCACGTGTTTGTTGCTTTCTAGGGCCCTGCTTTCGGTAACGGTTCGCATACTAAAATGAAAAGAACATTAATGTAGAAATTAAAAATTATGGGTCACTTGAACATGGCTCCTTCGACCCCGATTGTCTTGACTCAAATGACCCCTTCCCCGAATTACTTTTAATATGTTAAATAACTAAAAATCAGTTGAAAATAGTTTATTTTTGAAACTTAAGCCATTAACAGTAATCATGTTGAAATCAAAATACACTTACTTGATGGTAGTATGATGACATTCGTAATTTTTAAACCAAATTTCAGTGGAGCGATGCTTTTTTACTTTTCGCACTAAATTTGCAATAATACGCACTCACACCCACAACAAACACTAGCTGGCGGCTAAAACAACTATGGCTTGGTTTCCTCATTACCCCACATCGTCTAATGACTTACATTCGTATATATTATGAAGGGATTGCGTGATATTACCAGTGGCGCGTTAGACCCCGTGGCTCAACAGACCCCGCTCTGCCCTACTTATTGATTTTAAAATTTACACATAGAAACAATAATTTTTGTTTCATGTATTATTCATATTAATTTCTCTACATCAGATTACTGTAAGTTTTTGTATTGTGAGTGTAATTTAAATATAAAATGAGTAATATTAGATTATGTTCACTGATATTTACTGTATTAGTGGGACAATATTATCTTATACAAAATATAAATAGTGTCTTTGTAAATTAATGAAATCAGTTAACCGTACGGTGACCGACAACTTAACAAGTAATTAATAAAACATATATCGGTTTTAAGTTTAATTAATTGTAGTAACGATTTAAGTCATATGGGCAAACGGTACCCCGTATGGATTTTACATTTGCAACGAATATGTGTAAACGATCTATTGTTTATTGCATCTACTCTATATATATAAAAAGATAAGACAAAATATGCAACGTTTTTATGCAACGTTTTTGTGCAACGTTTTATGCAACGTTTTTATGCAACGCTGAGAACAGCTATTGGACGACACCAAATCAACATTATAATCACATCAACGGATTAATCAAAGCAAAGCAAAAGCAAACGCAAAAGCAAAAGCAATAGCAAAAGCAATAGCAAAAGCAAATGCAAAAGCAAAAGCAAATGCAAAAGCAAATGCAAATGCAAAAAAGCAAAAAGTAAAAGCAAAAAAGCAAAAAGTAAACACAAAGCAAGGCAACAAAACCATGCGTCGCAAAAACACAAAGATTGAAAGATTTATGTAAATGCAAAAATCCGTTTGGTGGCAAATTTGTTATTTTAGGTGGTGACTTTCGTCAAGTTTTACCTGTTATAAAATACGCTTCACCTGTGGAGATAGTCAATTATACTTTAAAGTCAACATCAATTTGGCCAAGCAGCATTATATTATTGAAAGTACCGAATAGCTGGAAATCTACAAATATAATTCAGGACATTTACAGCAATTCAATTGCTTCTAATGCCGATCTCTCCGACTGAATTATATTAGCCTGCCACAATGATGATGTTCGCACACTTAACAATAAAATATTAAATTTGGTCGAGGGCGAGATTCATACCTACTTAATTGAAGATACAGCTAAACATCGAGGAGTCGATCAAACAGATGAGGACATTCGGTTGGAATATGAAGTCGAATATTTAAATTCGTTGAATTTTCCTGGCTTTCCGGTACACAAATTAAAACTCAAAATAGGATCTGTTGTTATGCTAGCAGAGCTTTAACAAAGTTGGTTTGCTGTCGTGTAATTTTTGGAATAAGGAAATGGTTTGCTTGAGTTTTTGTAAATAATTTGAATTTTGTGTTTCGCGGTTTCGGGGAAGCCGAGAGAGCGCGAGCAGTGAAGAGGAAGACTTGCGTACGCCGTCCAAGTCGTGGACGGTCGACATTTTGATTTCTGACGATTTTTAGTTGTAAAAATTTGATTTATTTGAGAATAAAAGACAAGTAAAGTTTGAAGCAGTGTTATTTCTTTTAAATTGAGAATTTAGAAGAGAAAATTTTGTGAATTATACTAAATGCAAGTGGAATTATTTCGGAAAAGGTATACAAGGTCGCTTAATAGTGGGCGATACTGAAAGATAACCGATTGAGCCAGCCGGGTAAGAAGGTGATTTCTCCGCCCGAATTGGAATTTTACGAAGAAGATTTGAAAATTCGATATTTAATATTTAAGGGTGGAAAATAACACTTCAACTTGGCTACCCGAACGTGCGGCATTTGGTGAACATTTTTTTGAATTCAATTTGGGATGATTAGTTTATGGTTGTAAATGTTCACCGCAGAACCGGCTATCACCCTGAGATTTTTAGTAAGAAAGGTTTGACCATGGCTACAGGCTGGGATAAAATCGATCAAATTGAGTGGAGGCTTCAACAGCTGATAGAGCAAATGGCTGAAGACAGGAGAGAGAGGAGAACGAATAGAATAGAAGATAAAAGAGAGAGGGAAAAGAATAGGATCGAGGACAAAAAAGAATGGGTAAAATATTGTGAAGAATTGAGCAGAACAATCAGCAGTGCCAATTATGAAAAAAATGAAAATGAGGAAGAACTAGAAGATAAGAAGGGAAATAAGTTTAATAAAAGGAGAAACTTTAGCAGAAAAAGTGCAACTATCGGAAGAGATTGAGAAAAATGAAAATAAAGAAGACTTGAGAAATGAAAAAATGGAAGGAGAAGTAAATAAAGAAACGGGTCATACCGGCGGCATTAATAAAAAAGCCCGGATATTCACCAGAACACAGATGCGACGAATGAAATGGCGAAAGATGAAACGTGGACGAAAAAGTAATTTTGAAAGAAGGTATAACAATAATTATTGTAAAAGGAAGAAAAATAAAATTAATACGAACATGATTACTTCATCCAAGATGGTTTCCGATGGAAATGATGTTCCCCGTTCAGCAATTTGGAAGGATGAAATAAAGGATGAAGAGGATATGCCGTCCAACAAAGTAATTTGGTATTTTGAATAAGAAGAGTTGGGTTCAAGAAGAAGAAAATAAAGAAACAGTGGTTTGGTGAAAAGAAACGTATTTTTAAAAAGGAAGACGTCATGGAAAACAAAATGAAGGTCATTTTGGAAAAGTGGCAGTATCGGCGATCAAGATGGAGGGTGGTTAATCTAATCAAATATGAAAAGTAACCACGGACGAATAAAGAAGATTGACAAATTTAAGGATAACCGCGATTTAAATGGAAAATGAATGGAACTAAATGTGTTTTGATAAAATTAAAAAAAAAACATTGTAAATATTAAAATTTAAAGAAGGAACTACACATCATGATAAAACTGAAAATCATAATTAAATAAAAGGCAATAGAAATTCGAACAAGTTAATAATAACCAATGTAACAAGTGAAAAGGACAATCTTCGAAAGATAAGCAGACGGAAAGTTTATAAATTGTATAACAAAATTTGAGAAAGTAAAAGTGTTTCCAAAAATTGAAAATTTGAAAAATGGATTAATTAATTGCTGCATTTTATAATAGTAAATTTGAAATTAGCGTTTATGGCAATCAAATGGAAAAATTTAATTTGAAAATTGATGGTTATTGAAGGAATTTGTCACTACGAAAATTGAAATTGGATGATTAGTAAAGAAATAGGTAAAAGAGTTTTAAATGATGTGTATTGCATATTTAAAAAAATTTGTATGAAGCTACAACTTTAAAATGTAGCAAAATTGATGAAATTATTTAAGGAGATGAAATTGTTAGTTGGAAATTTTAAAAATTAAGTAGTAGTGAAGGATTTTATTAAAGAAGGGTCGATATGAACATTGAAGATGAAAATGAAATTGCAGAACACTAGAAGAGAATCGAAATTATGAAAGGTCCGTAACGGAAAAAGAAGGAG
The DNA here is from genome assembly GCA_958510855.1 of Rhagonycha lutea. Lineage (NCBI taxonomy): Eukaryota > Metazoa > Arthropoda > Insecta > Coleoptera > Cantharidae > Rhagonycha > Rhagonycha lutea. The sequence continues at coordinate 33,772,672 of OY294040.1, forward strand.
CTTTGAAAAATAATGGAATAAAATTTGGAAGGATAAAAAAATTTGCAGTTATTTCGAAGAAAGTTTTGGATCGAGTTATCTAAGAAATTGTTATTATTGCAAAGAAGTTTGGATGTCATTTATGAATTGTTTAGTGATCATTCGTCAAGATAGGTAGTTCGGGATGTTGATTAATTAATTAATTTAGGTGTGTAAATTAGATTGCCGCATTAATTAATTATTATTTACTTTTAAATATTGTTATTTATTTTTGAAGATGTTGATTTAGAGAATTTGCTACTTATTCCAAAAGCACGACGTTATGTGTCTTTCTTGAAATCCCTCCTGGATTTCTGCATAAGCCAGGAAGGATTGATGTCGTGTAATTTTTGGAATAAGGAAATGGTTTGCTTGAGTTTTTGTAAATAATTTGAATTTTGTATGTTTCGCGGTTTCGGGGAAGCCGAGAGAGCGCGAGCAGTGAAGAAGAAGACTTGGGTACGCCGTCCAAGTCGTGGACGGTCGACATTTTGATTTCTGACGATTTTTAGTTGTAAAAATTTGATTTATTTGAGAATAAAAGACAAGTAAAGTTTGAAGCAGTGTTTTTCTTTTAGATTGAGAATTTAGAGAGAAAATTTTGTGGATTATACTAAATGCAAGTGGAATTATTTCGGAAAAGGTATACAAGGTCGCTTGATAGTGGGCGATACTGAAAGATAACCGATTGAGCCAGCCGGGTAAGAAGGTGATTTCTCCGCCGATTCGATATTTAATATTTAAGGGTGGAAAATAACACTTCAATATACATCGATAGGCCTTTGTTTAGTCATGGACAGTTATATGTAGCATTATCAAGATGTCGAGCGAAGGATGGAATACAAATTCAAAGTGAAAGCGACATAAAAAATGTTGAATGTAAATAAGTTTTATAACTTGAAGTTATTAGGGCCGCAAAGCGGCACTGGGGGGTTGGGCCGCGTCAGCGGCCAGGGGGGCAGAGCCCCCCTAGTGTTATTATATACATTCTGATCATTTTACTTAACTAACTACATTACATTCGATTTTTCTTCGTTTCTAGTTGGTTGCTTTCCATATCTTCAATTTTTTAAACCTCTCAAAGTTAAAGTAGTGGTCAAGCAAAATTTTAATAACTAAAATAAAAACTTAGAAGTAATTTTATCTATAGTTGTAAAATTTCCGATTATTCTTACTTTGATTAAGGTTTCATTGTCCATAACCACCACTGTGCATGCGTTAAGTGTAACTCTCTGCTGCGATATTTGGATCAGAAGTATGACATAAGTTCGTGATATTTTAAAATGTTGTGAATTCCAATCTGAATTATACACAGCATCTGATATTGATGATAACTATATAAAAATATACAGTAACAAGTTTATTTAAAAAACGATCATCCTCAAAATTTCCTGAACCACAAAAGACTATTAGAGTCATTCCATGTGAAAACACCGGAAAAAAGAAAAAATTGTTGCTGCACTGTTTCAGATTTTGCTTAAACTTTGTGGAAATGTTCTTTAGGATTCTAACGACCAGAATCCGCAAGGATTTAATTTTCGCACGCCCCACTTCCGGTCCACACAAAATAAAGCAATTGAAATTGCATGAAAAGTCTTATTTTTTTACTTTGCGGTTTTAGCTGTAAAATATTTTCTATTAGAGATGTCTATTCGATCAAGGTGGCATATTGAAGTAGAAACATGGTAGTTTCTAAAAAAAATAAAAATTTACATAATTTATATATACCTGAAAAATAACATGGTATTGAAAATACATGTATTTTATTGATTTTTTGTGATTTTCAATGGGCTCCAGTGTCTGCGCTGTTGAATATAAAAGTTTAATCATTCTCAGATCTTAAAGTGCTTATATCTTAAGAGAACAAAAATTTAAAATCGACTCGTTCAATCATCCCGTTTTGAAAAAATCTTTGCTTGAAATTTTGAAATTTTGAGAATTTGCATATTTCAGGCTACAATTTGGACGTGTTTAGGAATAGACAAAAATTTGAAATTTACAGGATACTTAGTTCTTACCTTTAACTTCAAAAACCTTCAAAGTCCAGGTTGGTTATTTTCCCTCTCGCGGATATATAGGCGTTTAAAGATAAAGCTTTGCTTGAAATATTTGCATATTTCAAGCTAAAATTTGGACATGTTTGGTAAAAGACAAAAATTTGAAATTTGCAGGATACTTAGTTCTTACCTTTAGCTTCAAAAACCTTCAAAGTCCAGGTTGGTTGTTTGCCCTCTCGCGGATATATAGGCGTTTAAAGAGAAAGCTTTACTTGAAATTTTAAAAATTTGCATATTTCAAGCTACAATTTGGACATGTTTGGTAAGAGACAAAAATTTGAAATTTGCAGGATACTTAGTTCTTACCTTTAACTTCAAAAACCTTCAAGGTTCTGGTTGGTTATTTGTCTTCTCGCGGATGCACAGGCGTTTAAAGAGAAAGCTTTGCTTGAAATTTTAAAAATTTGCATATTTCAGTCTACTATTTGGACGTGTTTGATAAGAGACAAAAATTTGAAATTTACAGGATATTTAGTTCATACCTTTAACTTCAAAAACCATCAAGGTCCTTTTTGGGTATTGGTCCTCTCGCAGATGTACAGACGTTTAAAAAGAAGCTTTGCTTGAAATTTAAAATATTTGCTTGTTTTTAGGTTACAATTTGGACGTGTCTGGTAAGAGATAAAAATTAAGCTCACTGTAAGGAAAGCTAGCCTCCAACGAACCGCAGGAGAACACATACTAACGCATAGAGAAATGTTTGATTTCTGTTGTAATAAAATTTCTGGCATAGAATTTTTTTTGTATCAAATTCTGATGTTGATGCAACAGAATCTTTTTTGTCCAAAAGATTTAGTGATATTGATACAATTAAAAATAAAACATATTTAAAAATACTAGAACCTACCACAGTTTTACTCCGCTGTCTCATAAATAATTAAGAGTACGAAAGTTTTCAGCTTCTGATCATTTTTTTGAAACTGTAAATATTGTAAAACCATGTGATAAATTTAAAAAAATAAAATAAACTATAAATTTGAAATGATTTTTCTTTATTTTGGAAATCCCAAAAAGGACCTTGAAGTTTTTCAAGCTAAAGGTAAGAACTAAATATCCTGCAAATTTCAAATTTTTATCTCTTACCAAACACGTCCAAATTGTAGCCTGAAATATGCAAATTTTTAAAATTTCAAGCAAAGCTATCTCTTTAAACACCTGTAGATCCGCGAGAGGACATATAACCAACCAGGACCTTGAAGGTTTTTGAAGTTAAAGGTAAGAACTAGGTATCCTGTAAATTTCAAATTTTTATCTCTTACCAGACACGTCCAAATTGTAACCTAAAAACAAGCAAATATTTTAAATTTCAAGCAAAGCTTCTTTTTAAATGTCTGTACATCTGCTAGAGGACCAAAACCCACAAAAGGACCTTGATGGTTTTTGAAGTTAAAGCTAAGAACTAAATATCCTGCAAATTTCAAATTTTTGTCTCTTATCAAACACGTCCAAATTGTAGACTGAAATATGCAAATTTTTAAAATTTCAACAAAGATTTCTCTTTAAACGCCTGTACATCCGCGAGAAGACAAATAACCAACCAGAACCTTGAAGGTTTTTGAAGTTAAAGGTAAGAACTAAGTATCCTGCAAATTTCAAATTTTTGTCTCTTACCAAACATGTCCAAATTGTAGCTTGAAATATGCAAATTTTTAAAATTTCAAGTAAAGCTTTCTCTTTAAACGCCTATATATCCGCGAGAGGGCAAAGAACCAACCTGGACTTTGAAGATTTTTGAGGCTAAAGGTAAGAACTAAGTATGCTGCAAAATTTCAAAATTTTGTCTCTTACCAAACATGTCCAAATTGTAGCTTGAAATATGCAAATTTTTAAAATTTCAAGCAAAGCTTTCTCTTTAAACGCCTATATATCCGCGAGAGGGCAAATAACCAACCTGGACTTTGAAGGTTTTTGAAGTTAAAGGTAAGAACTAAGTATCCTGTAAATTTCAAATTTTTGTCTATTCCTAAACACGTCCAAATTTATTGTACCCTAAAATATGCAATTTCTCAAAATTTCAAAATTTCAAGCAAAGATTTTTTCAAAACGGGACGATTGAACGAGTCGAATTTAAATTTTTGTTCTCTTACGATATAAGCACTTTAAGATCTGAGAATGATTAAACTTTTATATTCAACAGCGCAGACACTGGAGCCCATTGAAAATCACAAAAAATCAATAAAATACATGTATTTTCAATACCATGTTATTTTTCAGGTATATATAAATTATGTAAATTTTTATTTTTTTTAGAAACTACCATGTTTCTACTTCAAAATGCCACCTTGATCGAGTAGACATCTCTAATAGAAAAAATTTTACACCTAAAACCGCAAAGCAAAAAAATAAGACTTTTCATGCAATTTCAATTGCTTTATTTTGTGTGGACCGGAAGTGACGCGTGCGAAAATTAAATCCTTGTGGATTCTGGTCCTTAGAACCCTAAAGAATATTTCCACAAAGTTTCAGCAAAATCTAAGATATGCTGGCTTTACCGATTTGTTGATTTCATATGGAATGACTCTTTAGTATAAAAAAATTAGCACAATTAAAAGATTATAGCCGTATTCGACTACGTCTATTATTATAGGTCTCTTCCAACTATGAGTAATTTCCATTAACATAACTAGAACGCATGCAGCATAGATAAAAAAGAACGTTATTTGTCTTCTGCACAAAATTCTTATCTATTGCGATTGAACGTAACTGTACTTGACCGGTTTATGTTAGGGGGCTATTGAGCTTCTTCTTCTTCTTGAAGAATTTACAAAACGCAGGAATCTGCTTGATGTGAGGATGTCCAGCATATGGGGTGAAACCGAGGGTAAAACAGTACAGTTGGTAGAGGAGGATGACAGATGATCATCAGAGAGATGATGGGGAAGGTAGAATATGTAAATAAGAGGATCTATATCATATCCGACAGCTAAGCACCACTCAGGGCTTTGGAAGCAGGAGAAATACAATCCAAGGCCGTAAAGCAATGCATTGATGTACTGGGGAGGGCACGACACAACAGCATAACGCTAAGGTGGGTTCCGGCTCATACAGGCATAAACGGACACGTAAAAGTAAACTTCTTGGCGAGAAAGCTGCAAGTAAGCATCTAGTAGGACCATAACCAACTTGCTGGTTAGTTTACCTGACCGCAAAAGGATAATCAAAGAACTACTAAGAAGTAATCATCTTTAATACTGAGAGGGCCCCTCCAGTGGACAAAGGAAAGAGGAAATCCTCCATCTGAGCACAGCACGGCTGAGAAAGATAGTAAGACTGTTTACTGGACACTGCTGTCTATATACAGGAACCTCAACACAATGGGTATCGTAGAATATTCTGCATGTAGGCTAAGTGGGGAGGAGGACAAAACTAATAAATAATTCATTAATGGCTGAGACTAGAGAGGGTATATAGTAAGAGTGCGGACAACGTTGGTCATCTTTTTTATTGGTCGCGCCATGTTTTTCTCATTAAGGGCGCGAATTTTGAAATATTTTCAAAAATTGTTAAGATAGACGTCAAAATGACAATTGTACGTTACAAATTACACGGTTAGAATACATTTTTTTTGTGAAAATGCCTGGTTGTTGTGTAATTGGGTGTAATAATAATGATAAAAAGGGATTTTTGATGAAAATATTTTCCATAATCATGCTTTTATGAAATTCTAAAATTTATTAACTTACTGCTACTGAAAATTTTTAATTTGACGTCAAATTCAATTTTTGTGTATAATAAAATCAAGTGAGTATCAATCATTCTATGGCATAAACTTAGTTCTATGGTAATGGTAGATATACACGTACTGTTAACCATAGAAACTGAGAAAAACATGGCGGCGATCTACACGTTGGCCGCACTCTTACTATATACCCTCTCTAGCTGAGACTATAAAGGTGTATTAAAATTTACTCAACGATTAAATTAAACACAGACGTTTCACATGACTTTTGACACTTGATTTTCAAACGCCACCTGTTTTAATTTTAAACACATTTTATGGTTCGTCATTATTAATATATTACTCTGAATTTTAGCAGTAAAATAACGATATTAATTTTGTGAAATAATATCTAATATTTACTTATCCTAATTTATTGATATTGATATTATCGATAATGATTATTATAGATATTTGGCAATTTTTATAATGTCATCGATGACTATCCGTATATCGGTACTGCGATGATTATTATCGTTATGTAAATACTCTGATCTGTGATAATTATGGACAAATATCGATTAATCGAAATCACCAATAACTTTTAGAAGATAGTTTCTTAGTTGTTGATATTTACTATCGATTATTAAATATCGCTCAGCACTTATTTTGCCCACCTTAATTTTTAACAATAGGATGGTTTGAAAGCAAGGGAATTTAAAGTGCATGTAAGCCATGTCCCGCTTAAGCCATTAGAACACTAGGTAAATATATTTTTTGTGAAGGTTGTAAAAGTATATCCACCTTCAATCGGTTACCGTAGTACTCTTGCTATTTAGTTTGTTCAGAAATAATTCGGATTTTTTCAGTTTGATTCTATTTAACTATATTAAAATAGAAAAATATTTACCTCATCACTGAAATAGTTTGAAGTGGCGCAATAGAGTGCCAATTGAAATAAACCAGATGCTAGGTAACTGCTGTACACAACTAGCGAATTCAAACTAGAGCTAAAGATACGGTTAAAGTTATATAACATTATATTCATAAACTGTACGTACCTTTCTGACATTGCATACATTTCCATACAAATAAAACTTGTAGCCCCTACGTATGTAACAAATAATGAAAATGAAAAGGCATCTTGAAGTTCCTTATGGTATCTAAAAAACTACTATTACCAGAAAGTGAGAAAGTTTTCTATATTTACCTTAATAACATTACATGATGCTTCATATAACTTTGCATTTTCTCGTAGTAATTCTTTAAATCAATATCACAAGATACGTTTCTAACACTTAAGCGTTCTAGATGATCATACAAAATTTTGCACTGGATTATCCCATCATAGCAAAATCCAAAGAAAAGAGAGTCAAATACTGCTACAAGAAATGCCACTGGAGGTCCATGCATCAACATCGTAAACCAAACTGTTAAAAATAAATGATCTCGCTTCATACCCCAATAACTAGTAATAAGTTGTTTAGTAAGTAGAGATTTCATAAATGCAAAGATAATACATATTTTAATCGTATTCAGGTATATCTTTTGCATGAATAGAATTCTCTCCGATAGTTTTCTAGTACTTTGTTTTGCACTTTCTGAGCAAGTCTCATTGGTCCAAAAGCATTCAGAAGTGTATTTCGTAAGGTTAAGATACTTATTTTTTATATATAAACATGAAAGCAGTTTTCCTAAAAACTATAAATATTCGATTATTAAATTTGTTAATCGCTATACCATCTTTGATTTAAAACATACTATCCCCCAAAGTAAGCATTCGATCATAAAAGGGTACCCCGCAAAATTTGTGACATGGTGGAGGCGCCGCCGGGTACATAATTACATGCTTTGCTTTAATAGCCATTAGAGGTGTTTTGCACCCTATTCTGTAATATCTTCGTTACGACATAAAGACTCGAATTCGTAAGCTTCTTAGTTACAACATTCGTTAGTTCAGTAACAATGTTATAACCACCAATAAAACAAAATTTGAACATTTAAATAGAAAAAAGGAACCAAAGATGACAAGAATACCGCAAAACCGTGCATAAAAAGCTTAGATTTTCATTCATAATGCCAAATTACAGATTCAGATTCTTTTCACTTTTTAAAAATACTCTTAATTTTTAAGTCTTTACCTGCAGATACACAGTAATTCCTTCAACACCTTGCAAATAATGATCAATATTTTCATCCATATAAAAAAACAGAACTACCATTATAATCGTGAGAATAATTGCTGTTAATATATAAATTGTAATAAATACAAACCATATTTTTGTAATTTTGTTCGTAGAGAGAATTCTCACTTTATTTAAAATTGATAAAGGCAACGTGACTAAATTTTGTAAGTCACCCATTGTTTGTAGAGAGAATTTTCTATGGCCTGGAAGAAATTAGAAACAAAAATTACGAATATGATATAATTTTAATCGTTAAGTTATAAGATTACAAGATTACAATCATATTATAATAATATGGTTTTAGAAATGACTACTTTCGTCTAGGTTTTAGAGATATAAAATTACTAATTACTTTTAGAAAATATATTTTAACTTATTACCTCCTCAAAATCACTGTTCTTGTCCTAATCAATTATATTTTCTAAAATATTATGGATTTTGTTTGTAATATTTTACCATACTGCAATCGTGGAACCAATAAAGCACTAGCAGCAGTATAATATACCTTAAAGTAAGAGTAGAACAAAATAGCAAGTAAATTTGTACCGCTTTACTAAACGAGAAAGATGATTAATATAATAAGGAATCGTTGAACAGTATACTATAATTTATATTAAATTCAATGAAACTATAAACACGCAATCAAGCTACATTGCGAGTCCTATTTAGTAAAAAAAAAATACTGATGAGTTTCTGTCCATTTAATAATACATAATTTTATATTACTTTCGGTAGTGGACTATATAATATTTAAAATATGTACATATTATACTCTACTAATAAATTTTGAAGTATAGAAAAATAAATTGGGCACATTTCTGTCCCAATTAACAGAATTACACTTTGAATTGCTTCAGCTAGCTCTTGAGACTTGCAAATTAACATATTAATTAACTTATTAAACTTAGACTTTGCAGTTAATGGCAAGCAATAGCCAGGATTGAAATGTTACTTGCGCAGGCCCTTGTTATCCCTGCAAGCAGATATTTACTATTCAAGATCCTCTGCCGCTTACAAGAATAAATACAGAAAAATCAACATTTTACAAAAACCATTCGGCAGGGGTCCGTTTAGTTGGCCCACACCACAATAATAAACTTCCATGCACCGACGGAAGAAAAGGATGAAGATGAAAAAACATATTCTAAGAAACCCTAGAAGAAGTATACAGGAGAATACCCAAATATGATATCAAAATAGTTATTGGAGATGCAAATTATAAGATTGGAAGAGAGAAAATGTACAAACCCATTATAGGAAAATATAGTAAGCACGAACAAACAAGCGAAAATGGACAATATTTGATAAATTTTGCAGCCGAGAGAAGAATGATTATAAGAAGCACGATGTTCCAACAGAAAGACATTTACAAGGGGACATGGACCACTCCAAATGGAAGAACAATCAACCAAATAGATCACGTTCTAATTGAAGAACAGCACAAATCTGTTATAGCGGGGATTAGAATTTGTAATTTTTCCAGATCCAAGGATGACGACGAAATTAATTCACGCACCAGTACCGATTAGAAAATGCAAAGAGAGGGTAACATCCCGCCGCAAGTAATATACCTACCAGCGCAACAAATAATGTCAAATTGCTCATAATCATGGAATTCGGAAACCCACTGCTACCAGCTGGAACGCGCTAATGTTGCAGTAACCCGGAAACCTTGCGTTGTTAGCATTAGGGAAAAAAGTTTTATAGCGACAATGTTGTCACGTAAAGTGAAAAACATCGAAAATCTCACGAAGTCTACGACTGATTCAGCAAAACTTTCCTCATTTAAAAAATCAATTTTTACGGTAATTACTCGTTGTTCATTTATGCGTGGGTTGCTGGGAAAGTTTCTGGAATCTAGTATTTGTTGTGGTGTCAAGGTTTTTTAACTACCATATTCGTAAAAGTTGACATTTTTAATATTATAATTCAGTTAACAGTGTATATACTTAAGTAGACAATTTTTGTTTACACAGCATTTTAAAGAATGTACTAATTGTGCGAAAAAATGGAACTTTCGTGTGAAAAATTTCGTGCATTAATTTTTATGATTTTAAATGTGACCTAAAGCCGAAACAATCCATCGATCGGCTTGAACCACTTTTGGAAATGAAGCACCATCCAAGAGTAGTACTATTTATAGCTGGTTTTCCGAATCACAGCGTGAACGCACCACTCCCAGTGACGAATTTCGTGCAGTTCGTAAGCTACAGCACCGTCTGTATGTACACAATCGCTGGATCCTACAAAATGTGACAAAAGCTTAAAAGCTCAAATACAAAGTCGTGTCAAATGGTGCAAAGAAATGCATCTCCATGGTTAAGTTAATTTTTTCAATTAAACAATATTCTAATTGAGAATATCAAAAATTGATTAAATGCTAAGTTAATGTTTGAAAAAGAAAACGGTAGGTGGCACAAACTCAAACTGTACTGCAACTAAGACGTAGGTTAGTATTATAGATAACATCTAAAAGAACAAATTTAATATACAATTTTTTATTGTAAAATTAATAACCTTGACTTACATTCGCAAATTGATGACTATCCAGCGCTAAAACACCTGATGCTTTTAATTCCGTTGGGTATTTTTTAATCGCAAATAAAATGCATTCAAACTGAAAAACAAAAATTATTTCAGATCAATTATTGCAATTTTACTCAAAAATGTATATTAAATCAAATTATACTAATAAGGGGATATCACTAATTTCTATTATATAACTTTTTAAATAATTACAATAGAGAATAGAGAGAATATGAGGAAGTTGATTTACACTGTTTAATATCTGTTTTGGATAATAACTCCATCTTCAACGTGAAATATAGGGTGTTTTTTTAGCTGCATGAGAACTTTCAATAGGGATAACAATTGAATCAAGATTGCTATGGAAACAGTTTTTTGACATTTGTGTTTAGCAAGGTTTGGCATTTGATAATGCATAGATTGACCATTGAACAACGCTACCAAATTGAGCTCACAACCAATTGGAAGTGGATCCATTTTTTTACCGTAAAATTTTGTTCAGTGACGAGGCACATTTCTGGTTAAATGGGTATGTGAACAAACAAAATTGCCGTATATGGAGTGAGACCAATCCGGGACATTATCTTGAGACTCCATTGCATCCATTAAAATTGACTGTTTGGTGTGGAATACACGCCAACGGCATCATTGGTCCATATGTCTTTCGAAATGAGGAAGGAGCTACCGTTACGGTGAATGGTGTGAGATATCGACACATGCTCAATACATTTTTGTTTCCAAAACTTCAAGAGCTAAACATTGACAACTTATGGTTCCAACAGGATGGTGCTACGTGCCACACAGCCAACGAAACCATCAATTTATTGAAAGGACAATTTGGTGACAACATTATTTCAAAACGTGGTCCTATCAATTGGCCTCCAAGATCGTGTGATTTGACACCTCCAGATTATTTTCTGTGGGGGTATGTTAAATCCATGGTTTATGCTAACAAACCAACAACTCTAGAAGCATTGGAGGCTAATATTCAGCAAGCCATTTATGAAATAAAGCCAGAAATATTGGAAAAAGTGGTCAAAAATTGGACTGAACGGATGCGCTTCGTAACCATTAGTCGTAGTGGTCACATGCCGGAAGTCATGTTCAAATCATAAATGCCTTTAACTTTACTTTCATAAAAAAATTATAACCAAAACATTCCGTCAGGTTTTTAATGTTTTATTTCATTTTGAAGTTCTCATGCAGCTAAAAAAACACCCTATATAAGATAAGAGCTCCATTTGCCTTTTAGAAGCCTTAAAAGTAAATCACTAGTTCTCCAAATCACCGATCTTGTTAATTTTTGGTGTGCTGCAGGTTGCGCTATGAAATGAAAAAGGTGAAAATTATACGACACACTATTCATATAATCTATTACGTGCTAATTTCACACTACGCCCTTTTCCCTCAATCACGTAATAAAGGTTTTCGACACTTTAGGAAGGCGAATCAGCTAACTCAGGGTTTGATCGGCGTAGATTCTTCACTAACTAAAATTACGGGAAAAAGTGTTATGGCGCAGTGTCACTGATACTATTTACAATGCTCGACTTATAACCCGATGTTAAGGGGTTACGAATGGCGCCACCCTGTTGATTTAATTCCTGCACGCTACTGATTTTAACTGCCTGGATCGGTAAACGGTGCAACAGAGAACACGGTTTTCCCCCCTTATCCACGCGCGGCTGATGTTATGGAATTAATATTTCTTGTATGTAATAAATAAAAATTACTTAGTGAAAATATTGAATGTAAATTGTCAAGGGACGATGGACTATCGGAAATCTATTGAGCCTCACAATATGGAATATCCTGAAAAATAAATCTCGTAACACAGTTACGTAACGACAATAAAAACAAATGAAAACTGTAAAACAAATACATATAATAAAACTTCAAAATACAGACTTACTTACATTAAATGCCGAAAGCATTTATCGATCTTAATAATAAAACCTATCAAAATTATTCGAGCTCGATGCAAAGCTAAATTTTCTTAATTCTAATAAAATAATGATTTTGACAATAATAATTTAAATGATTTGAGTAACTGACCGAATTAATCTTTGTACTTGTGAATATTGATATAATTTATGTTATCAATGCTTATCATTTATCAAATTAAAATTCAATTAATTTCAATAAAATCCCAAATTTACCATAGGCAAAACTAGAGTTAATAACTAAATTTATGACGATATGGATTACAACCCTATTCTTTAATTTCTGAACTTAAAGCAAAGATTTCGTCAGCTACTCGCATCCATATATTTCTAATGAAATATACGTAACGAAATTAGTATAAAACTTGAATAAAATTATGCAAACTTTATAATAACCTAACAACAAATAACTAAACTTCACACCGATTCTTGAAAATTAAGCGTTTTTGATAATAACAAATTAAAACACTTACTTTTGATTATTACAGGTGTCTTACACAATTGTTCACTCCTTATGGATATTCCTTGACTACAATAGATTTGATAGTTGTCGATCCTCGATTTGATTGATGAAACGGCTCCTTTGCCACAAAGATGTTAAACACGGTGTTGAACTTTATGATGGTTTCACAAGAATTATTAATTTAAATGTGTATAATATGAATGAACTCCCAACTTTATAAATTTATAAAAATAAGCGCCCCTTCGCACAATACTGTTCATTCTTTTGATTATTTTTACTTAACCCAATTAATCACTACGGTGATTTTACGTCGTTTAAATTATAATATTACGCACGTAATTATGTGGATTCCTAATGAACTTTAGATCAGAATTTTGATGAAGCGAAGGACTTAAAAGTATCTGAAATCAAGGTACGCTTTATTTGCACCCCTGGGCCACGTCGATGTTTCAGAAATAAACATTTAATTCACCTTAAACAGTATAATCCCGCCAATTCGCGTTAAAATTGCATCGAGAACTAATTTTCTAATTATTCTTGATGACTAAAAACTTAATAACTTCGATTCTTCCAGACTCTAAATGTTCGAAATAAATATAATTAACGATCGGCTTTACACACTTTTAAACTATAAAACGTGATAAGTTCACCCGTTTACTAACGAACTTCACTATTTTATCACATAAAATAATGTCTTTATTCACTAATAATTCCTAATATTACTTTTGATCCGACTACCGATAAGATGTTCTTGGTGTATTCGATACTTATAAAATAATTTTTATTATTTAATTATTTTTAAAATAATTTTTATAAGTATTGACCGTCGAATCTTTAACTATTTTTGACCCGAAAACTTAGATGTTAAACGTTTTACAAAATGATCTCCCAAGTTAGGTGAATTTATAAGACTTCACGTCTTATTTGAGCAGAATCACTTTGTCGAGTGAGTCGATCTGCCTGTTCCCTTCTACTCGTTAACATAAATTTCCTAATTTTTAGGAAGGGTCCCATCCAATGAGAGGTCTCATTTTGGGTTTCCATCTTCCTTTTTTTCTAATCACTCCCCCAATTTTTATGATTTCTTAAAAACTATTAGTAAGTTTGTGAATAATAGATATACGTGCTTTTTGGTAATTTTAAACGCGACATTGTGACGTGCGGTACTTTTTGGTAAACCGTTCACACGCACTTGTGCCCGACCTGATGACTTCATTCACAGCCACTTCTTTGTTCTCTTCTCTGAAAAAGCCATAAAACTCGAGACCGGCTTAACTAAATAATATTAGTTTTCCCAAAACTAGGCCTTTCCGGTGCTATAATTGCTTTTTGGGTCTCGTTTTATTATTTGCAGCTGTACTTGACTAAAAATATCATTTTACTTTTGACCATGATTTTAACATTTAATTTAGTAATCCCATAAAATCTAGTATTTATTATTTAACGGAAAAATACTCATGTATCGATGAATAACCGCTCTATTTGATAAATACGAGGTACAACTACGAAATTTTTGTACAAACCCGATTTAAAAACATATTATTGTAGACTAATATTGCCTTTAGTCGGCGTATGTAAAAATCACGTCACAAATCATAGTACAATTATGTACCTAAATCTTCGCTCTAGATTGGCTCTGATTCGACTTTATCTAACCAATCAGAGTGTAGGTTTACGAAAATTTAATACGCGTTTTCTCGAAAATTACAGAAGTGTGCGACGTAAAATTTGCACCATTTCCATTTCAGGTCACAACCTGCATTTTATATATTGTAGTGATATTTCCTTGTTTAAGAGATCCAGATGGATTGGTAGACAGATAATTGGTAAATTTATGATTTAAGTTCAGTAGTCAGTCGATACGACTAATAAAAAAATAAGATTTGCATCAAAAACAAAAACCATCCCATGTAACAATTAATTACACGTGAGACACAATTTGAGTTCATTTGTGAGATACAAAAGTTTTGTAACACCTTGTGAGTGCTTTTTTTTTTTTTTATTTGATAACAGCCGCGATTTTCTGTAAAACAAAAGGTAAAAGTGTTAATATCAATTTGGTGCGCGAGCAATTAACAACGTTGTGTTGCCTGCTAAAGGGACCATTTTTGGTTACCAGCAACGAGATCCCCATCACAAGAGCAAATTTTGAATTTTAGAAAAGGAACGAGAAACACGGCAGTTCCCGGGTGAAGCTCGAGCAGAGAGGAGTTTCTTAGTGGCCTCCAAGCCGAGAGCAGTCTCTTGGTGAAACTCAAAGAGAGAGCGCGTGGAAGTCTCCACGAGAAGAAGGGACTCAACTGCGATTCTTTGGTACAAAAAGGCCAAAGCATTAATTTACTTAATTAAACCGAAGTAAACGAATTTACAAAATTCGAGTATTTGATAAAAGTTGTGTATCGTGAACGTGGCGAATCGGAAATCAACTTCACATTTGGTGACTTCTTTGTATTTGGAATACTGGCAAACGTGTGAAGCATTCACAGCTTTGGACAGGTGGAAACAGCTGGCGGCTACTGGCACGAGTTTCGACGCATGCATCTGGCAACACACGGAGTTTAGTGGAATGTAACAAATGTGCGATAAGGTACAAAATTTATTTTTTATTTTTAATTAATCTAAATTATGAATCAATGAATTGTGTTGATTTTAGATTAATTAAAGGACTTTATTGATTTTAATGTTATAATTTGTTTACATGATTACACCTAATAATGAAATATCCAAATTTAGCTCCTAAATACAAGGATTTAAATGTGATTTGGATGCTTTAATTATTGCACAAAAATAACACATTGGTTTTAGACAAAATTGTTGTCCGAGTTAATTTGATGCAAATTTTTATTAATTCTTTATGCTACTTAATAAATTATGTCTACAACAAATTGCCCTCTTATTTAATCTACTGAATCCATTGACTCTGAGGAAGAGGAAAACTCTACTCCGATAAAACGTTAGCTTTGAGGGTTTTTCTTTTTTGGGGTGGTTATTCTTAAGGTAAGAATAATCATAACAACTAAATTGGCGCCCAACGTGGGGCTATAGTGGATGAATTAGGGGTAGTTAGGTAGAGATTTGAAAGCAAAAATTTGAAAATTAAAAATTTAAAATTTTTAATAAAATTGATTTTAATGTGTTAGAGAGAGCGCATTTATTAAATTTAAAAGATAGGAACACGTGAATTTATTCAAACTTCGAAATAAAAGGTCAATAAAATTGCAGCTGCGAAATTTTAACATTGTTAAATTGAACAAAACAAAAATTTGAGGAACACATGCTCAAAAGTTCAACATTTCTGAGGCCAAGTGGATAAATTTAAAATAAAATAATTTTGCACATTTAAATTTAAAATAAAATTTTTAAAAATGGGTGATAACGGTAAAAATAATACAGGTGTACCAGATTTAAACGCACCAATTATAGACACAGGGTTAATTCAGGGTTTTGAAGACACAGGTACTGAGACTCAACTCACACAGGGTACACTTTTGGGAGATGCATCCCAAATTTCTGATACAACTCCAGAAGTTCCGATAGCTACTAGTACACCAGTAGCAGGTTTGCCACAAGTGCAAACAATTCCAACTGCGGGTATAAGCATGAATGATCTCATGGCTGCCCTAAGTCAACAGGAAAAAAACATAAATGACACCATAAATAATAAATTTGAGAGTATGAACGATAAGTTTGACAACAAATTCGGGAACCTCACTAGTGAATTCGGGGACCTCAATGTCAAATTGAACGTTATGAACGATAAATTTGACAATAAATTTGAAGCCCTGGACGTAAAATTAAGCAATGAAATTAAAAATTTTGAGGTCAGAATAAACAAAAAAATGGACGAAGTTATGGATCAAGATTTTTGTAACCTGGATTCTGAAATAAAAGAAGACAAATTAATAGAATCCGTATTAAGCGAGGGGGTAGATACCCTGGTGAAAGAAAATGTCACAGGCGACATTATCATTAAAGAAGTCCTGCAGGAAGAATTTGAAAAATTAAAAGAAAATAAAGTTAATGAAACGGAAGCTAAAATCGATAAAACGGAAGAATTAAAATTAGAAGAAATCGTCAAAGAAAATAAAACAATAAAAGAAAAGGAAGATAATGTCACAGGCGACATTGTAGATAAGGAAGTCCTGGAGGAGGAAGTTAAAAATTTCAAAGAAAAACAAGAAGAAATAATCGTAGAAAAAATTGAAAATAAAAATTTGAAAGAAAGTGAAAACTTAAAAGAAGTTGGGGTGAAAGAAGTTATCGCAAATGAGGGGGTAGTAACAACCCTAGTAGAAGATGTCGCAGGCGACATTAATAAAGAAGTCCTGTTAGAAGTTTATTCAGACGAGGGGGTAGAAATCCCAACAGAAGAAATCAAAGTTGAAAAATGTGGTGTAGGCGCCACTATTAAAAAAGTCCTGATTTACTCACGAAGGGAAATGAGAAAATTAAAATTTAAAAAGTTACAAAGGAAGAGAAAACTTAATTGGTTACGAAAACAAAACTACTTGACAAAAATTAAAAGTGTAATTAAAATGAAAATTAATTCTAATAAGTCGAATGAAGAGGTGGAAAGTACTCCGAGTTCAGGGGGTGATAAGTTGGAAGAATTTATTGCGGACGAAGACGTCATACCGTCCAATAAATTGAAAAGGTTTTTCCAAGTTGGAAGAATTTTCAAAAGAAAAATTTTGAAAATTAAGAAAATTTATGGAAATTTTCAAATTAAGAAGAAGATGAAGGTGGTAGAAGAGATAGGGGTAGTTATTCCCTCTAAATGGCAATATCGACGAGTACGTTGGAAATTCACCAACGAAGACAACCCACCCCAATAAATTAAGTAAAATGGGAAATTGAAAATTCTACGACAACCGCGAGAAAATGGAAAGTGTAAATAAAAATTAATAGTGTAAATAATTAGTGAATAAGGACATGTAAATTTGATATTTAAACGCGAATCGTCACCAATAAGAAGAATTTTTAAATCATAAATAATTAAACAATCATGTTAATTAAACAATTAATAATTTAATAATAACAAACAAAAATTTAAAGCTACGCACATGAAATAATTTGAATTTGAAGAATAAATAAGAAACTTTAATAGCAGTGAAATTTAAATAACGCGATAAACAATAATCTTCGAAATAGAAGCAAATTAATAATTAAAGATTTTATAAAGTAATTAAGAATAAATAAATTTTTCGAAAAATTAAACATGGACTTAATGGAAAGTTGAAAATAAAGTTGTACTGAACAAGAAGAAAATGGAATTATTTAAGAATGAATTGAAGTTTTAGAAAATGATTTGCCATTGCGAAAAATTAAGATAATGATAATTAAGAAGTTTGAAGGTTGAATGGTTAATGTAAAGTGAATTGAATAGAATTGAAGTATTGCTACCGCTCATGGTATGAAGTAGCCAGTTATTGAAGAAAAATTGAAAAGAAAAATTGATGAAGGTAATGAGTTGCTACCGTTTTCAAGAAAGAAAATGTAGCCAGTTAATGAAGAAAAGTTTTGAAGAAAATGAATTTGAAGATTAAGAAATTTAATTCGCAATGGAGGATTTGACAATAAGATGAATAGAAAAATTGAATGATAAAATGGAAATTGTGCAAGTACGATGTTATAGAAAAGTTTTTTAAAGGTCCACTCCACGTTCGAAAAATAAAAGTTTGAAAAATTATTGAATGAATTTTGAAATGAAAAGATTTGAATTTTTGAAGAAAGGTTTATCGAATCACTGCGAGTGAAGATTTATTAAATCATAGGGGGTAGTTAGAAATTTGAAAAAGTTTTGAAATTTGATTAGAATGATAAAGGTTGGTGACGATAGCAAGATTTTTATAAAGGGATGATTTTATTTTAAAGGTTTTATTTGATGTTTGGTAGTTTATTTAATTAGAGTAGGTTGTAAATTTGATTTTTGGGAAAATTTGAATGAGGGTGAGATTTTTGATAATTTTGGGACGCCAATCATGGACGAAACACAGCTCAGCTGGTATAAGATAGTATTGAAACCCACGTGTTTAGTAATTTACGAAGGGGTCTGTCCGAATCGCATTTTAGCAGGGAGATTACACTCATAAAATTTTAGGGGATGATTTCACTTACGTGAATCATTAAGGGAGAGTTTGTTTTTGATTTTATTATTGTAGATTTGACATGATTAAGGCTGAGACTTATTATGAGATGGATGGTATTCAAAATATCACCTCTATTTTGTGTAAGAAATACCAACAGGCGTATTGTCATAAGAAATATAATCATTTCCTAAAATTGGATTTGGAAAATTTAATTTATGATAGAACAATTTCGAATTTAGCAAACGAAGATAATTGCATTGTTTCCTTGCCACAAGAAAACTTAGTAGATCTACTAAGAATCTATGCTGAAACTTATATTGCATTAGTAAAGTTTTCTAAGAAATTTATGGAAATGCTCAGTCCTTTTGTATTGATCTTAATCCTATTAAGTGAAATAGCTTTTATAATTCTTTTGTTTGTAATGGTACTGTTTGTAGTATATCAAGTTCCATTAACCATTATAATTTTATTGGATGCATTCGCTTGGTTAATCGCAATACTCTTAACAGGATATTTATCGTCAGAAGTATCCAAATGTATTTCCTTTGTAAGTAAAGAGAACTATTTTATTGCACTACAAATTTTATATTATGTAAATTCTAAAAGTTAGACTTCGATGAAAATTTAACTTTGTTTTTGCCTTGATTACATTAGCAGCTTTGCATTGAAGGTAAGGTTTCCATTAGAGCTGCTTTGAGTTTGACCGTGACGATGAAACACAAAATGTTCATTGAGCAAGAAAAACTTAAAGTTAAATTTCTTAATGTTGAAAACTCGACAAATATAAAGTACAAAACACTAAAAAATATTAATGTATGCCGAATCTTCAATTAAATTTGTTACATTTCAAACAATTTGCCAAAAGTTAGTTATCCTAATTAATTTGTTTCAGAACCTCGAAAGCCGGTCTTATTTAGAAAAATTTCCATTAAGTATACTAAGTCCTACTGAAAACCTCCAGGTATGTAATGTCCTATAATATCTTCTTTTAAGTGTCTACTGCAGTCTTGAGCTTGTAAGTGAAACGGTCTGGCAGACACTGCACAGTCAATGTCAGGGCAACCAATTCAGAGAATACATTCCCTCTAAATTAAATACCATATAAACTTTAGCTTTTAAAAGTAATGTGTAGTTTCTATCTAATTATCTAGTATTTTCCCCATTTTGTTAATTATTAAAATATATAAAATGCAGGTTGTGACCTGAAATGGAAATGGTGCAAATTTTACGTCGCACACTTCTGTAATTTTCGAGAAAACGCGTATTAAATTTTCGTAAACCTACACTCTGATTGGTTAGATAAAGTCGAATCAGAGCCAATCTAGAGCGAAGATTTAGGTACATAATTGTACTATGATTTGTGACGTGATTTTTACATACGCCGACTAAAGGCAATATTAGTCTAGAATAATATGTTTTTAAATCGGGTTTGTACAAAAATTTCGTAGTTGTACCTCGTATTTATCAAATAGAGCGGTTATTCATCGATACATGAGTATTTTTCCGTTAAATAATAAATACTAGATTTTATGGGATTACTAAATTAAATGTTAAAATCATGGTCAAAAGTAAAATGATATTTTTAGTCAAGTACAGCTGCAAATAATAAAACGAGACCCAAAAAGCAATTATAGCACCGGAAAGGCCTAGTTTTGGGAAAACTAATATTATTTAGTTAAGCCGGTCTCGAGTTTTATGGCTTTTTCAGAGAAGAGAACAAAGAAGTGGCTGTGAATGAAGTCATCAGGTCGGGCACAAGTGCGTGTGAACGGTTTACCAAAAAGTACCGCACGTCACAATGTCGCGTTTAAAATTACCAAAAAGCACGTATATCTATTATTCACAAACTTACTAATAGTTTTTAAGAAATCATAAAAATTGGGGGAGTGATTAGAAAAAAAGGAAGATGGAAACCCAAAATGAGACCTCTCATTGGATGGGACCCTTCCTAAAAATTAGGAAATTTATGTTAACGAGTAGAAGGGAACAGGCAGATCGACTCACTCGACAAAGTGATTCTGCTCAAATAAGACGTGAAGTCTTATAAATTCACCTAACTTGGGAGATCATTTTGTAAAACGTTTAACATCTAAGTTTTCGGGTCAAAAATAGTTAAAGATTCGACGGTCAATACTTATAAAAATTATTTTAAAAATAATTAAATAATAAAAATTATTTTATAAGTATCGAATACACCAAGAACATCTTATCGGTAGTCGGATCAAAAGTAATATTAGGAATTATTAGTGAATAAAGACATTATTTTATGTGATAAAATAGTGAAGTTCGTTAGTAAACGGGTGAACTTATCACGTTTTATAGTTTAAAAGTGTGTAAAGCCGATCGTTAATTATATTTATTTCGAACATTTAGAGTCTGGAAGAATCGAAGTTATTAAGTTTTTAGTCATCAAGAATAATTAGAAAATTAGTTCTCGATGCAATTTTAACGCGAATTGGCGGGATTATACTGTTTAAGGTGAATTAAATGTTTATTTCTGAAACATCGACGTGGCCCAGGGGTGCAAATAAAGCGTACCTTGATTTCAGATACTTTTAAGTCCTTCGCTTCATCAAAATTCTGATCTAAAGTTCATTAGGAATCCACATAATTACGTGCGTAATATTATAATTTAAACGACGTAAAATCACCGTAGTGATTAATTGGGTTAAGTAAAAATAATCAAAAGAATGAACAGTATTGTGCGAAGGGGCGCTTATTTTTATAAATTTATAAAGTTGGGAGTTCATTCATATTATACACATTTAAATTAATAATTCTTGTGAAACCATCATAAAGTTCAACACCGTGTTTAACATCTTTGTGGCAAAGGAGCCGTTTCATCAATCAAATCGAGGATCGACAACTATCAAATCTATTGTAGTCAAGGAATATCCATAAGGAGTGAACAATTGTGTAAGACACCTGTAATAATCAAAAGTAAGTGTTTTAATTTGTTATTATCAAAAACGCTTAATTTTCAAGAATCGGTGTGAAGTTTAGTTATTTGTTGTTAGGTTATTATAAAGTTTGCATAATTTTATTCAAGTTTTATACTAATTTCGTTACGTATATTTCATTAGAAATATATGGATGCGAGTAGCTGACGAAATCTTTGCTTTAAGTTCAGAAATTAAAGAATAGGGTTGTAATCCATATCGTCATAAATTTAGTTATTAACTCTAGTTTTGCCTATGGTAAATTTGGGATTTTATTGAAATTAATTGAATTTTAATTTGATAAATGATAAGCATTGATAACATAAATTATATCAATATTCACAAGTACAAAGATTAATTCGGTCAGTTACTCAAATCATTTAAATTATTATTGTCAAAATCATTATTTTATTAGAATTAAGAAAATTTAGCTTTGCATCGAGCTCGAATAATTTTGATAGGTTTTATTATTAAGATCGATAAATGCTTTCGGCATTTAATGTAAGTAAGTCTGTATTTTGAAGTTTTATTATATGTATTTGTTTTACAGTTTTCATTTGTTTTTATTGTCGTTACGTAACTGTGTTACGAGGTTTATTTTTCAGGATATTCCATATTGTGAGGCTCAATAGATTTCCGATAGTCCATCGTCCCTTGACAATTTACATTCAATATTTTCACTAAGTAATTTTTATTTATTACATACAAGAAATATTAATTCCATAACATCAGCCGCGCGTGGATAAGGGGGGAAAACCGTGTTCTCTGTTGCACCGTTTACCGATCCAGGCAGTTAAAATCAGTAGCGTGCAGGAATTAAATCAACAGGGTGGCGCCATTCGTAACCCCTTAACATCGGGTTATAAGTCGAGCATTGTAAATAGTATCAGTGACACTGCGCCATAACACTTTTTCCCGTAATTTTAGTTAGTGAAGAATCTACGCCGATCAAACCCTGAGTTAGCTGATTCGCCTTCCTAAAGTGTCGAAAACCTTTATTACGTGATTGAGGGAAAAGGGCGTAGTGTGAAATTAGCACGTAATAGATTATATGAATAGTGTGTCGTATAATTTTCACCTTTTTCATTTCATAGCGCAACCTGCAGCACACCAAAAATTAACAAGATCGGTGATTTGGAGAACTAGTGATTTACTTTTAAGGCTTCTAAAAGGCAAATGGAGCTCTTATTTCACGTTGAAGATGGAGTTATTATCCAAAAAAGATATGAAACAGTGTAAATCAACTTCCTCATATTCTCTCTATTCTCTATTGTAATTATTTAAAAAGTTATATAATGGAAATTAGTGATATCCCCTTATTAGTATAATTTGATTTAATATACATTTTTGAGTAAAATTGCAATAATTGATCTGAAATAATTTTTGTTTTTCAGTTTGAATGCATTTTATTTGCGATTAAAAAATACCCAACGGAATTAAAAGCATCAGGTGTTTTAGCGCTGGATAGTCATCAATTTGCGAATGTAAGTCAAGGTTATTAATTTTACAATAAAAAATTGTATATATTAAATTTGTTCTTTTAGATGTTATCTATAATACTAACCTACGTCTTAGTTGCAGTACAGTTTGAGTTTGTGCCACCTACCGTTTTCTTTTTCAAACATTAACTTAGCGTTTAATCAATTTTTGATATTCTTATTAATTAGAATATTGTTTAATTGAAAAAATTAACTTAACCATGGAGATGCATTTCTTTGCACCATTTGACACGTTTTTAAGCTTTTGTCATATTCTGTAGGATCCAGCGATTCTGTAGGTACAGACGATGCTGTACGAACTGCACGAAATTCGTCACTGAGAGTGGTTCGTTTACGCTGGGATTTGAAAAACCAGGTATAAACAGTTCTCTTGGATGGTGCTTCATTTCCGATAGTGGTTCAAGCCGATCGATGGATTGTTTTGGATTTAGGTCACATTGAGGACGCCAAACATCTAAAACGACCATATGGACGCTGATATGCTACGCAGGAGCAGCGAAAATTTTATGTATTTAAAAACCGTCTTCTGTAGCAACTTGGTTGCTGCAGGAGACAATGTGTTTGTAATATGTCAAAAAAATAATAGAGTCTGTTGAATTGAATTGAATTGAACATTTAAAATCATAAAAATTCATGCACGAAATTTTTAACACGAAAGTTCCATTTTTTCGCACAATTACTTTCTTTAAAATGCTGTGTAAACGAAACTTGTCTACTTTAGTATGTACTGTCAACTGAATTATAATGATAAAAATGTCAACTTTTTAGAATATTATGATGTTAAAAAACCTTGACACCACAACAAATACTAGATTCCAGAAACTTTCCCAATAACCCACGCATAAATGAACAACGACTAATTATCGTTAAAATTAATGTTTTAAATGAGGAAAGTTTTGCTGAATCAATCGTAGAAATTTTAGATGTTTTTTCACTTGACGTGACAACATTATCGCTATAATAGTACTTTTCATCACAAGGCCGTAAAACGCGATTTTTCGTTCGAGGGGAGCGGGGGTTCCGAGGCGGAGCGTAGCGCAGCCGAGGAACCCGACCGCTTCCGAGGTGAAAAAGTAGTTTTACGGCTCCGCGTGGTGAGAAGAACTTTTCGTTAGCCGTCAATGTGCGTAATATTTGCAGGAGGAACAATAAAGGCGACAAATAAGTAACTATTATTATGCTAGCCAAATTAAGTTACACTATCACGTTCTAAATATTGCATATAGAAAGTAGTATAGAGGGACGTGACTCTATGCTTCTTTCCGTTTCTCTGTAAATATTGTAAATAGAAAGTACTATATAGGGACGTGTCTCTATAAGACTTTCCTTTTGTACATATTTTGTACTTATTTTGTACATAATACAATAGAAACTTATGCTTTTATACCATTTTTATTGGTTTTTTCCTGCAAATTTCGACGAAAACATACTCTTTTCGTACCTCAAAACGTACACGAAAAGTGCTCAAATACGTCCGGCGTAACGAAAAACTATTTTCCCTAATGCTAACAACGCAAGGTCTCCGGGTTACTGCAACGTTAGCGCGTTCCAGCTGGTAGCAGTGGGTTTCCGAATTCCATGGTATGAGCGGCCTTGTTTATGAATTACTTGGGGCGGGGTGTTACCCTTTCTTTGCATTTTCTAATCGGTACTGGTGCGTGAATTAATTTGTTGTCGTCCTTGGATCTGGAAAAATTACAAATTACTAAATTCTTAAGTTCTAACCTGGGTCCGAAATACAAAGTGGAGTACAAAGTGGAGTGTTTTCCCAAGTAACACCAATGTCAGTTTTGTGCCAGTTTAGTATTGATTTATGACGAATATGTACATATTTTTTCATAACTGAAAAATATGTACCAAAATGGTACCTTAGTGGCACATAATTTTTAGTTCATATTTGCACCGTACTATTTATGTACAGTTTTAATGCATATATTTTCATACCGTTTTTTTGAAGCAAATTACTGTATCGAATCAGCATTGAAATTTTATTAACTAAATAATATTAGATTATATGGTATCGTTTCAGTGCTGTAAAAACATTACAATTTTGTTACTATAATTTCATTGTCCAATATGTACAGGTATTTTATTAATTGGAGGGTACGATTTTTACTTTACCTATTTGATGCATATTAGTAGTTACAATTTCAGCATATTATAATTTATAAATTTACTTTAATTATAAAAATTATTTATGATGTTTAAATTTATTTAAATCTTATTAAAACATTAAATATATTTGAAATGTTTTTATTACTAGATACTAATAATTAATAATTATGATATTGAAGTAATAATAATTAAAAGAGTATACGTTTTTCTTAGAAATGGAACAAATTTCGGTGACACGATGCGGACGCTTTACCGATTATGATCTAAAATGCATTGAAATTTTATTAACTAAAAAATATTTGCGTATCTTGTACGGATTAGGCACTTCTTTTTTATACTTAACGCGTTTTTATTGAATTATTTAAAAATATATTAATTCATTGATGAATAATACTAATTATAACTTAAACAATTGATAATTATGATATTGAAGCAAAAATAATTAAAAGATTGTACGATTTTCTTAGAAATGGAACAAATTTCGGTGACACGATGTGGACGCTTTACCGATTATGATCTAAAATGCATTGAAATTTTATTAAATAAAAAATATTTGCGTATCTTGTACGGATTAGGCACTTCTTTTTTATACTTAACGCGTTTTTATTGAATTATTTAAAAATATATTAATTCATTGATGAATAATACTAATTATAACTTAAATAATTGATAATTATGATATTGAAGCAATAATAATTAAAAAATTGTACGTTTTTCTTATAAATGGAACAAATTTCGGTGACACGATGTGGACGCTTTACCGATTATGATCTAAAATGCATTGAAATTTTATTAACTAAAAAATATTTGCGTATTTTGTACGGATTAGGCACTTCTTTTTTATACTTAACGCGTTTTTATTGAATTATTTAAAAATATATTAATTCATTGATGAATAATACTAATTATAACTTAAATAATTGATAATTATGATATTGAAGCAAAAATAATTAAAAGATTGTACGATTTTCTTAGAAATGGAACAAATTTCGGTGACACGATGTGGCCGCTTTACCGATTATGATCTAAAATGCATTGAAATTTTATTAACTAAAAAATATTTGCGTATCTTGTACGGATTAGGCACTTCTTTTTTATACTTAACGCGTTTTTATTGAATTATTTAAAAATATATTAATTCATTGATGAATAATACTAATTATAACTTAAATAATTGATAATTATGATATTGAAGCAATAATAATTAAAAAATTGTACGTTTTTCTTATAAATGGAACAAATTTCGGTGACACGGTGGATGCTTTACCGATTATGATCTAAAATGCATTGAAATTTTATTAACTAAAAAATATTTGCGTATCTTGTACGGATTAGGCACTTCTTTTTTATACTTAACGCGTTTTTATTGAATTATTTAAAAATATATTAATTCATTGATGAATAATACTAATTATAACTTAAATAATTGATAATTATGATATTGAAGCAAAAATAATTAAAAGATTGTACGATTTTCTTAGAAATGGAACAAATTTCGGTGACACGATGTGGCCGCTTTACCGATTATGATCTAAAATGCATTGAAATTTTATTAACTAAAAAATATTTGCGTATCTTGTACGGATTAGGCACTTCTTTTTTATACTTAACGCGTTTTTATTGAATTATTTAAAAATATATTAATTCATTGATGAATAATACTAATTATAACTTAAATAATTGATAATTATGATATTGAAGCAATAATAATTAAAAAATTGTACGTTTTTCTTATAAATGGAACAAATTTCGGTGACACGGTGGATGCTTTACCGATTATGATCTAAAATGCATTGAAATTTTATTAACTAAAAAATATTTGCGTATCTTGTACGGATTAGGCACTTCTTTTTTATACTTAACGCGTTTTTATTGAATTATTTAAAAATATATTAATTCATTGATGAATAATACTAATTATAACTTAAATAATTGATAATTATGATATTGAAGCAAAAATAATTAAAAGATTGTACGATTTTCTTAGAAATGGAACAAATTTCGGTGACACGATGTGGACGCTTTACCGATTATGATCTAAAATGCATTGAAATTTTATTAACTAAAAAATATTTGCGTATTTTGTACGGATTAGGCACTTCTTTTTTATACTTAACGCGTTTTTATTGAATTATTTAAAAATATATTAATTCATTGATGAATAATACTAATTATAACTTAAATAATTGATAATTATGATATTGAAGCAAAAATAATTAAAAGATTGTACGATTTTCTTATAAATGGAACAAATTTCGGTGACACGATGTGGACGCTTTACCGATTATGATCTAAAATGCATTGAAATTTTATTAACTAAAAAATATTTGCGTATCTTGTACGGATTAGGCACTTCTTTTTTATACTTAACGCGTTTTTATTGAATTATTTAAAAATATATTAATTCATTGATGAATAATACTTATTATAACTTAAATAATTGATAATTATGATATTGAAGCAATATTAATTAAAAAATTGTACGTTTTTCTTATAAATGGAACAAATTTCGGTGACACGATGTGGACGCTTTACCGATTATGATCTAAAATGCATTGAAATTTTATTAACTAAAAAATATTTGCGTATCTTGTACGGATTAGGCACTTCTTTTTTATACTTAACGCGTTTTTATTGAATTATTTAAAAATATATTAATTCATTGATGAATAATACTAATTATGACTTAAATAATTGATAATTATGATATTGAAGCAATAATAATTAAAAAATTGTAGGTTTTTCTTATAAATGGAACAAATTTCGGTGACACGATGTGGACGCTTTACCGATTATGATCTAAAATGCATTGAAATTTTATTAACTAAAAAATATTTGCGTATCTTGTACGGATTAGGCACTTCTTTTTTATACTTAACGCGTTTTTATTGAATTATTTAAAAATATATTAATTCATTGATGAATAATACTAATTATGACTTAAATAATTGATAATTATGATATTGAAGCAATAATAATTAAAAAATTGTACGTTTTTCTTATAAATGGAACAAATTTCGGTGACACGATGTGGACGCTTTACCGATTATGATCTAAAATGCATTGAAATTTTATTAACTAAAAAATATTTGCGTATCTTGTACGGATTAGGCACTTCTTTTTTATACTTAACGCGTTTTTATTGAATTATTTAAAAATATATTAATTCATTGATGAATAATACTAATTATGACTTAAATAATTGATAATTATGATATTGAAGCAATAATAATTAAAAAATTGTAGGTTTTTCTTATAAATGGAACAAATTTCGGTGACACGATGTGGACGCTTTACCGATTATGATCTAAAATGCATTGAAATTTTATTAACTAAAAAATATTTGCGTATCTTGTACGGATTAGGCACTTCTTTTTTATACTTAACGCGTTTTTATTGAATTATTTAAAAATATATTAATTCATTGATGAATAATACTAATTATGACTTAAATAATTGATAATTATGATATTGAAGCAATAATAATTAAAAAATTGTACGTTTTTCTTATAAATGGAACAAATTTCGGTGACACGGTGGATGCTTTACCGATTATGATCTAAAATGCATTGAAATTTTATTAACTAAAAAATATTTGCGTATCTTGTACGGATTAGGCACTTCTTTTTTATACTTAACGCGTTTTTATTGAATTATTTAAAAATATATTAATTCATTGATGAATAATACTAATTATAACTTAAATAATTGATAATTATGATATTGAAGCAAAAATTATTAAAAGATTGTACGATTTTCTTAGAAATGGAACAAATTTCGGTGACACGATGTGGACGCTTTACCGATTATGATCTAAAATGCATTGAAATTTTATTAACTAAAAAATATTTGCGTATCTTGTACGGATTAGGCACTTCTTTTTTATACTTAACGCGTTTTTATTGAATTATTTAAAAATATATTAATTCATTGATGAATAATACTAATTATAACTTAAATAATTGATAATTATGATATTGAAGCAAAAATAATTAAAAGATTGTACGATTTTCTTATAAATGGAACAAATTTCGGTGACACGATGTGGACGCTTTACCGATTATGATCTAAAATGCATTGAAATTTTATTAACTAAAAAATATTTGCGTATCTTGTACGGATTAGGCACTTCTTTTTTATACTTAACGCGTTTTTATTGAATTATTTAAAAATATATTAATTCATTGATGAATAATACTTATTATAACTTAAATAATTGATAATTATGATATTGAAGCAATAATAATTAAAAAATTGTACGTTTTTCTTATAAATGGAACAAATTTCGGTGACACGATGTGGACGCTTTACCGATTATGATCTAAAATGCATTGAAATTTTATTAACTAAAAAATATTTGCGTATCTTGTACGGATTAGGCACTTCTTTTTTATACTTAACGCGTTTTTATTGAATTATTTAAAAATATATTAATTCATTGATGAATAATACTTATTATAACTTAAATAATTGATAATTATGATATTGAAGCAATAATAATTAAAAAATTGTACGTTTTTCTTATAAATGGAACAAATTTCGGTGACACGATGTGGACGCTTTACCGATTATGATCTAAAATGCATTGAAATTTTATTAACTAAAAAATATTTGCGTATCTTGTACGGATTAGGCACTTCTTTTTTATACTTAACGCGTTTTTATTGAATTATTTAAAAATATATTAATTCATTGATGAATAATACTTATTATAACTTAAATAATTGATAATTATGATATTGAAGCAATAATAATTAAAAAATTGTACGTTTTTCTTATAAATGGAACAAATTTCGGTGACACGATGTGGACGCTTTACCGATTATGATCTAAAATGCATTGAAATTTTATTAACTAAAAAATATTTGCGTATCTTGTACGGATTAGGCACTTCTTTTTTATACTTAACGCGTTTTTATTGAATTATTTAAAAATATATTAATTCATTGATGAATAATACTTATTATAACTTAAATAATTGATAATTATGATATTGAAGCAATAATAATTAAAAAATTGTACGTTTTTCTTATAAATGGAACAAATTTCGGTGACACGATGTGGACGCTTTACCGATTATGATCTAAAATGCATTGAAATTTTATTAACTAAAAAATATTTGCGTATTTTGTACGGATTAGGCACTTCTTTTTTATACTTAACGCGTTTTTATTGAATTATTTAAAAATATATTAATTCATTGATGAATAATACTAATTATAACTTAAATAATTGATAATTATGATATTGAAGCAATAATAATTAAAAAATTGTACGTTTTTCTTATAAATGGAACTAATTTCGGTGACACGATGTGGATGCTTTACCGATTATGATCTAAAATGCATTGAAATTTTATTAACTAAAAAATATTTGCGTATCTTGTACAGATTAGGCACTTCTTTTTTATACTTAACGCGTTTTTATTGAATTATTTAAAAATATATTAATTCATTGATGAATAATACTAATTATAACTTAAATAATTGATAATTATGATATTGAAGCAATAATAATTAAAAAATTGTACGTTTTTCTTATAAATGGAACTAATTTCGTTGACACGATGTGGATGCTTTACCGATTATGATCTAAAATGCATTGAAATTTTATTAACTAAAAAATATTTGCGTATCTTGTACGGATTAGGCACTTCTTTTTTATACTTAACGCGTTTTTATTGAATTATTTAAAAATATATTAATTCATTGATGAATAATACTAATTATAACTTAAATAATTGATAATTATGATATTGAAGCAAAAATAATTAAAAGATTGTACGATTTTCTTAGAAATGGAACAAATTTCGGTGACACGATGTGGACGCTTTACCGATTATGATCTAAAATGCATTGAAATTTTATTAACTAAAAAATATTTGCGTATCTTGTACGGATTAGGCACTTCTTTTTTATACTTAACGCGTTTTTATTGAATTATTTAAAAATATATTAATTCATTGATGAATAATACTAATTATGACTTAAATAATTGATAATTATGATATTGAAACAATAATAATTAAAAAATTGTACGTTTTTCTTATAAATGGAACAAATTTCGGTGACACGATGTGGACGCTTTACCGATTATGATCTAAAATACATTGAAATTTTATTAACTAAAAAATATTTGCGTATCTTGTACGGATATAGGCACTTCTTTTTTATACTTAACGCGTTTTTATTGAATTATTTAAAAATATATTAATTCATTGATGAATAATACTAATTATAACTTAAATAATTGATAATTATGATATTGAAGCAATAATAATTAAAAAATTGTACGTTTTTCTTATAAATGGAACAAATTTCGGGACACGATGTGGACGCTTTACCGATTATGATCTAAAATGCATTGAAATTTTATTAACTAAAAAATATTTGCGTATTTTGTACGGATTAGGCACTTCTTTTTTATACTTAACGCGTTTTTATTGAATTATTTAAAAATATATTAATTCATTGATGAATAATACTAATTATAACTTAAATAATTGATAATTATGATATTGAAGCAAAAATAATTAAAAGATTGTACGATTTTCTTAGAAATGGAACAAATTTCGGTGACACGATGTGGACGCTTTACCGATTATGATCTAAAATGCATTGAAATTTTATTAACTAAAAAATATTTGCGTATCTTGTACGGATTAGGCACTTCTTTTTTATACTTAACGCGTTTTTATTGAATTATTTAAAAATATATTAATTCATTGATGAATAATACTAATTATAACTTAAATAATTGATAATTATGATATTGAAGCAAAAATAATTAAAAGATTGTACGATTTTCTTAGAAATGGAACAAATTTCGGTGACACGATGTGGACGCTTTACCGATTATGATCTAAAATGCATTGAAATTTTATTAACTAAAAAATATTTGCGTATCTTGTACGGATTAGGCACTTCTTTTTTATACTTAACGCGTTTTTATTGAATTATTTAAAAATATATTAATTCATTGATGAATAATACTAATTATAACTTAAATAATTGATAATTATGATATTGAAGCAAAAATAATTAAAAGATTGTACGATTTTCTTAGAAATGGAACAAATTTCGGTGACACGATGTGGACGCTTTACCGATTATGATCTAAAATGCATTGAAATTTTATTAACTAAAAAATATTTGCGTATCTTGTACGGATTAGGCACTTCTTTTTTATACTTAACGCGTTTTTATTGAATTATTTAAAAATATATTAATTCATTGATGAATAATACTAATTATAACTTAAATAATTGATAATTATGATATTGAAGCAAAAATAATTAAAAGATTGTACGATTTTCTTAGAAATGGAACAAATTTCGGTGACACGATGTGGACGCTTTACCGATTATGATCTAAAATGCATTGAAATTTTATTAACTAAAAAATATTTGCGTATTTTGTACGGATTAGGCACTTCTTTTTTATACTTAACGCGTTTTTATTGAATTATTTAAAAATATATTAATTCATTGATGAATAATACTAATTATAACTTAAATAATTGATAATTATGATATTGAAGCAAAAATAATTAAAAGATTGTACGATTTTCTTAGAAATGGAACAAATTTCGGTGACACGATGTGGACGCTTTACCGATTATGATCTAAAATGCATTGAAATTTTATTAACTAAAAAATATTTGCGTATCTTGTACGGATTAGGCACTTCTTTTTTATACTTAACGCGTTTTTATTGAATTATTTAAAAATATATTAATTCATTGATGAATAATACTAATTATAACTTAAATAATTGATAATTATGATATTGAAGCAAAAATAATTAAAAGATTGTACGATTTTCTTATAAATGGAACAAATTTCGGTGACACGATGTTGACGCTTTACCGATTATGATCTAAAATGCATTGAAATTTTATTAACTAAAAAATATTTGCGTATCTTGTACGGATTAGGCACTTCTTTTTTATACTTAACGCGTTTTTATTGAATTATTTAAAAATATATTAATTCATTGATGAATAATACTAATTATAACTTATATAATTGATAATTATGATATTGAAGCAATAATAATTAAAAAATTGTACGTTTTTCTTATAAATGGAACAAATTTCGGTGACACGATGTGGACGCTTTACCGATTATGATCTAAAATGCATTGAAATTTTATTAACTAAAAAATATATGCGTATCTTGTACGGATTAGGCACTTCTTTTTTATACTTAACGCGTTTTTATTGAATAATTTAAAAATATATTAATTCATTGAAGATTAATACTAATTATAACTTAAATAATTGATATAATTATTATATTGAATTGAATTATTCAAAGCTGAAATTTATTAATATTGTGCGGTTTGGTAATGGTAAAATATAATATAATGTCATAATATTTATGACACGTGTTTTGACATTTTCTGCATTTCGTAACAATTTTTTTTTAAATTCATATACTAGGTATCTAGTAATAATTTTCATTTGTTAAAACTAAAAATATTTTATTTATTTTAATTTAACAATGATATTTTAAACTACGAAATTAAAAAATTGTAATAGTCAAACATTGCATTGTATAAAATGTATAGTAGTAACCTCTAGATAGGTCTGAAGGTTAACTCGACGCCTACGACGCTGACGCAACATGGTAACCTAGGTTCAAACCCCACCTCGGCTGGATTTTTCTAGTAAGTACATAAGTATAATTTAACGATATTTTTCAGATACACTGGGCGCATGGCAAACAAATGGATTAAATTAAAAATGATAATTTAATATTATGTGTAAAAATTAAAATAAAACAATAAATTGTCTATAAATAGTACATTGTCTTATTCGGATTAAAAGTGAAACTTTGTTTGACACGCAATTTTTGCATTTGCGAGGCGGAGCGCCAGCGGAGCCGAGCGAATGCAATAATTGCACGTCAAACAAAGACACTTTTAATCCAAATGAGACATACTACTTTTTCTCCATCCAAAAATTAAATAACATACATCATTAATAATGCGAAATTCAAAATTTAAATTACTTCAAACATTTTGTTTGAATATTCGTGTAATGAAAATCCAGTAACTGCAATTTTTGTTTTTTTATATTAAGTTGTCAAAGTCATCTGTCATAGTAAATTTTTATAGAAAATATATTGCTCTTCGTCCAAAAAATTATTAAGCAAGACGCTAATTTTAAGATACGAAGGTGGAAAATATGTATGGTATGCATAAAATTAGTAGTGTTCCACAATAAGTGGCAAAATATTTACATTTGCATAATATAAGGGATAATACTGGATACAGTTTACGTCGAACTTCGGCTACACTACTTGTCGATCCTGGTGGTGACATTACCTGCCTTAACGCCATGGAGGTTGGAAATCTATTACTGTATGCGAGGGCTATATAGAAGATTCTTTAGAAAATAAAAGACATAGCCAAAAAAATATGTCAAGTTGACGAAGTTAGTACTAGTTTAACCCCCATTATTGATATTACCTATATAGCATCAATAATCAATAAATTGATGAAGATGAACCTATTGCTCAGGAATTACTCTCTGAAGATCCGAGTACCAGTAGCGTAACATTCACCGATATTGTTAATAATTCCAATACTGGTAACAAAGCGGGTTTGCTTACTTTTTATCAATCTTGTGTAAATTATACATTTAATATTAACATGAAAGATTAAGGTATTATGTATTTTTTGATTATTATTGTTATTCATGTAAAATTTTGTATAACCAATAAATTATTGACATTAAAAAATATATCTAATTCACTTTTAGGTCTAGCACTAAAAGTACTTTTAATACACGTAAAAACAAAGTGTTGCTTAGCAATGTTGGCATCTTTATATTAATAACAAAAACGTCAACTTTTAGTTGAGGTAATGCTATTAAAAATGTACTGCTTTTAATACGGTTGGAGAAAAAAGTATTAATGCATCCATCGCATCTAAATAAAAAATTACAGAAATCAAATTTTTTTTTTAATTTTTAAAAATTATTAAAAATAATAATAAAATATCAATACATAATCTGTACATAAACGATGCACCAACACAGTAATAGAAAAATCAATGCGGAAACGTTACGAAAATTTATGTTACCTATATGTACATAAACGATGCATACATTTTAGTAATGACAAAATGGGCAAAAAGTCACAAAATCGTCACAATATCGTCACGAAAAAATATGTACCGAATAAGTACATAAAATCAATGCCGTTACGTTACGAAATCGTTACGAAGATTTATGTAACCTATATGAACATAAACGATGCATACATTTTAGTTATGACAAAATGGGCAAAAAGTCACAATATCGTCACGAAAAAATATGTACCGAATATGTACATTTTTGACGGTTTTGTGTTACTTGGGTTAGGCGTAACGACGTGATACCAGTGGAGTTGGCCACCTCGGATAACCACAGACCTTGTACTGGCCCAGCTCACTTATCAGTGGGTTAAATAAAGGCCGTTCTGGATTCAGACTCTTATCTGAAATCAAATAATTAAATAATGTGGTGGGTGGATGTAGTCATGTTTATTTTTATTTAAATTATATACAATTATATTTGTATTTATTTATTAATATTATAATACATCTCTTCATTACATTTTTCCAATCTACTCTTCTTCTTTACTTAGTTAATACACTACTTCTCTATTACTACTCGTACTAATCTTTCTTCACTACATTATAATATTAACCTAATTAATCTAGACATTACTAATCATTTTAATTTAATTGCATTATTTATTACAATACCTAATCATCAATAATATAATAAATTATACGAAATACTTAACCTACATACTTATTTAAATTTCCTTACTTGCAAATACTTTCAAACATGCTACAATAATGAGAAACCGGGGCAAATATCATGCATACATAACTTGATTTGATTTTTACGATTTCTAGTTCAACATAATTTTCCAAATGGTATGTGACAGTTCGATCCCAGATCAACTAAAAACTCTTTACCGTCTCATCTCCTTGACAGGTAATGGGAAATTACTAATGCAGTCTGTCATTAAATGAAATTCACATGGTTCAGAGACCAAATGAAATTCTAGGTCACTCAGTGACCGTTTTTCTATATTTGTATTTATCACTAATTTTGGAATTTATACACTTCATCGTATCTGAAGCCTTTTGTTAGTGATTTACCAATGCAACTTCTTTGTTTCTTTTTCGTTTTATTGAATTACTTAGCTCCAAGTTATTTTTTCCACAGGTTGATTCCAGATAAGTAATCTTGAATAATCGGAATGACCGCACAAAAATTTCTAATTTTCATTTATTCCTAGAGAACTCTGCTTTTAATTGGTAGTCAAAATTTCTAATCGACACTACTAACTTGGAATGAAATAAAAACGAATTTTGTTCCTAATGATTGAAATTAAAAAATTAAATTACATAATAGAAACCAAAACTTACTCTGAAAATATAAGAAGTTATTATTATTTCGAGCTATTAAATTTGGCCGATGACGTAACGACTGAAACGCCCATTGAAATTATTTTGAAATATTTTGAAAACGACTTAAAGCTAAATATTTCTTTTTATACTATAAGTTAAAATCCAATAATAGGTTTGTTTCTTCAGAAAATCACGGACAGTTTTGTGATTGGTCGTTATGCGCAGACGCGGTTTGAAACCGTTTTGAAATCGTTTTGAAATTTTTACTGTCCGAACACATTTTAATCAGAACTATAACTGTATTTGTACAAAAGAACTACAAAAGTAAGAAATGCCAAGATATCTTCATCAGAACTATCAGATTCATCATATCTATCTGAATCCATATTTAAAATATCACTCATATTTATTATTAGTTATATTTAACTACAACAAAACAAATGTATACAATTAAAAAGTATGTAATGCGTTTAAAATAAAAGAAAATTACCTTTAATAACTAATTTATTTAACAAATAATACTAGATAATAACATAAATACGATATTTAACATTTATTACCAATTTTAAAAATTGACAGCAAACTTTTATAAAATAAATTTATTAATGCGCATGACTCTGATTATCAGTTTGAGAAAAATTCTCCAACTGCTCTGGCTATTAGCTAACCGTTTGAAAACGGTTTTGGTTACTGTAGAAACACCAAACTATTAGTCACAGTTTGATCAAACCGCTGTAAGAACGTGGTTTTAAATTTGCGCATGCGTCTGACGGTTTGCAAACGGTTTCAAACTGTTCAAACTGCTGAAGAAACAAACCTATTATAACTTTTGAATTTTTAATCATCAAATTTCTAGTTGGAATCCATAACTTTCGCCTTCGAATAAATCACGAGCTGGTCTATTAGCATTGTGGCAAACTAACTGTAGAATTAGGATTTTAACAAATTAATTTGACAAATTAATTTGTTAATTTGATTCCGAATTTTATTTTGAATTTCAAAGGTCGACCTTCGGCGTAATCGTAAAACCCGCAGAGAGCAAATAATAAGAGTCTTGTTAGTCGGGGCACCGGATTGTCTATGCTGGTGGTCAATTTTATTTTAGAACTTCCTCAATTTTTTTTCATTTTTCAAGAAGAAGAAGAAGAAAAGAAGATAAGGCTTAAATTATTAAGACTTTTCAGAAACGATTTGCTCAAGACATTTTAATAACTTTTAACAAAACCACAAAAAAAAAGTTCAAACCATTTCTCACAGTTGAGTAACTATTGAAATTTTAAACATCAAACTTTATAACGAATTTTTACATTTCGTTACGTGGTACCACTGTTTCATTGAATTTCAATATTTCCAAGTACGGCCCGTGCATTTTGTTTACATGCAATCGTTGATATGAATGCAATTTAGCTGATAGATGTTTGCGTGCAACGTTGACGTTGGAATTTATATGAACATTTCTTGCATAGTAATTTGAGTCAGTTACCCGGGGACCAAATAGCAGAGCGGAGTTGTTGTGTTGCAACAATTCTCTGACTGTTGATTTGGAGTATGTTTAAGCATGTTTTTGATTTAACAACTTCCGTTATCGTTCCAGTTTCGTTATAGCAAGTTTTTCCGGCTCTGGCTAAAGTTTTGTTAGGCAGATGGTCGTGAACTGTGAACGTTCGAATTTGATAGGAACTTTTGCGGCGTAGAATTTTCATTTGAGAATAGTTACCTGAGTACCCAAGAACCGAGCGGTCGATATTTTTGTTGCGTCAGTTTATTGAGTGCCGATTTGGAGTGTGTTTTTGTTAAACCACTGGTTGATCGGCCGGTTTATTTCGTAATATTGGTTTTCCGGCTCTGGCTATGTTTTTGGTGCTATTGTATAACATTTGACAGTAGATAGGGTAACTCAAATGTGCAAGAATGGATTACAGTTTTTTTGTCTTGTTGGTGTGCAAGTTGTGCGACCATTTTGGATTTCTTCAAGTTGGCTACATCCTATTGTTATTGTTTTTGGATGGATGAACACTTGGGAAATTCTTTCCATCGATTGGAAGGTTCCGTCTTGTTGACATCTCAACATCCTCTCTCACTGGTCCAGGTTCCAGCAACAAATCTGCAAGCAGAATGTTTAATGTTCGCGATTATAGCAATCGAGTGTTTTCTTGTGATTCAACAAGTTACAGATTCCAACTTTCAAGCCGGTGGTCAATGTCGAGTAGGAAGATGCGTTTGTCAACATCTAAGTTTGTAAACTTATGAAACGTTTATGTAAGTAAATTTTATTCTATCTTACTCGTCTGGCCGATGTGCATTTATTTGGATTTTGTATATTAATTACTGGTAGCCCATAGCGGTTACTGTGTGTTTTGGTACTTGTTAAATTTAAGCTGGGTGCACTTTTTGATTGTGACCGTAATCTTTCAGTTGCTACTGTGTGCATTGTTGGCACAGTGATTTACATTGCAATTGTTGAAACTGTTGATACATCTCTCAAGTTCTGTTGTTCTATTATAGCATTTGATTCTATTTGCGTTTTTTTGAGTTTTCACCCTTAGCTACCTGTTTTTTACAGAACCCCGATCCAGCCGCCGTCCAAATCAAGAGCTGGTCTAATTACCATCGTGGCAAAACAAACTGGAGAGGTTCTCTCCGGATTGTTGCAGACTCTGGCCTTTGGTGTGACTAACCCTCTCATTAGGGGTTGCAATCCAGAGGGTAGTTTTAGTGACAGTATTTAAAAGATTACCTTATAAGGACTGTCTGAATATAAACGGAAATACTTTTGTATTATCCAAGTTAACAAAGTTTACCAGAATCTTTCTAGAAAATTCCAAGAATTATTCCTTTGTGTTAAAAGAAATGTAAAATAGTTTTACTTTTATAAGTTTCTTGTAGAATGAATAATACAGATATTTTTTAAGGTTGTTCATAAAATTAAAGTTTAAATTAAAATTTAGATTTTTAGTAAAATTAAATAACTAAAAGGTTGCTAATCGTAACAATAGCCACTCTCAAATTCTGTGTGTCTATTAAAGCATTAGTTTACTATTTTTTTTTTTTTTAGTTTTCCCAAGCAAATCCAAGACCCATGCCTTCGCATTTAATAAGGAATTAGTCTATTAACATCGTGACACAAACTGGCGAAGTCATCTCCGGATTTTGACGGACTCTGGTCTTTGTTTGGGTCGACCCTCTTATTAGGGGTTGCTATTCGGAGGGTAGTTTTTGTGACAACTTCAAAAGTTAGTAAAAAAATAAGCATGTTATCTCGAATGTTATAAAAGTAGAAGTTGAATTTCAATTTTATTGTAAAGTAAATAAAAATACATAATAGTTAGATATCTTTTATTATTTTCTACTTTTTATTCATCTTAATTTGTTGCTTCTTCCGCTACGAATTCTATAGATTGTGGGCTGAAAAAGTATGAAGTAATTAAAAATGTACTTCCGCATTTATAAAAATATTGTTATATTCTATCCTAATTATCAAAACGCCGTATCTACAGAGAGATACATAATAATATTATATGAGCTAAAACTTCTTACATTTTATGCTGTTCCAATAGATTTTTAATGAAATCAATGTGTTCCTTAATCGAAGTATATAGGGCGTATTGATTGATGTCGCATGTGGAATATTTTGTAATTGAGCATCTACTTGGAATACCTTCAATGTAATATCGTTCTTCTATTACATTTTTAAAAACCAAAGCACCTCCGATATCTCCAAGGGATATTGCTGTCTCTAGTAAAATTTAAAAACCAGGTTTTAATTTACAGAAACAAATTAACATTGTTAAAAAATAAATCGCTTGTCCAACCAAATTATGAATAAAGATTCTGCAAATTGGTGGACATCATATCAATACTAACCATTATGTAAATAACCAGCACATATTTTATCGGAAGTCAAATAATCTCTAAAAAAATATGGTACTTCTTCAGAGCATTTATCAAACGAGATGATAGGAAGGACTAATTCTTCCGAGGGTCCTCTGCTTCCATAGGCATAACCCCAGCCGGTAACCTAAAATATTATTTCAAATACATTTTAATTCATTTAAAAATAGAAAACTTACTATTCCACTAGAATTTAATGATAAATGCATAGACGGTGATACCTTGTTCAGTTCTATACACACCGGTTGAACTGATTCCGAGATATTGAATGGATCGGCCAAGATTATTATTGCTATATCATCAGCATATTTATTTTCGAAGCCCCTATATCCTTTTGGTACATGTGTCTCCAGTACCTACAAGACGCACTTGAAAAATAACAAAGCAGTTTTAAATAGGTTATATTATTTTACTTTACAATATTGCGCAAATCTATCTCTGTCATCATCATATTCCCTATAATATTTCCCTGCAGCGATGTA
Organism: Rhagonycha lutea; assembly: GCA_958510855.1. Lineage (NCBI taxonomy): Eukaryota > Metazoa > Arthropoda > Insecta > Coleoptera > Cantharidae > Rhagonycha > Rhagonycha lutea. The sequence continues at coordinate 33,813,949 of OY294040.1, forward strand.
ATATTCACGAGGTTGAATTTGGCCATACTCGTTAATAACTGGGGTAAAACAATCTGCAACTAAAATATTGTAGTGATATTTCCTTGTTTAAGAGATCCAGATGGATTGGTAGACAGATAATTGGTAAATTTATGATTTAAGTTCAGTAGTCAGTCGATACGACTAACAAAAAAAAATAAGATTTGCATCAAAAACAAAAACCATCCCATGTAACGATTAATTACACATGAGACACAATTTGAGTTTATTTGTGAGATACAAAAGTTTTGTAACACCCTGTGAGTGCTTTTTAAATTTGATAACAGCCGCGATTTTCTGTAAAACAAAAGGTGAAAGTGATAATTCAGTGCACAAGCAATTAATAATTCCATGTTACCTGAAAATAAGTGTGATATTGGCAGACAAGAACGTCGATTCCCACCATAAAAGTAAAAAGTTTTGAATTTTGAAAAGACAAAAATGAAAGAGAAGGAGAATGAAGCCAGTTCTTGGGGAGACGTCGATTGAGAAAGTGTAAATTTCTCGATAAAATCCCAATTAAGGAACTCAATTGCGATTCTTTGGTATAAAAAGACCAAAGCATTAATTTACTTAATTAAACGGAAGTAAATAAATTTACGAAATTCGAATATTTGATGAAAGTTGTGTATTGCGTACGTAATTGGATATTCGTGAGTTGAATATCTGAAATAAAAACGGATTACAGAAATTTGTACAATCTGTAAAAACTACAGGTTATGTTCACACGTGGTGGACAGGTTAAAGTTGATAAATTAATTGATTGCTTACCGAAGTGTAACTAAAACACGAAGATTATTTAACCAACAGTTTTTAAAAGTTGGTTAACGAAAATTAAAGGATTGAAGCAGCACTTTTAATCACCGAATTTGGAACACTTTCACTGGTAGCTGTGAAGACATCGATGGCTTCCGACAGAATGGGCAACCTGATGTTTACCAACTGTTTTATGGGAACACACCAGATCAAGTAAAAAGTAACAAGGTACAAGATTTGTTTTATTTTTAATTAATCTAAATTATGAATCAATGAATTGTGTTGATTTTAGATTAATTAAAGGACTTTATTGATTTTAATGATTATAATTTGTTCACATGATTACACCAAATAATGAAATATCCAAATTTAGATCCTAAATACAAGGATTTAAATGTAATTTGGATGCTTTAATTATTGCACAAAAATAACACATTGGTTTTAGACAAAATTGTTGTCCAAGTTAATTTGATGCAAATTTTTATTGATTCTTTATGCCACTTAATAAATTATGTCTACAACAAATTGCCCTCTTATTTCGTCTACTGAATCCACTGACTCTGAGGAAGAGAACAACTCTACTCCGATAAAACGGTAGCTTTGAGGGTCTTTCTTTTTTTGGGGTGGTTATTCTTAAAGTAAGAATAATCCATAACAATATGTTCAATTTTTAGTAAATGTTTTCACATTTTTACTGAAACATCGCATTATACCAGTCAAAATAATGTGACGATCTAGGATTGACCCACTACATAAAAAATTTTTGTTTTGATGTTCATAGATTCCAACTTTCCATGGGTAATTTCCCATGGTAGTATTTAGACCGTTAATTAGGTTGATTGTTCCTTTAGTATTCTTTACACCACATGCTAAAATAGAAAGGAATAATATAGAGTAATTATAATAAAATTTTGAAAAGATGTACTTACTGGGATGACATTCCGATATTGCAGGAATCCACTTGCCTGCTGTACACGTACGAATTAAATTCTTTTGCAAAGAATCTTCTTCGTATAATGGATTGCATACCAGAAGAGCTGTTGTTTCTTCAATCGGGTCATGACAGCTTTTTAAAGGAATGTCACGATATTTACAGGTAACACTCGTTGATGTGGTTGAATTAAGCGATGGACAAGTTCCTGCAATAAAATATTGTAGTGATATTTCATTGTTTAAGAGATCCAGATGGATTGGTAGACGAATAATTGGTAAATTTTTGAGTTAAGTTCAGTAGTCAGTCGATATAACTGACAAGAAAGTGGAATTTGCATCAAAAACAAAAAACCATCACATGTAACGAGTTATTACACATAAAACACAATCTTGAATTTATTTGTGAGATACAGAATTTTTGTAACATCCTGTAAGTGATTTTTAATTTTGATAACAACCACAGTTTTCTGTAAAACAAAAGGTGAAAGTGATAATTCAGTGCACAAGCAATTAATAGTACCATGTTACCTGAAAATAAGTGTGATATTGGCAGACAGGAACGTCGATTCCCACCATGAAAATAAAAAATTTTTGAACTTTGAAAACACACAAAATGTCAGAGAAGGAGAATAAAGCCAGTTCTTGGGGAGACGTCGATTGAGAAAGTGTGTAAATTTCTCGATAAAATCCCAATTAAGGAACTCAATTGCGGTTCTTTGGTACAAAAGACCAAAGCATTAATTTACTTAATTAAGCGGAAGTAAATGAATAGCGGAGTCGTAAGTTTACGGAATTCGAGTATTTGATGAAAGTTGTGTATTGCGTGCGTAATTGGATATTCGTGAATTGAATATCTGAAATAAAAGCGGATTACAGATATTTGTACAATCGGTACGAACTACAGGTTATGTTCACACGTGGTGGACAGGTTAAGATTGATAAATTAATTGATTACTTACCGAAGTGTAAGTAAACACGAAGATTATTTAACCAACAGTTTAAAAGTTGGTTAACGAAAGAAAAAGGATTGAAGCAGCACTTTAATCACCAAATTTGGAACGCATTCACCGGTAGCTGTAACGACGTAAATGGCTCCTGACAGAATAGGCAACATGGTGCTTACCAACTGTTTGATGGAAATACACCAAATCAAGTAGAAAATAACAAGGTACAAGATTTGTTTTTTATTTTTAATGAATCTAAATTGTGAATCAACGATTTGTGTTGATTTTAGATTGATTAAAGGACTTTATTAAAATTGATAATTATAAATTGTTTACATGACTACACCAATAATGAAATATCCAAATTTAGTTCCTAAAATCGAGGATTTAAATGTAATTTGGATGCTTTAATTATTACACATAAAATAACACATTGGTTTCAGACAAAATTATTGTCTAAAGTAATTTGATGCAAATTTTTACTACTGATTTCTTTTTATCATTCAATAAATTATGTCTACAATGAATTGCCCTCTTATTTCGTCTATTGAATCCACTGACTTTGAACAAGAGAAAAACTCTACTCCGATAAAACACTAGTTTTTGGGGCCTTTTTGGGGTGATAATTCTTAAAGCAAGAATAATCATAACAATATATTCGTGGAATATATTGTCGTGATCCACGGCTCAATGACACCCCTTCTTATAGTCAGCGGTGAAACCTCGCCTAATGTGGTCCACTTCAACAAATGAGGTCTAGCTAGCTTTACGTCGGTTTGCATATACGAGGCCACAATATCTCAGGTTATGGGTATCGGTGAGATTAAAGCAAACCAATGAGCACAATGAATCAAAGGATAATTTATTCAAATAAAATGTAATAGGAGAAAAGTTGTTTTTGTAAATAATTAGGCTCATAAATGCCTGTTCTGCCGTGAAGTGTATAAGTGAATCGCAGTCGTAAATTCTGTTGCATTTACTGTTCATAAAAATTTTCTGAACGAATTTACGACTGGATTAATTGTAAATGTGTTAGAGAAAAATGTTTACAAAATAAATCAATTTTGACACAATAAAAGTTTATAATTTCACTAACCCTTATAACTCCGTGAAATAAAGTTGTCACAACTTGATAAAAATAGGAGCCTCCAAACATCGAACAAATACACGCCGCCACTGGAAACTGCTATATGGCACGCCACTGTCCAAACTTGACAGGTGCTGCATTCATAAATTTCTAATTTCATCCAAATTAACTTATTTGGTGTTTACCAATATTGCCAGTGTTTTCCAGCAAAGAATACTTGTTAAATAAATCCTGGATAACGTTTACGGGCATTCAAATTGCTACGCCGCTTTTTAAGGTAAAATTTAACCTCAAATTTTTACAATATCCAAATCTAACCAAAATTGCAATTATAGGGTTTATCCGATGAAATAAAACGAATAAATAACTCTTTCACACAATCAATAATCCCCACGATCATCAAATCATAAACTGGATCGCATTTTATGTGAAAATTATGACGAGGTCAAACGGCCACATGTTCAAGTGAAAAGTACCAAAATTAACGTAAAAGACTCACGTTTTCACTTCCAGCGATTGTAAACTTTGTGTTTTACACAAAAATCATATCTCGGACATCCTGGTTCCAAGAAAAACTATCGAAAATCACTTTTTTTTGTCGGTGCCTCCAAAAAACACACCTGGTCTTCAATGGTCGCTGGGAAAGACAAAAATTCTCCTTCCACTTTCTCGTACCTTTTACAAAACGGCACTCTACTTCCAAAACGTAAGTTCCTAACTTTTAGTGGTAAACTTTGAAATTCACTGTCACTTACAAATTTCACTTTTAGATAGGATTCAAAAATAACACTTTATCAAGACAAATCAACAAGCATAAAATTATTTGTATCAGTGTAAGTGGAAATTGTGACAAGTTTTGGCTTCGAGACAACAAAGAACAACTTTTCTCTGTCATGCCAGCATTTCGGCAGATTATTGACTTTTTCTCACTTCAATATTTTATATTCCATATATTTATGGTGTAATCCCTTAGCTGGCCTGTCTACCATTCCGTCGTAGATCAGCGGGGCAAGTGGCCCAAATTAGAGCAATTTACGTTACAATATACAAAATAATTAACTTCTAAAATTTAGTATGCGTACGTATAAATTTTTTTAATATTTCTCCAACCTCCATTGGCAAATATTAATGATAGCCTATATCGTATTGTATGAGAATTTTGTTACAAAAATTACTTACGTAAACAACTTAGTGTTAGCGAAGGGAGCCATGTACCATTAACACAGATGGTGCGCAAGTCTGAAAACACATTTGCTGCAAATCCCCGATCACAAATTATTTCTAAAGTGCTATATTGTTGTACATCATCTCCAGGTATTTGATATCCATTTCCTGAATCTCCAAGAACTGTATATCTTACATGAGGCCCATAATTTGGAATTTGACAATTTGTACTAAAATAAGAAAATATGTAAATTGTGATTGAAAGTATTTTTTAATGTAATTATAACAACTCATTCAAGATGATATAACAAACCAGCTTTTATGTGCTTTATAGATCTCTTCCAGACTTTTGACAGGGTGAGACTATCAGATGTAATCAAAATTTTACCGCAGAAGGATGTAAACCCAAAAATTATAACCATTATTGAAGATTTGAATACGGACATTAGCACCAAAATTAGAATCAATAATAAATTGTCAGAAAAGGTCCCCGTAACAACAGGAATTAGACAAGGCGATAGCCTGAGCCCCATCCTCTTTAACCTATAATAATTAATGGATGAAATAATAAAGGAGGTGAAAACAGTCGGTAGTGGTTCTGAAATGGGAACGGGAGAAATTAGAATAGTCTGTTACGCGGATGATGCGGTTATTGTGGCGGAAGACGAAGACAACCTCCAAAGACTACTTCATATAAATTCGAACATACAGCCTGAAGAATTTAATATGAAAATCTCCAATGAAAAAACAAAATCGCTAACTATCGCTAGAGACCCTGTAAGATGCAAATTAGTGGCGAACGATAAAATCATCGAGCAAGTCATGCATTTTAACTACTTGGGCGCAAACATAACGGCCAATCGCAATTTATACAACGAAGTAAAATCTCAAACTCAAAAAGCGTCAGTCATATCAGGATTTCTGAGAGATATATGGCGGAACAAATATATGAGCAAGGGGAGCAAAGTCAGAATATACAAGACATGCGTAAGAGGTTAGACCCATTATGACATACAGCGCGGAGACAACGAAGACAAAATAACTTATGAGAACAGTGGAGATGAAGAGTCTACGCGCAATAGCTGGCTATACATTATTCGATAGAAAGAGAAGCAAAGAAATGAGAGATGAATGTGAGATAGATGTTATAGTAAGATGGACAAGGGGTAGGAGAAGACAATGGAGAGATCATGTGTGAGGAGAATGGCGGAGGGCCGACTACCAAAAGTGGCTATATTGGGAAAGCCAAACACAAGGGACCACAGGGAAGACCGCCAAAGCGATGGAAGGAAAGCTGGACATCGATATCCCAGGAACGACAGAACTAAGTACCATGTTGGGAAATACAGGACGTAGTCCTAAAATAAGATGAAGAAGAAGAGATTCAAGATGATTATATGATTGTGGTCAATACTATCAAGATTTACCTCCAGAATACCTCCAATTCGATTATAATGGAAATTAATTGTCTTACGACACTGCAAAATCGAGCATCGGTTCTACTCCCCCTTGACAAGTGACCGACTAGCTAAATACAGTGGAGACGCCGTAGTTCAAATCCAAGGATACTGATGTAAGAAGAATAACGAGAAACAACATCCAGAATTCTTTCAGCAACGAGTCACCTAAATCCGATTGTATTCTCTAGAAAATACTTACTGACTCACAAGTCGTCCCGTAAGGAACTTACACACTAAATTAAGTTAGTACAATAACATTTATATGCCTGTTTTCACCAACAATTTATTTAAGAATTTCCTAGTAAAGAATTACTTAGGTACGATTCCATAAATGTGATTGGTCAAATTTGACATGAGTTTTTTTTATGTCAATACTGTGTCAAATTTGACCAATCACATTTATGGAATCCTAGCTAAGTAATTCTTTACTAGGAAATTCTTAAATAAATTGTTGGTGAAAACAGGCATTATAGTCCAGTCACAATAGACAAAAAAAAGTGCAAAGTTTGCAATAATTCGCATCCAGCTGAAAATTGGCATAGGCCTTAAATGCACTATTACAAACAAAATATCAAAAGTCCCCACCGATCCCACATCTGCTAAAAAAGTTATTCGAGATCAAAAGTCAACAATATCGATTTTTTGCATTTTGCTCGTAAATGATAGGGGAGAGGTTTGCAGGTTGCCACCCATTAGCTTTTTTGCTCATAGCTCGTCACAAAATCAACATATTGTTGATATTATAATATTCGTTGGAAAGAGGAACTCAAAAGGCACAATCCTGACGTAGAAATTATTTGAATTTTCAAAAAATAAAAGTTATACAGGAGTTTTTCAAAAGTACTTAAAATCGAGCTCTTGAAATTTAGGCTTGCAAGTTGCCACCCATCGAGAAATTGCTGAAAATGTAGAAAAACGGAAAGAAAACCAACTGATTTATAAAATTTATGGGTTTTTACTGACACTCAGTGGTCGTAAACATAAAAAAATTAGTGTAAATTGGCATAAAAAATCAAAATTTGATTTTTCATGTTAATTTGCATGATTCCATATTATCTTGCAAATTTAATTATTTAATGCAATAAAAACACTTCACTTTTGACTCAATAGCAATTGTAAACATCAAACAATCATAAAAACGGGCATATGAGTGTAAACAAGCGAAACACGATAGGTAGTAACCTGCAAATCGTAAAGGGTGGCAACCTGCATTCTAGCACTATTTTAGAATTATATCTGAAAAAAATTGCTATTTCATGATATGTTTGAAATTTTGTTAGGATAATGTAAGTTGAATGTAAAAGCAACACAGAAAAAATATTTACCTTGATTTCTCGATTAAAATGTTCAATTTATGACCACAGAACAAAAACACAATTTTAATTTTTAAATTTTTACGATACAACTTTTCAAACTTTTGTCAACACACACTGTCTTAGTGGCTCTGTCCGCTCCAGAACTAGTTTAAAAGTGATCACACCTCCTTAGGTTTCGATTTCAGTCAAAATTTAGTTTATGACATTGGTCCAACACCAAAATCCAAGATAGGTGGCAACCTGCAGTAAGTGGCAACCTGCAAACCTGTCCCCTAAGTGTTATCGTAAAAATAGGTTAGACAAAAATTGTAGATCATGAAATTCTCTACAAAAATTATTCTTATACTTATTTTCGTACGAATCGCTATTCCTGATATATCGCGATTTCGATAATCATTTAATCATTACCAATATTACCATTTTTTTAATCAATAGGACACTGTCTAATAAAACTTCCCAACTTTTTGAATCGTGATATCTCAGGAATAACGATTCATACGAAAAAAAGTATAAGAATAATTTTTGTAGAGAATTTCATGATCTATAATTTTTGTCTAACCTATTTTTACGATAACACTTATCATTTACGAGAAAAATGTAAAAAAACCGATATTGTTGACCTTTGACCTTAAATAACTTTTTTAGCAGACGTGGGATCGGTGGGGAATTTTGATATTTTGTTTGTAATAGTGCATTTAAGGTCTATGACAATTTTCAGCTGGATGCAAATTTTTGCAAAGTGAAATGTCTATTTTGACTGGACTATTAAGTTATTTAAATTATGGCCTTAAAGTGGCCACATAAAGGCATACATTTATAAATTTATATTGAATTTATGAAACCTGTGATTAACAATTTACAAGCAAATTAAGTGCATAACAGGTGGAAGAAACTCAATGTCAAGTGATCTCACTGTCGAGAATTGGTCTGGTATCTGTACTATCTAGAAATCATTGATTTGTGCTAACAATCTGATAATCTGTTAGCATATTTTTATAAAAATTTCAAAATTATAGCGTTTTATTCATTTTTGACCATCTTGTTAATGTATAAATTCAATTGAAAACCTAGTTTTCCATTATTCATGCAAGTTTAGTCACTTTAGCATTGTTAGATTAAATTAAATTAACCATAATCATCATACAGTCGTTATGCTTCTTAACAGAAGCGTCGTGATCCTTAAATGTTGGTGGGGTGGTTATTACGCTTCCCCATAGTCCACAGATCAACTTTTGGACCCTTTAGATCATTAACATTTAAGGATGCTCTTGGCATATTACTCTCGGTAGGTTGCCATTGCTTTCCGAGGGGAGAACGGTCGGAATAAAGTTCTTACTTCACTCGGATTCGAACCGGGTATTTAGCGTTCATTAGACAACTCGCGTGACCACTATGCTCCGACCGCCTCTATCCTCCGACCATAATACTGAGATGAAAATTAGATCATATAGCAGGCGTTGCTGAAAAGTCAATAAAAATAGATTATTATGTTATGTAGACATATTTTGTTCTGGATTATTAAGTTTGGGAGCCGCGAAGATGCTCAAATTTGTCGTAAAGAACTTGAAAATATTTTAGATCACTCGCGTTCGTTGCATTAATAATAAAATGTTTTGTTTGCGACAGATGTTCTGCTGCCAAATTTTTCATACCCCACCCGACAACAATAAGTTTGCGGGATTATCGGAATAATAAGGAATATCGGTCCAATATAAAATGTAGAATTATTAATCAAGTAAAGTATTTTTTGTTAACTTACCTTGTTGTCTCTTGATTATGTTCTATATGATTTTCTTCATTTTGGCAGTTATCACCTAAACATTCTATAGGCGTTCGACTGTTAAACAATAAAATTTTATATGGTTAGTTTAACAAAAATTTAATTACATGATTACACATATGCATTTTGTCTGATTTGAACCAAAATATTATTTGTTACTACAAGGAGTTTCAGTAGGAATAGTAAATATTTTGGGAGATTTTAATATCGATTGTTATTATACTGGATGACTAAATATTCATACCTTCGGAACAAGTCCTCTTGTTTGTTTAAGGTTTAATGTTACGGGTTAATATTCTAATGTTATCTTTACCTTCATTTAAGTGGTAAATACTATCGTAATGCAAGCGAAATCGTCGCCTAAGGAATAGAATTTTTCTTTTTGCACATTTTACGGTAAAAACATCTTCCCTACTGCCAGATTATGTTATTCCGTTAATTCGTAATGCCAACTCCGCTTGTGAAGACTGTTGGGTGGATTGAGCAGCTCAGTCCCCAGCCTGTTGCCGGTCCCAAGCCTGGATAAAGCAGGAGGATTGACAGGCTGGGTTAGCAGCTCACCTGTCATAAAATAGTGATAACCCTCAAAGTATTTACAATACAGGTCTGGGCAATAGGATGGAATGCACGGATAAATGAAACGGCGAGAACATGAAAACAAAGGGTTTTTAAATCGAAAATAACTAGAATGGATAGTTGGAACATAACATCATGGACCCAGAGATAACAAGAGGTCTTTATAGAAATGAACAGACACAATATAGTAGATATATATGCGATCTCAGAAACAAGAAATAAAGGAAAGGGAAGCACCAAGTGCCAAAATTATTATTTGCTGTACAGCGGAGTAAATGAAGAAGAGCGAGGTCAAGCAGTGGTTGGCTTATTGGTCCACGAAAAGCTTGAGAAAAACACAGAAGACTTAATATTATACAAACGAACGGCTGATTCGTGGTTAAATATTAATAGCCATAATGTGCATAAAATGAATTGGGAATAAATAACACCATTTTCCTATATAAATGGCAATACAAATGCACTTGAGCCAAATCGAGAGATTCAATTCAATTCAATTCAGATTGACCAGAAATAGGAGACGACGTTGTAGGGCCCATGTTGAGAGAATGGGAGAAGGAAGACTTCTTCTAGGGCTGCAAACCCAGAGGCCAGCTACTAGGAAATTACCCGGTAGAACACGTAAGAAGTGGTACGAATGCTGGACGTCATCATCACAGGTTAACAACCTCTAAGGAAATACGAGAGCAGAATGGAAAAAACCAAGATATTGTCCTAAAATAAGCAGAAGAAGAAGAAGAAGGCTCACCTACGAATTTATTGAGAATATTGAAGGATAAATTAATTATCTATTTTGGTCAATTAAAATATTGAAAATGGCGGTCATTTTCTTCGAGTACTTGCACATTGAAGAACGTTGTCGATGGCCACTTGATGTAGCCATAATGTTTTTATTGTACCTGCATATTTGTTAGTCTTCGTAATATAAACTTTGTACTCAAGTTTCTACTACAGTCTTCCAAAATATTTACTAATCTTTGTGATATCTAGTATATTATAATAATAGATAATATTTTGATATATTATGTAGATCAAGTAGTTTAACCTTTAATTAGTGACATGAATCTTTCCTACGTGCATTTCAAATAGGAACTTTGTCTCGGAATCGCCCACGTCACTAATTAAAGGTTAACATAGAAAATTTTTATGCTATGCACTTTAATACTAAACAAAATGTTTAAATTTCAGCTAAAAAATTAACTTACAAATGATTATTATCTGTTACATGATCTCGCACAAAATTGATATGTTGGTCAACCGATGTGTAGAGACTGTACTGATTTGGATCACATGTTAATGCCTCAGATGCAGGAGATGTGCTCACAATACCTCTTACGTAATACCGATTATCTACAGAATTCTTGAAAACTAATGCACTACCACTGTCACCACTACATATAGAGGTTCCTAAAATATAATATCACATTAAAATTATAGATGATTCAATACAGCGCCATCCAACGATTAAATCATAATAAAGGTATGCTAATAGTCAGACAGCAGGATCAATGCGCCGGCGCAGCATATTAGTGTTTAAAACCTTTACGTGCTACTTTATAGTGCCTATTCTATGTGACCATAAGTGTCAACATAAGCATAAGCAGTTTTTTAATAACATGTGGATATTTTAAGCACTTGTAGACTGCGTCGGAGCATACAACTGCTTTCTTTGTGAATTAGTGAAATATTTTTAATATTGATACTTGCTATTATTTAGGTATCCGCCACAGATTTTATCAAATGTGAAATATCTTCTGAAACGTTCCGGTAACTCGCTAGAACATTTGTGAAAAGGAATGACCGGTATGGTGAGTTCCTTTAGTACATCCGACACTTTCCCATTTTCTATAGTATAACCCCAACCGGTCACCTTAAAACGAATAATATTTGTTAGTTTGGTACAGTAAACTTGTAAAAAATTGAAACTCACCACTCCGTTATCGCTTGCAGATAAAAAATTTAAATCTGACGGATCGTCATTTAACGCAATGCATATAGGTAGAACACCTTCCGATAGAGTAAAATGAGTTTCTAATATCAGTACGGCTATATCTTGTGCAAACGCATTTATACGTCCCGTATAGCGATCCGGCACGTAGATTGTAAGTACCTGGAATTGAATTCATATAAATGAAAGCTTTTCAAAACTGTACTAAATCTTACTTTAGAATACTGAGCAAACAAATCTCTGGGTTCGTCATATCTACTAAAATATTTTCCAGCCGCAACGGAATATTGTCCAGCTGGTTGAACGACGCCTTCATAGTCTGTTACGCAATGAGCAGCTAATTTTCAAAAAAACTGTAATGGTTGTTTTTAAGAGTTGCTTGCAGTACATACCAGTTAAAATGATATTTTGATCGATAATTGATCCGCCACATAGAAATGCCTTGGTGGTGCTATTGTAGATTCCAATTTGCCAAGGATAATCTCCAACTGTAACATTTTGGCCACCAATGATATTAGGGTTTCCTCTAGGATTCTTGTTGCCACAAGCTATAGATAAAGAAAAATGCTGTTTATTTTATTCTATTAGTCATATTGGAGATTAGGTCTCCATTTCTGGTAGATGAATTGCGACTCACTCTCAAGGAAGGATTTTAATGTTACACGAAACCTCGATCAACAGCTATGTGGTGACACTGGCGTAACTACTGGGGGTTCTGGGTGTGCGAAAAACACTGGTCCATGTCCCTGACTCACAATAAATCGTGCCGATATCGACAGCTCAAGTTTCGAAGGTCATGAGTTTACTCAATCTTTATCAATGGGAGCGATGCGGGTTTATATGGCTGTCTATAATTATTGGGGTTGTCTCGGTCGGAAAAGAAGTCGCCACTATGTTTAACTCAAAACGCAGATGTTACTAAATGAGAAGACGCGTATTGCAATAAAGTCTCATCCATCACGCGCTCTTACGAAACTTATTACCTTGATGGTAATAACATGGTACTGGGTACAGTACGACGATCTTTACATTAAAACTGAATTTGAAAATAGAAAACAAACGAAAACAACGATCAAACGACTAATTAAAAAAGACATTGAATATAATTGAAAGAAAATAGCCAAAATACATTTGGACCACCTCGTAATAGCTGTCCTCCAAATATCATATTGATAGTTGTTATATGAATTTCAAATAATTTAATGCAAAAATATTAAACTGGCCAAACCAATTTATATTGTATTAATTTTGTTCGTTAACGGGGTTACACCTTTTCCTATAAAGTGCTTGTAATTAACTAACTACAAAAATGCATTCGCTTATCAAATCTACCTGAAGTGGGGTAAGGAAAAAAATCGGAAATTCTGTGCTCTATATACTCACTTGGATAACACGTTGACGTAGATGGATACCACCCATTTGCTCTACATACACGTATTGGACTTCTTTGTATACTCTGGTCCTCATAGAATATAGTACACGATAATTTTGCTCTTGTTCCCATAACTGGATTCATGCAATTTTGCAAAGGTATGTTATTTAATCTGCACTTAACTGTCGTTGTTTCCGTTGAAATTAACGATGGACATGTCCCTAAAGTGCATTTGTACTTTATTAGCATACTCGGTGCTTTTCTATTTTAGATACATAAATTATATCAAGGAATATCACTAGAGAGTTTTACAGTGCAAATGTTTAAAAAGATGACTGTTCCTTAACTGATGAATAGTCAATTACTTTTGTCCGTCAATAAAAGCGAAGCAAATGGAGGCCATTTTGTTTGTGACCATGTGCACTGAAGAACGCTCATCTAGAGTATCCGTTCTTATGTTTAGAGTAAATATTTAATTTGAAAAAAAAACTTCTGAAAAAATGTTCAATAATCTAGGTGTTATTAGAAAACTAACTCATTGTGGTCTAAATCATTTTTTATAATAAGGATGTGTTGAAGAGGACTGGGTAAACCTACGTTCACTTATTTTATTCAAAATTAGTCTGCAATTTAATTGCACATCGATAAATCACTTACGGAGACAAACCTCTGGCGGTGGATTCCATCTTCCATTTACACAAATTGTGGTATTTCGTTCAAATGGACTTATAGCATACCCCTGATTGCACTGTATTTGTAAATTTTTGAATTCGCTCGCAAAGTCACCAGGTTTGTAACTTGTTGCAGAATCTCCCAAAATAAGATATCTGCCATGAAGTGGATTAGGTGGAAGCTCACAATTTACTCTAAAATAAAAATGATTATTATTAGTCTCACTTTTCTGAATTTTTTATCGTTTTAGTAACCCTACAATGTGTAATTATTAATGTTTTAATGAGATGATTTTGTAAATAATATTTAATAATCATTGGCATTACATTTTGGAATAAACCTAAGGTGGGCGTAATATATTTATGCTAAAAAGTTTCGGGCCTAATAGGATAATTTTTCAAACACCAAATTTTTATGTTTTGAAATTCTTTATTTAAACTAAATATGCTCCATTTTTTTCGGTAACCTTTTGCCACTTTTCAGGCAAAACTATTATTCCATCACTGTAAAACTTCTTTGGTTTATCGGTGAAAAACTTAGCCAAGTGAATTTCACAGGCTTCATTTGAAGTCAATGTTACACCATTGAGGGAATTCTGGAGAGACCGAAACAAATGATAGTCTGATTGTGCAAGGTCCGGACTATACGGTGGATACATCAAAACTTCCCAGCCAAGCTCTTCCAGTTTTTCTCGGGTCACCAAAGATACGTGTGGTCTGGCGTTGTCATGATGGAACACAACACCCTTCCTATTGATCAATTCTGGCCGCTTTTTTTGAATTGCTTGCTATAATCTGGTTAATTGTTGACAGTAGCGTGCAGAATCAATCGTTTGATCAGTTGGTAACAGCTCATAATAGAGGATACCTTTCCAATCCTACCAAACAGACAGCATCACCTTTCGAATGGTGAGTCCGGGCTTTGCCACCGTCTGGGGAGCTTCACCTCGCTTCGACCACGATCTTCTGCGCACAACGTTGTCGTATGTAATCCATTTTTCATCTCCAGAAACCATCCGCTTCAAAAATGGTTCCATTTCATTACGTTTCAGCAACGATTCGCAGATGGAAACTCGGTCGAGTAAATTCTTATGCGTCAAATCATGTGGCACCCAAATATCGAGCTTCTTTTTGAATTCAGCATTTTTCAAATGGTTTGCAACTGTTTGGCGATTGATGTTTAGACTCTTGGCAATCTCTACAGTGCTTACATGACGGTTTTGTTCCACAATTTCTAGCATTTGCTCAACTTTTTCAATGACTGGCCGACCAGAGCGTGGTGCATCTTTGACATCGAAATTTCCAGAACGAAAACTCGCGAACCATTGTTTTGCTCCTGTTTTCGATAGAGCATCTGGACCATAAATAGCACACATTTTTTCACAAGCCTGCGCAGCGCTTTCTCTTTGATCGAAGAAAAATTGTAAAATATAGCGAATTTTTTCTTTATTTACTTCCATCTTTAATCAGCAATTTTTCACAACTGCATGAGCCAAATCGAAAGATTCTACTTTTGTTTTTTAGCTAATAGTGTCATTTTTCTAATGATATATATGATTATGCGATCAGATAAGTAGTTTTAGAGATAATCGACTTTAATGTCATTTATTGTCTAATTAGGCCCGAGACTTTTTAGCATACCTAATATTTATTATTATTTAGGGATCAAATTCAAAGCAATTGATTATCTGGAAGTGCTTAAAAAATCGATTACAGAACAAAATGGCTAAAGAAGCATACTTACCCACTATTGATATTCTGACGTTTATATCTTCTGATAACATCTGATATGTAATCGGACTTCTTTGTACTATTGCCCCAATATACGGAATCTAAATAAAATTAGGTACAGAAATAATATGCATTTAAAATACACGTATGTAAATGAATCTTGTGAAATAGATAACAATCTAATATTTTAAACAGTTTCTATGTATTTTTCGACATCGTAAGACACGAAACGAATTAACTGAAAGCTCACAAAGATGTTATAATAAATTTTGTTACTGCTAAATTAATTTGAAATTTTTGTATTAGATTTATATTAGGTGTACAGCAGATCATCATCTCTTCAATTCCATATCAAGGCTAAATTGCTTAAATTTTCAATGTTCCTGTTCTACTAAAGATATTATTACATTATTTTTCTAAATTTTATATAGTATATAATATCACGACCACGATTTGCCTATGTCAGTCCACTGTTGGATGTAGGCCGCACCGTATTTCAATGGGGGGTTGTTTAGCCATATCTCGCCACGGTGGCCAACCGGGTTGGCGAGTGTAGTCCACAGTTCGATTTTGGACTTTTTAGATCACAGTACATAATCCGACGCAATCAGGAGTGCCAACATTTTCACTAATGAGAACTGACGATTTTCTACGTTTCTACATACACAATTGTATTGAAAAAGCTTAAAGATTTTTCTTACCTTCGGATTGACTAATATTAAACCGAGATAATATTAAAATAATTCCAACGAGATGGTAAAATGTTAGACACTTCGTGTTGCTGTTAGGTAGTATTAATTTTAACAGACTCATTATGCGTTGATCAATTTCACGGATTTCACTAAACTTAAAATGCTTAATAATTCAAAATAATCGACGGATACTGTAAAAAGTACACTCGGATTATACTTCAGTTTTAGCTTAAACTGAACCACTTTGTATTGCAAAATCTTTAGAGATAAAGCTCCAAAGGTCTTAGAGTAATCATATTTTATCAATGTTATAGTTTAATACGAACACTGATTGAATGAAAAATAATCTTTTAAATGCAATAATTCTATAATAAATAAAACTCCTTTAATTGGGGAAATTTATCACCAAAAGCCAAGTTTCGATCTTACCACAACTTATACCAATATCATACAGTCGAAGAAACACTCTGGACGATTAACTGATTTATTCCGATCTATTGAGGAAAAATAAAAACTGTTTGGGTAGATGTTTTTTCATGATAATCTAAAGTTTCTATGAAACGCCGTAACTCGGTATAATATAATAATTGATTGTTAGTGAATATTTAATTGTTAGTAAATATAACTAACTATTATCAAAAATGCTATAAGTAGATTTATGACATATAGCTTTCTTACCATAGATAAAGTGACATTTGGCCTCGTTTAGCTGTTGTAATTTGGATACTAAAAATACAATAATTATAATTCAGATATTAATATCTTTAGCAATTTATTGCACTCTTTCCATTAAAAGAGAACTAAGTGTTCCACACTATCATGGTAGTAAATATGTAAAATAATAACTTAACTAACAAGGAGACACTACAGTGAGGTACCCACCAATCGGGATCCCAATTTTTTTGGTGATTCTATGAGTTAAAAAAATTATCACTTTCTCGGCGTTTAGTCCAATGGCTCTTAGTTTTTGATTATGAATTATAGGTTTAGCATACATTGGAGTTGTAACGCATCGGTCCTGAGATTTTTTTGTTGTAAATTATGTAATTTATTATCGGAATTAAACAATTAATGACATATAGTCTGTTTTTTTTTAAGAAACGAGCAAAAAATTTCTATTCCACGTGGATAACTTGAATGTTAACCAATGAAATTGTTTGAAATTTAATTTCAACCTTGAATAGGGTTCAACCTTGCTTGAAATTATATACGAATTACCATTCCAAATTCTTAACCGTTAGACAACCACGGTGTCTTGTAATAATAGCTAATAGGGAGAGGTTTGCAGGTTGCTACTGATTGCAGGTTGCTACCCCCCTTAGATTTTGGTGTTGGATCAATGTCATAAACTAAATTTTGACTGAAATCGAAACCTAAGGAGGTGTGATCACCTTTAAACTAGTTCTGGAGCGGACAGAGCCACTAAGACAGTGTGTGTTGACAAAAGTTTGAAAAGTTGTATCGTGAAAATTTAAAAATTAAAATTGTATTTTTGTTCTGTGGTCATAAATTGAACATTTTAATCGATAAATCAAGGTAAATATTTTTTCTGTATTGCTTTTACATTCAACTTACATTATCCTAACAAAATTTCAAACATATCATGAATTGGCATTTTTGTTTCATATATAATTCTAAAATAGTGCTAGAATGCAGGTTGCCACCCTTTACGATTTGCAGGTTACTACCTATCGTGTTTCGCTTGTTTACACTCATATGCCAGTTTTTATGATTGTGTGATGTTTACAATTGTTATTGAGTCAAAAGTGAAGTGTTTTTATTGCATTAAATAATTAAATTTGCAAGATAATTATGGAATCATGCAAATTAACATGAAAAATCAAATTTTGATTTTTTATGCTAATTTACACTAATTTTTTTATGTTTACGACCACTCAGTGTCGATAAAAACCCATAAATTTTATAAATCAGTTGGTTTTCTTTCCGTTTTTCTACATTTTCAGCAATTTCTCGAGGGGTGGCAACTTTCAAGAGCTCTATTTTAGGTACTTTTCAAAAACTCCTGTAAAATTTTTATTTTTTGAAAATCTAAATAATTTCTACGTCAGGATTGTGCCTTTTGAGTCCCTGTTTCCAACGAATGTTATATATCAACAATACGTTGTTTTTTTGACGAGCTATGAGCAAAAAAGCTAAGGGGTGGCAACCTACAAACCTCTCCTTAATATCAGTTAACCCACTATGGTATTTTCAAATATTCATAACTCAAAAACTAAGCGCCATTGGACTAAACGCCGAGAAGGTGATAATTTTTTTAGCTCATAGAATCACCAAAAACATTGGGATCCCCATTGGTGGGTACCTCACTGTAGTGTTCCCTTGTAAGTTTGATTGGTACATTTATATAAAACATTACTTAATATTAACCTGCGTTTGAGAAGTACTGGATTTTGAAAAAAAATTTGACGATTTCTTTGGAGGTCTGGAGTAGCCGTTATCTGGTGATATGTGACGTTAGTGGTTAAAATTGCAATATTTATTGCACCTTACACCAAAAAGATTTGTACAAGACATTTTAGCAACTTTTATCAAAAACACTAAATAAAGTGGAAACTTCTTTTCAAAGTTGAGTAACCATTGAAATTTTAAACCTCAAAAGTTAGCAAAAAATAAGCATGTTATAAAAAATTATTCGTTACATATTTTTTATTTTATATAAAACCAGTTTAATATCGTCTCAAATATTTTAAATTTATTTATACTTCGAAAAACCTAATGAATCATACAAAGCAAGTAAAAAAGCAGTTTCTTTAATTATTATACCTTTATAAACTAATTGGCAGAACTTTTTACTTTAGTTGATGTTTGAAATTGTTGGGAGTGTCAGAAAACTTGTAATCGAAATTTTTACACTGTTATTATTTTAATAATAATATACTAAATAATATTATTATTATTACTAAATCTTTAAACTAAGCAGTGTTTTGGTGAGTTTATTAAATCAACCCATACATAGAAAATGGCGCTCCTATTAGAAAGGTCTAGAATCAATTTTCCAAAATGGTACAAATTTATTATCGTTGTTATTGTATTAATGGTATATAATGAGGCTACCAATTCATCTGAAGTTAATCTTAAAGGTAAGTCAGCAAAAATTATTAAATATTAAGGTACATTTGAACAAGAAAAAACACTATTGCATATTGGTTAATTATTTTCCTACGGTAGCTTTCTGTAAAGTGTTACATTTTCAAATCAGCCTTTCTATTTCTTTTTTAATTTTTAGATGGAATAAGTGCATAAAAATTATTAACTTTTAATATTATATTGATATAGAGTACACTATTTTTGTATTTAGAGAAAACAACTTTTTCTTGGAGGACGCTTGCATTGTGAATTTATAATAACAAATTTTAGAGATTTACATAATTCAATTTGAATTTATTTATTTCTACAAAAAATTCATTTGCATAGGTATTTTTAAATGCTCCGCAAAGTTGATGTTTTCATTATTGCTTCAAGCTAAAGATGCTCAGAGACACTTATCTACGTAACCAATTACTGATAATGTGTTATTGTTGAAAATATGTTAAATTTTTGTAATATTATATTTCATTAAAATATATTATAATAAGAGAGGCCTAACCAGGAAGCAATTATATTTGATTTAAATGTTAATTTTCCATCGTCTGAGAGACTTTCAAAGATTGATGAGATATAAGATGAAAATTTGTTTCTCTCCTCCAAATTCGATCCATATACCATCAGTGATACTTTTCTCTTCAAATCGCTTTTAACTGTTTTCTAAAAATTCAAATCAAATTTAGGGTGCAATTAATGTCATCCTGAATGGGCTTCCATTTCTTAGTTTGAGTCATAAACCGTCTCTCGTAGTTATTAACAAACTTTTTGAGGGGTGGAGGCTGTTGACCTGTTTTTCCATTTTATTTCTTATTTTGAATTTTTGTGTATCAAATTTCAGAGCTGTAAGATGTAGAGATGTTATGTTATGTTCTCGCATATGATCGAATTTTCCTTATCGAGCTTACATTATTTTTTTATTTACTAAATAAAAACGAAACAAAAAATCTAACATTACGTATCTAACCAATATGAGCTAAAGGCTCTATCTAGAAATAGTATAATTTCTAAATTTTGAAACTATTTAATATATTCAATAGAACAGCTACTTTGAAAATTTAAATTATTCGTTGACTTGTAAGAGATGATGATCTGCCCCTCACCTAATCTAATATAAAATTTTCATGTTAATTTAGTAATAAAAAAATTTATTACAATATCTTTGTGAGCTTTCAACTAATTTGTGTCTTCCGATGACGAATAATACATTCGAAATGTCCTAAATTTAAGATTTTTATTCCTTTCATAAGTTAAATTTACATAATAATTTTAAATTCCAATTATTTCTGTACCTAATTTTTTTTAGATTCCCTCTATTTCGGCAATAGTATACATAAGTCCGATTACATATCAGATGTTATTAGAAGATATAAACGTCAGAATATCAATAGTGGGTAAGTATTGGAGTCAGACTTATTCAGTAATAGTAAAATATTAATTTATACATAAATTATTTGTGAAGCCGGGTAACTAACTATAATAATAAATTATTTAAACCTATTTGTAAGGTCTTGTGGTTTAAATCTTTTCAATCTACTCTTGGCAGTTTGTTTATTAGTCAAGTTCACTGTTAGTTGATTTGGATGTACACTAATCCTGTCTTTATACTTCGCACTATAGGCACCGATTTCTGTCTTCACAAGTCGAATAGCGAGGTCCTTATTTATAACCTCATTTAGAACAAACCAGGGAGCGTTCACTATGTTTCTAAGAACTTGTTTCTAAGAACTTTTGATTGAAACCTTTCGATTATCTCAAAGTTAGAGTTGGATGCAGAGCCCCACAGTTGGATTTCGTACGTCCAAATGGGTTTAATTATGGCATTGTATACCATCAAATTGCTTTCCAATGAGAGCTTAGATTTAGCGCTAATAAGCCAGTACATTTTATGGAATTGTATGTTCAGTTGATTCCTTTTGGTCCAAATGTGGGTTTTCCACGTTAGGCGACGATCCAGGTGTATCCCCAAGTACTTTACTGACTCTGTTTGTGGAACTTGTTTTTTATTCAGGGTTGCAGGGGGGCATGTTTTACTTCGCAGCGTGAAAGTTATATAATATGCTGATTTGGCTTCGTTGGTCTCCATTTTCTTAACCAACGCTGAATTTTGTCTAAGTGAATTTGTAGAATTTATATATTGTGGTATTTTTAACATCACGAATAACAAATGTTGTTTTACGCAGAAATTGAATTTAATTTGTTAATTAATTAAGAATTACTCTAAATGTGAGTGGGCATATCGATGTAAACAAAAGTACACCTGTGAATGAACAGGTTAATAAGGGGTTGAGCGATCAATCAATATTAAGAGACTGTAGTATAAAATTGAATTGTAATGTAACTTGTGGTTTTCGTTTGAGTATTTTGAAATTCAAATGTGTTCTTAATTCGACCGCCAGGTTTGGTAAAATTTTGTATTAAAAATTGAAGTGGGAGAGCAAGGAACACGAAGCTTTCTATTTCGACTGGGCCCTAAAAACGTACGGTTGATTATGGCAGCCCGCTCATAAAAATGGGTTTTAAAAGTGATTATAAGTGTTAAACTTCGCTACTGAAGTGAATAATAATGTAGGAGTGATCCTATAAGAAATTTTGGAAGAATTAATCGACCAAGTAAATTTAAACTTTTTAATTTTGTGTGCTAAGAAAAATTAACCCGCAAAATTAACTTATAATTCATTCAACTGGATGAAAATTGCAATTTCACGAATGCCAGATGGAAGCCTTTCGAGATGAACGGAGACGCTACAATTAACAAAAGGATGCAAGACGACCAACTGCAAAGGATTAGCAAGGTAAAAAATTTTAAAATTTTAAAGAACGTTAAATTTGCTGAAATTATCACAACCAACATGAAAACGTTGATTAACTTTCGCGAGTTCGACGAAGTTCAATTCTACAGTTATACGCGACCTAATAACATTGGTTATTTTTCGGACACCTGGGCGCACATTTTATGGAGATGTTATTTTCACATGTGAATTTGAATTTTATAAATGTATTTCGCAAATATTAATTTTAGGAATTTTATTGTGCTCTTTATTTGGTTGATGCATAATTAAAGGGGAAATTTTTTTCTACAATTAAATGTATGAATTGTGCATTGATCAAGGAGTTGTATTGATCGAAATAATTGCTTATTTTTCTCAACTTAATAATGGTTACATTGATATGCCAGTTACTGATAAAAACTGTACCAACAATTATTGTGTGAATTTTTGCTAAAATAAAACTTTTGTTAAACGAAAAGGTGGTTAAAAATTTTATACGACTGGGTTAGTCGGGGCATAAAATAGAGCGTTCCTCAACCATAATTCCAGCAGGACTTATCCATCTAGGGGAAGTTTTATAATTAAAGGGAAGAAAAGAGGACAATATATATAAGTCGGTTTTGAAACGTCTTGCGACGTTGTCCGATACCCAACTACCAACCTTGCGAATTGGCAATTTGGTTTGTTAACATTTTACATTTTTTACCTAGACGAGGAGCAAGCCCGACGTAGAACCCCCAACCTGGAGGACCAGAGAGACGGCCAGAATAAAGTTCTTACTTTACCCGGATTCGAACCGGGTATTTAGCGTTCATAGTCAACTTATTCGACCATTATGCTCCGACCGTCTCTTAATTTGTAGAATTTCCGTAGCTAATATTGGCTTTATATGAGACGCCATGATAGCCGTGTTATCCGCAAACGTAGCCGTGGTAGTTTGTTCCATTGTTGGGAGGTCTGACGTAAACAGAAGATACAAGATTGGCCCCAGTACACTACCTTGCGGAACTCCAGCTTTAATTGGGTACATTTCTGAATATTCTTCTTGACATTTTACAATGAAATGTCTGTCACTAATATATGACTTAATAAGGAGGTAGAATTCATAAGGAAGCCTGTGGACTTGTTCTACAATTGAATGCTGCTCTCTAAAACCAAATTGATGGTCTGGTATTATTTTCTTTGTTAGCAGGATTATTCTCAGTCGTTTAATTATTAGCTTTTCCAGCACCTTTGATATTACAAAGGCTAATAGGTCTGTAAGATGTAATCTCTTCAGGGTTCTTTCCTGGTTTTGCTATCATAATTACTTGTGCCACCTTCTATTGCAGTGGAAAGTAGCTAAATCGCAGTACTGCATTAAACAAGATGGTAATCATTTTGATTGCTTTCATGGGGAGTTCGTTCAAAACTGTACCAGTTATCAGGTCGTAACCCGGCGCCTTTTTATGACCAAGATCTTAAAGTATTACTTTCTGTACTTCCTTTATTTTGAACTTCTTTATAGGAAGATCCATTTGAAGAGGCACATCCAAAAACTTGTTTATTTCTCTTTCCTCCTCTTCCCCTATTTCTGATTGGAAGGGTTCGAAGACTTTTTGTAGATGTTCCGCGAATCTTTGAGCCTTTTCTTTATCATTCTTTGCCTCAGTTTCCATTTTCAAGTCGAATAGGTGGAATGTGCATTTAAGGTCGTTTAATCTTCCTTGTTGCCTTCCACAACGAGTACTCTGTGGCTTTAGTTTGCCCTTAAGCTCTCCAGGTATTCCTGTATTGCTACATTTTTTTCATCATTAATAAGATTTTTTAGTTATTTTATTGATTTGTTGAACTTTGCTTTATCATGGGGGATCTGGTTGTTTGCCAAATTTTTCGAAGTTTACGCTTCTCTGCAATTGTAATTTTTACAATCGTCGAGCAAGTCTGATTTTTTCTAGATGTTTCGCATTTTGGAGTAGCTTCCCATGCTGCTTCCTGTATAATTGAGGTGAAGTTTCCTATTGCTACTTCAAGTTCTTCTTTAGTTTTTAGAGGTATATCCAAACAAATTCGGTTATTCAGGATATTTCTGAAATCGTTCCAGTCTGTTTTATTAGAGTGGAGTGTTGGAGGCTTTTGTTTTTCTCTCATCTGGGAGGCAAGAGTAACTATTATGGGAGAATGATCGGAGGACAAATCCAAGCAAGATTCAGCCTTTATGTTACTTTCTGGTATTCCTTTAGTCACGCAGAAATCAATTAAATCGGGAATCGTTCTTCGATCAGCAGGCCAATAGGTAGGTTCTCCAGTTGATACTGTTTGCAGATTACCCTTTTGCAAGGCTTGGTATAATTGTCTACCCATTGGGTAAGGTTTTTAATTTAAATATTAAATATGTTTTTGTAGGGTTACTAAAACGATAAGATATTTGACGACTCAATAGAAAAGTGAGACTAATAATAATGATATTTATTTTAGAGTAAATTGTGAGCTGCCATCAAACCCACCTCATGGTCGATATACAATTTTGGGAGATTCTGCAACAAGCTACAAACCTGGTGACCTAATTAAAGAATTCATATCATTAGAATTGCAATGCAATCGGGGGTATGCTATAAGTCCATTTGAACGAAATATCGCAATTTGTATAAATGGAAGCTGGGAACCACCGCCAAGTGCTTGTCTTCGTAAGTAACTATGGTTGCACAATATTATATTTCAGACAAAATTATGAGTAAAATAAAGTGGATTTTCACATTAACTTAAGTAGATGTAAACGATATTAATTTGTACTGATTAATATAGAACAACAGCAAAGAATTATAAAGACGAAAATCGACATTCTACAGCGTTTTCAGTGCACATGTTCATCAACAAAATGGCCTTTGTTTACTTTGCCATCATTGACGAATAAAAGTAATTGACAAATAGAAACAATTCAAGAAACAGCCATTTTGTTTTTGATTATGCTCACCGAAAGACGCTTTATAGTGTTTTTTTTTGTTCCTATTCTAAATTTTTTAAGGTGAAACAGAAAATTCTGCAAAAGTATGCTAATACAATATAAATAAATTTTAGGTACTTGTCCATCATTGATTTCGACTGAAACAACGACAGTTAAATGCAGATTAAATAATACACCTTTAAAAAATTGCATGAATTCAGTAATGGGAACAAGGGCAGTATTATCGTGCAATCCATTATACGAGGAACATAATATACAAAGAAGTCCAATACGCGTATGTAAAGGAAATGGGTGGTATCCATCTACTTCAACTTGTTATCCAAGTGAGTATATAGAGCAGACACATTTAATTTAGCAAGTACTGACCATGTCGAAAATGAGCAGTAAATTAGCACGGCATACCTCGATATCACAAGAAATAGCCTCTTGCTGCATTAAAACCATTATAACTGAATCTAATCTATAAACTTTTTAGGATTAAATAACTGTATAAAATTTCATTTTTGATTGAAGGTAATCATAGGTTATCTAGATAAAACAGAATACGAGAATATTTTAGTTCTAAAAGTATTTTAGTGCATTTTTGTATGTTACAAATAAGATATAAAGGAGAGCTATTCTCAAATATTATGATCAATAGAATATAATTGACAGAATTTTTCTTCATTTTTAGCTTGTGGTAACAAGAATTCTCAAGGAAACCCTAATATCATTGGTGGCCAAAATGTTACAATTGGAGATTATCCGTGGCAAATTGGAATCTACAACATCACCACCAAGGCATTTCTATGTGGCGGATCAATCATCGAACAAAATATCATATTAACTGGTATGTACTTCAGGCAATTATTAAAAAGGATTTATAACTGTGTGTTTAAAAATTAGCTGCTCATTGCGTAACAGATTATCAAGGCGTCGTTCAACCAGCTGGACAATATTCGGTTGCGGCTGGAAAATATTTTAGTAGATATGACGAACCCAGAGATCTGTTTGCTCAGTATTCTAAAGTAAGATTTAGTACAATTTTGAAAAGCTTTCATTTATATGAATTCAATTCCAGGTACTTACAATACACGTGCCAGATCGCTATACGGGACGTATAAATGCGTTTGCACTAGATATAGCCGTACTAATATTAGAAACTCATTTTACTCTATCTGAAGGTGTACAACCTATCTGCATTGCATTAAATGACGGTCCTTCAGATTTAAACTCTTTATCTGCAAGCGATATCGGAATAGTAAGTTTAAATTTTTTATAAATTCACTGAACTAAACTAAGAAACTTTATGCATTTTAAGGTTACCGGTTGGGGTTACACTATAGAAAATGGGGAAGTAGCCGATGTACTAAAGGAACTCACCATACCATTTATTCCTTTTGATAAATGTTCTAACGAGGTACCAGAAAGTTTTAGAAGATATTTCACAGTTGATAAAATTTGTGGAGGGTACCTAAAAAATGGCAAGTATCAGTCTTAAAAATATTATATTACTTATTTAATTAATAATATATAAAGTTACAGACACAAAGAAGGAAGTTTTTAAGCGCGGGTGCAGTCCACTAGTGCTTAAAATCTCCGCATGTTAGGAATTGTGCCTATTAACAATAAAATTAAGCATTAAAATTTCAATATTTATTTTGTATTTGTATAACACCTTTCTATTTTTATTGCTTTCTGTTTTTATTAGATTATCATTATATTATGTGTGCTTTCTTTATGAATTTATTTGTTTATTGAAACCCGACGGTGCGAACGTCAGTCGTAAGCTCGTAAGTATCATCCAACGAGTACTCACGATTGTTCGTAGCCGATTGATTTGTTGGTGGCGCCCTCTCGATATTGTCTTGCCCCCCTCAACGTTAGTCTCTCGCCTTTGGTACCCCTGTTATATTAACCCACTCCCGTCTCCATTGAGTTACCGGCTGCCGAAGTGTCGAGAGAAGGACCCGACCATTGGGACATTGTGTCGTAGGCCATTTTGGCGCGTTACAAGATGTATTATGTTTTAAAACAATAATAATTGTAATATTTGTAATGCTTCGTACATTTCCGACTAGCAAGTGAAGATTTTAAGCATTAATATGATGTGGAGGCGCATTGAACCAACTTTCGACCTATTAGAGTTATGTAAAGGAAAGAAAAAGGAGCTTAGCCAAAATCTAGCTCAGTAAGTGTGGAGGGAGAATGTACCAGTGCTGTCATGTAAATGGACCGAACCATGCACATTAGCTCCGCCCTTTTTTCTTTCCTTAACGTAACTATGGTATATTGGTATACCTTTACTATGATAGAATAGTTCGGTGGTGCTGTATTCGATTCTGTTTAATTTGAATATGATGATATATTTTAGGAACCTCGATATGCAAAGGTGACAGTGGTAGCGCATTAGTATTCAAGAATTTAATAGTTAATCGATATTATGTAAGAGGTATCGTAAGCACTTCTCCTGCATCCGAGGCCTTAACGTGTGATTCGAATCAATATAGCCTCTTTACATCGGTTGACCAACATATTAATTTTGTGCGAGATCTTATAACAGAGAATCAGTTGTAAGTTAAGTTTTTAACAGAAAGCGGGGTTCACAATGAAGGTTCAGAAATAAGGTCTTGCGTTGCTTCAGTAGAAAGCAAGCAAGAGCCAATCAAAATGAACAAATTTGTAATCGTATAAAAGGATAGAAGAAAATACTTTAATCTAATTAGCACTTGCCAGCTTTCTACCGAAGCAAGGCAAGACCCTACTTCATTGTGAACGCCGCTTAATTTATTATTTTTTGCATTTAAAATTAGCATAATAATTTTCTGCATAGCACTATTTGATTTACAAATTTAAGTTTTTGTTAAACTAACCATATAGTATAAAACTTTATTGTTTAACAGTCGATCGCCCATAGAATGTTTAGGTGATAATTGCCAAAATGAAGAAGGTCAAATAGAACAAGAGATATCAAGGTAAGAGAAAAATTTTTAAATTTTGAATGGATCATTTCTAATTTTAAAATTCATTAACATTCTTGTAAAATAAAACCTATGTATAGTTGTTGCTTATGCCTGTAGATACAATTACTTCTTCTCACAAGTCGCTTCACCGGTTAGTACGATAGGACTAATCAAAAATTTCTAAAGGTACCCTTACAGTTAAAGCGGGCAGCCTACTCGCTAACTATCGGCACCGAAAGTAAGCGCTTGTATTTACCAAACGTGTTTAGAATATATTGTCCTCTTACCTTCCCTTAACTTATTATTCGCTTCCCATCAGCATAAGAAACAGAAACAAGTGGACACCTTATCTACCCTAGCCAGCTCAGTCGTCTCAAATAAAACTTTGTGTTAGCTATTTTTAATTCTTGAGGACCACAACGTTCGAATGAGGGTGTCTTTGGGACGTGAAACGTAAGAGGGGAAGACGAGGGGTCATTCTTGCGGTCGAGGGGTCGAAGAGGGACTCTTGGACCATCGGGGGTTGAGAGAAGACGTTTGTCATGTAAACGAATATTGATATCTGATAATTGTTAATAAATCGAAGTTGAGTTGAAGTGAATTTTATTCGAACCCGAGTTTGCTTTTGTAATTCGAGTGTTAGCTTTTATTTGGAAAATTCTTTTATACCAAAATAATTTATTTTCTTGTGGAAAGCAATGATATTCAATTTACACAAATTATATGCAGGTGAGCATATTAGCATGACAGTTACTTTGAGAAACCTTTGAGAGCCTAAAGTCCGTTGATCACCGCAAAAGTCCCACATTTAATTAAGCAAAAATTTTCTATAATTTTGCAATGATCAATCATGAGAAATAATTAAACTTAATACTAAAATTGAAACAATCATGTATAAAGAAATAAAATTCATTGAAATTTTATTAATGTTAAAATTTTAAATTCTCGCCACCTAAAGTTTATGTTTTCTAGATCGGACGTACATTAATTGAAAACTTCGTCGCTTTTAGCAAACATATGTGACCACGCCACAGCTGTATGTTTGTCGGGCGCAAAACTATTTCGCGAACCAGATGTTAATTATAAAGTTCAAAATTTTACCTTTTTGAGGTTGTTGCTGCTGGCTGTACTTAGTTTCCATTATTTCCCAGTGTTTCCTTTGTTTGATTGTCCATAGGCCGGATATAGCCTTGATTTATTTGACAATTTTGTTCCATGAAAAATTTTACCATGTTAAAAGACGCTCATTTATTCTTTACAATTTTCTGTGTTTTTCCTCATTCGTTCGGCGTCCATCGTTTCCTCAGGCGCCGAACCTCAAACCTAAGCGACCTAAAAGAATATGGGTCCTATGCAATCTTGATATAATCTTCTTGGATGAGTTGTTATATTACATTTAAAAATACTTACAATCACAACACATTTACTTATTTTATTATTTTAGTACAAATTGTAAAATTCCAAATTATGGACCCCACGTTAGATATACAATCCTTGGGGATTCGGGAAATGCATATCAAATACCTGGAGATGATGTACAACAATATAGTACATTAGAAATAATTTGTGATCTGGGATATAAACCAAATGTATTTTCGGACTTGCGTACCTTCTGTATTAATGGTAGATGGAGTCCTTCACGAACACTACGTTGTTTACGTAAGTAGAGCTAAATTTTTATTTAGTGGTTGGCACGTGACTTGGGCTTGCGCGGCAAATGTGGAGGGAGACACCCGTGACATCTAATTCCACCAATTGACACAAACATAGAACCGAAATAACGAATATACGTTTCTGCGCATTAGCCACTCCCAACCGCTAAAGAAAAAATTCAGTCTAACTTTTGTAATAAAATTCTCATACGATACGATTAGCTATAATAATAAATATTTGCGACTTGAGTTTGGAAAAATATGATTTTTATACTATTTTTTACTATTATTACATCTCACTGGAGATTTCCGTCTTGAAGAGAAGCTCCAAATATTATACGATTAATATTACAGAAACTTGTCCATCCCTTAATTCAACCACATCAACGAGTGTTACCTGTAAATATCGTGACAGTCCTTTAAAAAGCTGTCATGACCCGATTGAAGAAACAACAGCTCTTCTGGTATGCAATCCATTATACGAAGAAGATTCTTTGCAAAAGAATTTAATTCGTACGTGTACGGCAGGCAGCTGGATTCCTGCAATATCCGAATGTCATCCAAGTGAGTATAATAATAATTACTACCTATAATATTCACTTATAATACCACAAGTAGTCAAAGTTATGTCGACTATTTTTGAGGTGGTACACGAATATTTATTGTGCTTGTGTTTGAATAGCACGAGTGCGTTAGCACGAGTGCTATTCACAAGTGCAATGAACATGAGTGATACAACCTCAAAAATAATCTACTTAACTTTGACTACGAATGGTATTCGAGGGACTATTTAATGAACAAATTTTACTTTTCAAATAAAATTCAAAAAAAATTGAGTTACACATGATTTAATTTCTGTGACTACCAATAAACAAATTTTGTTATTAATGAAATTCATAATAAATTATTAAATTGAACGCGTTTTTTTGTTGTGATTTTTGTAAACGCTATAATGCAAAATACTTCGGAGAGATTTGGTGTTAAATCGGATGAAGAAATTAACGCCGATATTGTTAAGAATGTGCCCGAAAATACGAGAAAATCACAGTTATCGGTATGGCGACAATTTTTGGATTTTTTAAAAGAAAAAAATTTTGAATTAAACGAATCTACATCTCATATGGAATTAAATACTATCTTAAAAAGTTGGGCTTCCAACATGAAAAAAAAGATGGAACAGATTACAAAGAAGGTGTAGTTAAGCACATGTTTAACACCACGGCAAAAATGCTTCAAGATATGTACTACAATACCTGGAATATTGAATTCAACCCTTTTAGTGACGCTGTATTTAAATCCGCAAGGGAAGCTAGGGACGCTACAAGAAAAAAATTGCAAGCGCTCCCAGAAAAGCGAACTAATAGCGCAGCGGCAATCACCGTAAAAGAATTCTCAACAATTCTAAATACCTTCGAGGAAACTAACCCCGAGGGTCTTCAAAAGAAATTTTTTTTCGTTGCTTCATACGAACTCGCCTGGAGAGGTGGTGAAGGGTACAAATGTATGGTTTACTATTTCAAAGAAGAAATTGACAATCACGGATTGTTTACAAATCGCATTGAATACAATCCTATTTTTTCAAAGACTGCACAAGGAGGTGCAAAAAAGCTCACTGAAAGCAAATGGCTTGTAACCAATAAAAACGTTGATATCTGTCCAATAAGGTAAAGTTCGCCTCTCAATAATGATATCTATTTGCATTAAAATTATTTCGTTTATAGGTTGTACCATAAAGTTATTTCCAAGAGGGGTAATAATGTGAAAAGCGATAAAATGTTTCTTACGCCTAATAAATTCTGGAATTTGAATGAATCTAGCAACTGGTATAAGAACTCGCCTGTTGGTATTAATGAAATTGCAAAGTGGGTAAAAATTGCGGCCGAAGAAACGGGATTAGATGTTAAAAAAAGAAAAATATCTAATCATTCTATTAGATCCACTGCCGTGTCGACATTGGCAAAAGCTGGGGTGGGGGAACATCAGCTTATGAAAATTACAGGTCACAGCAACATCAATTCGATAAAATCTTATTTGCAATTAGATGGTGAGCATCATCAAGAGATTATAAAAAAGATGAGAACGAATATAGTCACTTCAAGTTCTGAATTGAGTGATCCAATTCAAGGTGAAACTTCTATGCTTGAAACTCTTTCGAAAGAAACTGGATTTTTACATAATTGCAGCAATGTAACATTTTCAAATTGTACTATTAATTTTGTTGCAAAATAATTTTTCAATAAACTTTTTCATTTGTTTAAAATAGTCGCTAAAACCACTAGTGCAAATAGTCGATTCTATTCAACTAGTGCAATATGCATTACAATTCATTTCGGTTGGCTCTGAAATTTCGAATGCTGCTTTGTGATTAGTCCACTTTTGACAGATGACAGGTGAATTAAATAGTCCGTTCTATTTTAGTATGCGGTGTGAAGCGTCCTAAAGGAAGAGCCAATATAATTAATGGTCAAAATGCTACCATGGGAGACTATCCATGGCATGTCGGAATCTATAATCATATAAACAAACTTCTATGTGGTGGGTCAATCCTAGATCGTCACATTATTTTGACTGGTATAATATGAAGTTTCAGTAAACACATGAAAAAATTTATTTAAAATTGAAATTATTTTAGTTGCTCATTGTTTTACTAGCCCCAGTGGACACGTTTTGCCTCTTGAGAATTACCACATCGCTGCAGGGAAATATTATAGGGAATATGATGATGAGCGAGATGAATTTGCTCAATATTCTAACGTAAAATGCATAATATAATTTAAAACTGAATTGTTATTTTTACAGTAAGCTTTGTAGGTACTGCAGGTACATATACCAAAAAGATTTAAAGGTGGCCTCACTTTGAAAGCTGATGATATAGCTATTATAATATTAACCGATCCTTTTACTATCTCGGAAACAGTTCAACCTGTTTGCATACAACTGAACAGAAAATCACCGTTTTTGCATTTATCACCCAATTCCAGTGGCATAGTAAGTTTTCCATTTTCAAATTAATTAAAATATATTTGAAATAATAATTATTTTAGATTACCGGCTGGGGTTATACCAAAGTGAGCTCTGTACTCTCGGATGTATTAAAAGAATTAGTCGTTCCTATCGTCCGGTTTGATCAGTGTTTTGAAGAAGTACCACAGGATTTTCGTAAATATTTGACTTCGGATAAAATATGTGCTGGTTATTTAAATAATGGTTAGTTTAAATGTATAAGGTATAAGGACTATGAATGGAACTACAATATTATAATGTACTCCATCATAGTTCAAGAGATAAATTCTACAAATCGAATGTTTTAAATATTTTAAATGGATTTCCACTTTAGTTATAAGAGCGGTTTATAAACTTAATTTTTTTATTTTGTTTTATAACATAATTTATAATAATAACCATATTAATCAATAATGATTTTTGGTTATATAGGTGGCTATCTAAATAATAGATACTTACGATATTAACCATAATAACTTGTTTAAGTTGAAACCTACTTTTCAAATGTTACTAGGTACATCAATATGCTCAGGAGATGCCGGAGGAGCTTTGGTTTTAAAAAATGTATTGCGTGAACGATATTACGTAGAAGGAATTTTAAGTGTGATCCCAGCTACAGAAACATTAGCATGCGATTCCAATCAATATACCCTATATACATCGGTCAAGGAACACATTCATTTCATTAAAAACCTCGTAGAACAACATCAAATGTAAGTAATTTTAACTCTTTATATTATACACTAACTAATCTACCAAAGAGCGGTCGCGGCATAACGGTTAAGTACGTTGACTATTGACACGAAATTCCCGGTTCGATTCCGGATTAAGTAAAAACTTTATTCTGGCCGTCTCTATGCAGAAGGGAGGGGGACCCCCACTCTATACGTACCTTATCTCAAGAAAGCAGCATTCGCAAATGATAAGCAATATTGTTCATCATGAATGCTGCCACGATGCCCGCATTCGGGCATACCGACCAAGAAGAAAATTCTTTAAGGTTCAAGCCCACTTGGACCACGCGACACGACGAACGCGCTTAGAATGATTTACATAGAATCAAATGCAAGTCCGCACACTAAGACCACGCGACAGCTCGAGACACCAGGCCATAAGACCAGGCTACAACAAAAGTGTAGCTAGGTGTCGTGTCGTGTGGCCTAAGTGAGCGAGCACCTTTAAGCGCCAAGAAACTCGTCGCCTAGTATTGCCTCACGTCCATTCTGACGTAGTTAGCGTATTCACCTTTCTATATCTTCAATAATTTTACTATATTTTTCAATTTTTCTAAAAAAACACCACGTTGGTTAACCCCCCTCCCCGTATTTACAGTTTTTCATATTTTCAAATATTCTCTGTTTGTATCTTGTCACGAAAAGTTAAAAATGTTTTTTAAAGTGTTTCTAAATAAAATTTCTTGTATTTGTTCTTTACTTACAGTTAAGGGTAGGGTTTCACACATGCAAAACTAGGAAAGTAATGCATTTGAAAACGGCTTGACGGATTGACTTGAAATTTTGGGAACATATACAAAACACATTTAGGCACAAAATGACATATTTTATATCTTGGAATTTTTAAAAACTACATATTGTTTGTCGAGATATCTAGTTTCTAATTTATTTTATTCAAATCAAAATAATGCATAGTGGAGATAATGATTGATGTGATAAACAAAACAAAATTAAAAACTAAAAGTTTGTTCTTAATTACAAAGTAAAAAATTTGGAAAGTAACCCACGTAAAAATGGCTTACCCGATTGATCTCAAATTTGAGGGTAACATTTATGGAGCAAAGGTCTATAAAATGACATATTTTTTAAAATGATATTGTTTTAAATAATATAGTATTCTAATTTTTTTATATTAAAAAATTATAATTGTTTAATATTTTGCATATACTATACGTGAGTTGTATACGTATGTAAATTTGTCTACCAAATATTAAATTTTTTGAATCGATTAACTAAGTATTTTTGAATTTTAAAATAATTATTTTATGTAATTCGTGATATTCATGTTACAAACCAATTCTGAATTGTGTTGGGGGGCGCTTTCGTATAGCTCAATTATATAATAAACTGACTTAGCGACGATAATAAGATTAGCTTGGACAAAAGCTTACCTTAACCTTTACCTTTTGTCAAGTTCATGCTTTTGTCCAAGCTAATCTTATTATCGTCGCTAAGTCAGTTTATTATATAATTGAGCTATACGAAAGCGCCCCCAACACAAAAAAGTTGAACAAGCATTGCTGACGCAATTCAGAATTGGTTTGTAACATGAATATCACGAATTACATAAAGTAATTATTTTAAAATTCAAAAATACTTACTTATATCGATTCAAAATATTTAATATTTGGTAGACAAATTTACATACGCATACAACTCACGTATATATGCAAAATATTAAAAAATTATAATTTTTTA
The DNA here is from genome assembly GCA_958510855.1 of Rhagonycha lutea. NCBI lineage: Eukaryota > Metazoa > Arthropoda > Insecta > Coleoptera > Cantharidae > Rhagonycha > Rhagonycha lutea. The sequence goes on from OY294040.1 coordinate 33,849,243, forward strand.
ATATAAAAAAATTAAAATACTATTTTATTTAAAACAATATCATTTTAAAAAATATGTCATTTTATAGACTCCATAAATTTTACCCTCAAATTTGAGATCAATCGTTTAAGCCATTTTTACGTGGGTTACTTTCCAAATTTTTTACTTTGTAATTAAGAACAAACTTTAGTTTTTAATTTTTTTTTGTTTATCACATCAATCATTATCCACTATGCATTATTTTGATTTGAATAAAATAAATTAGAAACTAGATATCTCGACAAACAATATGTTGTTTTTAAAAATTCTAAGATATAAAATATGTCATTTTGTGCCTAAATGTGTTTTGTATATGTTCCCAAAATTTCAAGTCAATCCGTCAAGCCGTTTTCAAATGCATTACTTTCCTAGTTTTGCATGTGTGAAACCCTACCCTTAAAATCTAATATTTTAACGTTTGATTAAGTTTTTGTTAAATTTATAATTCTTCTGTATTAACCTCTCTGCACACACGGTTTTTGGCTCATTGGGACAGAATATAACAATATTTTTATAAATATATTTTTATAAATATATTTGTATACTGTATATTTTTAACTACGGCATATTTTTTTCAGCCCACAAGTTATAGAATTCGTAGCGGAAGAAGCAAGAAATTAAAATGATAATGAAAAGCAGAAAATAATAAATGAAGATTTAAAAATTTATATTTTACTATTATGTATTTTTTTTTATTAGAATTAAAATTCTAATTTTTACATTAGTGTTAGAAAAAATATTGAAGACAACGCGTGTTTTGTAGATTAAAAATCTTTCTCTATTAAATCCTCACTCCCTACGGTCGTTCGGATTTAAACTACGACATTTTTTTAACCTAAATACTTATTTTTTACTAAGTTTTGAAATTGAATGTTTAAAATTTCCATAGTTACTGAACTTATTGAAAGATGGTTTGAACTTTTTTCTTGTGTTTTTTTTATAAGTTAGCTCCTTGTTAACTAGAAACTTATAATTCACCATTATAGATAGTATATTTAGAGTGTCGTTTAAGCTAGACACAATCATTGTTTTATTAATATGCTGCTCAGTACAGAAAACTTCCTCATCAGAGAATAGCGCTTTTATAATATAATCTTGGAGGACTTTCAAATATCGTGCTTGATACTTTGCAAGAAACTTGGGCTGATAGTAAAAGCTAAAGTCGCTTATATTCTCATTGAATTTGAATACTTTAAAATATTACTAAACTTTCATATTACTATGATTTAAAAGAAAACATAATAAAATATTGCCATATTCTAAACTCATCACCTGTTAAACAGTTTTTATTTTTAATTATAATCAATTTTTTGCAGTATTTAATTTCATATTTATAAATATCACAAGTGTGTGTATTTAAAAATGCCCTTTGTGAGCGGTCAATTCGCCATGCCCATATGTTCAGTATTTTGTTTCAAGGTTAAGGGTAAATTTAGCACATGGGTGGGATTTTAAGAGGAATGGGCCAGTTTGCCGAGAGCGTTCCGTCGCGGCCGTTTCGCCGCAGCCAGTTCGTCGCAAAGCCATTTTGACGCAAAATTTATTGGTCGCATGGACAATTTGCCGCAGGACTGTTTGCCGTAAAATTAATTCACCGCAGGGCTGTTTGACGCAAAATTGCAAAAAGGAATTTATTACTTATTATTTTTAAGACAAAATTAATAATTAGATTATGCAATAATAAAATTATTTAAAAATAAAAACTTGACAAAATTAAAATTTAAAAACAAAAACTTGACAAAATTATGATTTTAATTACGCATTTCAAAGTTATGCGCAAGTCCTCGTAAATAATCAATAATATTTCTATTTTGAAAATCTTGCACAATGTTTAAAATTCTTTTATCAGCATCCCTGAATTTTTTTTGACAGAATTATCTTCTGCTTTCTTCTTTTTCTCAGATACTTTACTTGTACCCACCATTAAGAAGTTCCATTAGAGCGTCACTGATGAAATCAAATAAGATCGAAATATGTATGTAGTACTAAGTGGGGGATTTCCAAACAGGGCTGGTGCTTCATAAATCAAGGGGATTTCAACAATCAATTTATTTATAATAATTATTAAACTAACAGCGCAAAAATATATAACACCTAAAGTCTCTTCACGCACTCACTGATCGCAAAATTAGTGATTGGTTTACAATAGAGAATAGACAAAACAATAAAATGAGTTTCAATTAATTTTAAAAAGCACTCATACAAAAATTATTTTATTAGCTCTTCAGGTGTGAGCCAAAAGACCGAGTTGCACCACCAAAGGTTGGTAGTTAGCTATTATGGTGTTAATAAGCTGTATATGGGTTTTCCGGCCATACAATATCTTCAATCCATTCTAAGTAAGAAGATATCTTCGTATAGATTCCAGGAGCATTTGGTACACCACAATCTTTTCGGTACGAGTTAATACCTATAACTGAGTATGTGCAGGATAATTCACCAGAATTAACAATTTGAAGAGGAGCTCCGGCCTATTCAAAAATTATAGCAATTAGTAAAATTGTTAAGTTCTGGAAAAAAGATAGGATCATGTGATTTTCAACACGATTACTCCATCACGGATGAAGATTTCTTTGTGGAAAGTAGATTTTCCTGGTAAAACAATTTTTGAAAAGTTTTACTGATAAATTCTACCTTTCAACGATTTTCACATTAAATATTGGTATGCTAAAAAGTTTCGGGCCTAATTAGACAATAAATGACATTAAAGTCGATTACCTCTAAAACTACTTATCTGATCGCATAATCATATATGTCATTGGAAAAATGACACTTAGCTAAAAAAACGAAAGTAGAATCATTCGATTCGGCTCATGCAGTTGTGAAAAATTGCTGATTAAAGATAGAAGTAAATAAAGAAAAAATTCGCTACATTTTACAATTTTTCTTCGATCAAAGAGAAAGCGCTGCGCAGGCTTGTGAAAAAGTTTGTGCTGTTTATGGTCCAGATGCTCTTATCGAAAACAGGAGCAAAACAATGGTTTGCGCGTTTTCGTTCTGGAAATTTCGATGTCAAAGATGCACCAGGCTCTGGTCGGCCAGTCATTGAAAAAGTTGAGGAAATGCTAGAAATTGTGGAACAAAACCGTCATGTAAGCACTGTAGAGATCGCCAAGAGTCTAAACATCAATCGCCAAACAGTTGCAAACCATTTGAAAAGAAGCTCGATATTTGGGTGCCGCATGATTTTTGAAGCGGATGGTTACTGGAGATGAAAAATGGATTACATACGACAACCTTGTGCGCAAAATATCGTGGTCGAAGCGAGGTGAAGCTCCCCAGACGGTGGTAAAACCCGGACTAACCATTCGAAAGGTAAAGCTGTCTGTTTGGTGGGATTGGAAAGGTATCCTCTATTATGAGCTGTTACCAACTGGTAAAACGATTGATTCTGCACGCTACTGTCAACATTAAACCAGATTAGAGCAAGCAATTCAAAAAAAGCGGCCAGAATTGATCAATAGGAAGGGTGTTGTGTTCCATCATGACAACGCCAGACCCGAGAAAAACTGGAAGAGCTTGGCTGGGAAGTTTTGATGCATCCACCGTATAGCCCGGACCTTGCACCATCAGACTATCATTTGTTTCGGTCTCTCCAGAATTCCCTCAATGGTGTAATATTGGCTTCAAAAGAAGCCTGTGAAATTCACTTGGCTAAGTTTTTCACCGATAAACCAAAGAAGTTTTACAGTGATGGAATAATGGTTTTGCCCGAAAAGTGGCAAAAGGTTACCGAACAAAATGGAGCATTTTAGTTTGAATAAAGAATTTCAAAACATAAAAATTTGGTGTTTGAAAAACTATATAATTAGGCCCGAAACTCTTTAGCATACCTAATATATGGTATTATTGAAAAACTACATACCCTACAAATATCCACTCCAAATTCGCTTTTAGACCCAGCACACAATTGTGATTGTTCTACAATTCCATTTTCTAATTTATCTTTCGGCTCTGTTTTATAGATGTCATTACATTCGTTTTGTGTAAATATATTTAAAGTAACTTTTTGCATGTGCTTGTTAACATCTGGTAAGTGTGAATTTCTTCCCCAGCCAGATTCAACACCAAATTGGTTTGACCGATGTGGATTTGTATTTATACATGCTGGTCTAACATAAACATCTAATATGGCACTACGTTCTAATTCAATTAAACCTATATCGTTGTATACGAAAGGAGGGTTATACTCTGGATGGATAAATACTTTCTTAATTGGTATCTGTTGGGTTCTTGCATCATCTTCAATGGAATCCATTGTTAAACCCCCAAGTTGAACATACTGTACTGGTTTACTGAAAATGAAATGACATTCTGAAGTTTTATAGCTATGATAATGTATTTTGATATCGAAATAAACACCCAAAAGTTCTCTAAAATCCTCAGGGCGCTTCTCCCCGCCCAAAAAGACCCAAAAATTGCGGGCCCGCTTTTCATTTCATCTCGGCAGAGAAACGTATCGGTAACAGAGTTAGTTATGCAGGGCTTTCGGACAAAGCGATCGACTTTTGTGCAGAGAAAGTTAAAACACCTTTAAGTGCCGATTTTTACGTGCGTTGCTAATAATTTTTAGCACAACAGCTTCTGTATTTTCGTGCCGTCATTTGGAGCCATCTTTCGGTAATCCTAGATGCTTTTTTCGGGCCTTTACCTGAAATTCTCTCGCGAAATAAGTCGATGCAGGCTATACTTCGTTCGTACCAAGGACGTGACTCGAACTGCGGTTCGGAAGTCTGCTTGTTGATTAGTACAACAACACATAACGCTAACGAGTTTTATAGTATTTTTGTCAACTTTCGAAGAAGTTCCGTTCCTGCAGCGTTCCATCTGCACTCACTCTCTCATCTACCGCCATTCGATCTACAGCATTATAGCACTATTTACCTTCAATTGTGTTTTTTTGCACCCCTAGCTACATTTTTTTGCAGAAACCCGCGATCCAGCCTGCCCTAAAGAATTGAGAGCTAGTCTATTACCATCGTGGCCTAACAAACTGGATAGGTCCTCTCCGGATTGAATCCAATTCTGCTCTCTGTTTGGGTTAATCTTCCCATTAGGGGTTGAGTTACAGAGGGTAGTTTTGTGACAATCACAGACAATTTTTATATTTATACTAACTTCTCAGATAATATTATCTACGTACATTTTTTTTAATGATTTGCAAATTGGATTTAATTTTAGATTATTTTTCTAAATAAACCAAAGTAAAATTGATTTCAATTCTTTCATTTCTCAAGTTAAAAAAAAGTTTATCATCGTAATCTTCGTTCTCGTACACCTGTCGTTTTGTGCAAAACTGCTGCTGGCAGCTTTTAAAATAAAATTACATGTTTAAAGAGCAATTTATTGTAAGTATATTAGGTCATCAAGTAAAATCAAACCCCGAACCCTTAGTGCTAAACTACACAAGCGTTATTTCCGTCGCGTATTCTCCGTCGCGTAGTAAAAGCCACGCCTTTTTAAACGTTGAAAATTACGCTGTGTAGTTTGCTGCATTTAAACGTGGGGTTTGCGATCCGGCGGAGAATACGCGACGGACAATACGCGACGGAAATAACGCTTGTGTAGTTTAGCACTTAGGGACTAGATTAATCATTTCACGTTTTTTACGAGGTAAAAGGATTTCCTTATAATAGAAAAATAATACTTACGAATCTCGCATATAACTGCTACATCGAGCAGTTGACAATACAAAATTTTCACTTATTAGTGAACCAAGGCAACCCCACCTTATTTTTTTATCATCACCTTCAATTCCAATAGATGCCTAAAGGAAAATATTAGAATTACGAAAAGTAGTTTATTAAACTAATTACCATGTGAGGAAATTCCTTCGGATTTGCAAGTGTCAATTGGGTCATATTTCCTACATCAGTAATTGGGCAATTTAACTGGGATACATCTTCTTTCTCATACGCGTATTTTGTATATTCTTGACATTCTAAAAACCAAATAATGTAAGTTAGTTATAAAATGGGTACTTTTACATTATGTACATGAGTGTCTCGATTTGCGTCGGATACGTAAGACGCACATCTAAACAATTGAAATCGAATCACATATTTATTAGTTGTTGATACTAAAAATATTTGGCTTTATATTGTTCATTAACTGCTAATCGACACATCGCAAATTGTATTCGACGCAAATCGAGATCTAGGTATAAAATAAGATATTCGAATCTAAATCTATATCGATCCCCATATCCTAATTGTACTGACACCGCCCTCTAAAATAGTAAAGAACGTCGTATATAATTTATTACTGACTTGTTTTTTTTTATTGTTTTTTGAATGAAGAAGCAGTAAATTTAATTATTGAAAAGGATTGATTTATATATTTTGAAATTTTGAATTTTTCAATGTTTCGCGGTAGATGTGGGTCCCGGCGAAACTGACAGGGGGCCGGATGGAAAGAGGTTCGCGCGCAACCTACCGAGTGAGGTGGTTGCTAAAATTTGCAGTGATACCAAATAGCTGTAAATTAAAGTTTGAATAATTAAAATTTTGTGGAAAAATCGAGCAGAGTGTTATTTTAATTTTTAGAGCGGCGAATTGGATATGGACAATTAAGTTTGAATTTAAAATCGAATAAATAATTGAATTTGAAAGCGAACATTCTAGAACGTTGCGCGATAAGGCTCGCGGTGATAAGGAAGCGAATTTTTGCTGAGATTGATAGCCCGGACTGGAGGATAATATTTTTGGAAAAGTTCTGTTACCAGAATTTATCGGTCTGGGCCAATTTACGTCAATATATTATAATGAATCTTTTATACTGACTGACTGATATATCAACATACAGCCGCCCAAACTACTGGGTCTATAGATTTGAAATTTTGCACATAGGTGCCTGTTATAACATAGGCGAGTACTAAGAAAGGAATTTTTGAAATTCAATCCGTAAAGGGATTCAATCCCCATACCATAATTGTACTGACACAGCCCTCTAAAATAGTAAAGAAACGTCGTATATAAAGAAATATTATAAAAAAAAACCAATCTAATCAGTCTGCAAAATATGATTATTATTTTTATAACTAAAATAAAAAATAAAAGTTTATTTTCAAAGTTAGTGCCAGTGATTGAGATGTAACTAAGTTATAACTATAACTCTAAATTTTATGCTAACATTTAAACATAAATTTATAACCTAGCAACAAATATAGAGTTTATACTTACTTTCTATACTTTTTACTCCTACCGCAGGTGGGATTCTTGAACGCACTAAAATTTTATTAATATTACTAAATATCATATAAATGTATCTTCTTCTTCTTCAAGTGTCTATCTGATTTCGGATGTTAGCGATCCTCCTGGCTATGCCAAGAAGACTTCACTAGGGAAATGTTAATGGGGTGGTTTCCCGTTGCCTTCCCCATAGTCCACAGATCGATTTTGGACTTTTTAGATCACAGCATATATCCGACGCAATCAGGATTAGAACCGCGGTTTCCCGCTCTGTAGTCTATCCGTGTTTTATTTACGCCCGACTGCTGGTCATATATATGTATAATATAAATAAATAAGTAAAGGTTTATATTTTTTAAAGTGTAAAAACATTCAATTATTTGTTTTAACAGGAATTGGTGGAATGACATCTACTGCTGCACAAATGATTAGCCTTGTAACAAGCACATCGTGTGCTACTGCATTGTGTCTTTGAAGGCCGACATAGTCGGTCTATGAGACGGTCATTGCCTTGTAGCTAACGCAGTTGGATGCAAATGCGGGGTACCGGGTTCAAACCTGGGGAGAGTCAAACTTTTTAGTCTCCGTGCGTCGGAAGGCACGTTAAGCCGGTGGTCCCCTGATTATTGAATTTCCACCATCAACATAAAAAATCCAGGATACATGGTACATCTGAAGGCACATCTAGCAAGCTACCTAATGGATGTAAAATATGTATAATGCTCATAGAACTAACACTGCCAAGGAAACGACGCAGATGTTGGTAAAAACAAGCTTTAAGGCTTAACCTACGTTGAAGAAGAATAAGAAGAAGAAGAGAACAAGCACATCGTATGCTACTGCATTGTGTCTTTGAAGGCCGACATTGTCATTTTGTACACCCTTGACCCAAAAAAATAGACTGTGTGAAGCCTGCTTTTCTTATGGAAATAGAACGATCTTGGGGAATATCATCATGTTTGATACCATTAGACGATATGGGCGTCAAGTCGCTCCTATTTAACCAATTAAAAATGAAAATGAAAACAACGTTATTAATCTATTTACCGATATTTCCTAATTTCCTAGGCAAAAGCTATTTGTTTAAAATTACTATTTTCCCTCTGACATAATATATTGTAGAGATATTTCCTACGACCCTACAACTATAAAAATCTTATTTTCTTCCAGGACAATATCTCTACCCTTAAGTGCGATCGACAGCTATACTTCGGTTTGCATATAAATTTCGAGACAAATCTCAGAGCTGGGTTCGCCTTCTCTCTCTCTTTCGGGTCGCTAAATAAAATAAATTGCTCGGCTTAGATACCGCACTAAAATTGCTCAAACTAAATTCCTCTATTAGGATCAAAATTGCATAAAATGCTTTAATCAAATTCACTGTCGATATCGACAATGCCAACAAATTAAACTCGGGTGTGGTTCGCTTCATAAAAAATAAATTAAAACCAGCTTCGTAGAAAATGAATAATTTAATTTTCATCAAATAAATTTTACTTTAAAATAAACATAAACAGATCGAGCATAGGCTATTCACGAACAAATTCGTTTTGGTCGTCGGAGTGTAAATTGTGAGCATAGAAACCCTTCGCATTTGCATTTACTCGCAAATCTAACTCAAAATACTCCAGGTTTCTATAAATGTAATTGTGTGACACAATAGCTATTTATGTTACTAGTAACGGAAAGTTGAATATTTCAGTACTAGGCGATATATTTTTGTACGAGGCGCAGCCGAGTACAAAAAAGAGCCGCGTACTGAAATAGTAACTTTCCGTTACAAGTAGCATACAAGATTTTTCCTCATTGCGTTCTAAATAAAACACAAAAATTTAAGTGTAATTTAAATATACTCATGCACTAGAAGGCGTGTGTGACTGTAATTATGAATTAAAAGCGTTGCTAAGTTGTAGAGTGTGCAGTTGTTTAAAACAATTTATGTGTTACATATTTGTGAAACACGAATACATTTTTAATTGTAAAATTAAAATAGGTAATTATTTTATTAAAATAAGTAGGTACCACAATTACAGTTTTATTTTATTTAGGTAAGCAGCATTGTTTTAGATCTCGGTGACAAAATGAGTGATCTATCTGAAGATTCCGATATCGAAGAATTAGCTTCGTTAGCTGCGCAATCTTTGCTACCGGCAAAATCAAAAGACAAGTATGAAGGTGCGTATAACAAATTCGAGAAATGGTGTACAGAAAAAAGAGTTAAAACCATAAACGAAGCAGTTTTGATGGCGTATTTTGAACTCCAATCACAGACATATAAGAGCTCTACGCTATGGACTCTTTATTCGATGTTGAGGGCTACAATCCAACTTAAAAAAAAAATTGACATCAAAAAGTTTACGTCTTTGGTTGCCCTGCTTAAAAGGAAATCGACTGGACAAACAACAAAAAAGTCCAGTGTTCTCACAAAGGGAGAAATAACAAAATTTTTAAAGGAAGCAGATGATACGACGTATCTCTTCATGAAGGTAATGAATTAAAAACTTACATTAATCAAGAAATTATTTTAATTGAAATTTAATTGTTTTAGGTAGCACTGATTGTGGGTATCAGCGGCGCATGTCGAAGAGAAGAGTTGACTTCTCTTCTGCTCGAAAATGTTCGAGACCAGGGCTCGTACATTTTAATCAACATACCATACACAAAAACAAATATAAGAAGAGAATTTACTATAAGCAAAGGAAACTTTGAATGTTCTGACCTTTTAGCAATTTTCAAGAAATATTCTTCCCTGCGTCCATCTGCAGTACCACATGGTAGATTTTTTGTTTCGTATCGTAACGGTAAATGTACCAAACAACCGGTTGGTATACATACCATCGGAAACGTTCCCCAAAAAATTGCAAATTATCTTCAACTACCAAATTCAAATAGATACACAGGGCATTGTTTCCGACGAACATCGGCTACTTTGCTGGCTGACGCCGGAGCAGATATAACGACTCTCAAGCGACATGGTGGATGGAAATCTACCAATGTTGCAGAAGGTTATATTGAAAACTCCGTCGAGAACAAACTGCAAGTGGCTTCCAAAATATTAGGTTCAACGGTTGAAATAGCTGCACAGGTAGTTACGGCATTTACTACTGGTGAATCTGTTGCAATATTTGCTCCTGCAGGACAGTTGGAGCAACAAACAAAGAAAAAAGAAGTTTTAGAAGACCAACCTGATCCTCCATCGACTTCTCGAAGTATAACTTTCAAAAATTGTAAGGCGATAACAATTAATATTTATAATAATTAAACGTATTATTTTGATTATTGTGTATGATTGAATCTCAGTCGCCTGAGAAAGTGAATTTCCTAATCCGGAACTGCTACTTTCCCGGCCGCAAAATGAGTCCGAGAAAAACTTTCCCGGACTCATTTTACGGAGTCCCACAAAAAGGGACTTTTCGTCACTCAAATGAAGATCGAAAGGTACGACCTTACCTATCGCAATGAGGAAAATAAATTTCCAGTAATAAAAGTGGTGTACAAATTATAAAGTTTTTATTTACCAAGACGGTGGCACTTTTTGTCGACGTTTTGGGACCGCTGATTTCTTGCATTCGAAATTCCCCGCTTGACACCTGTCGCCCAATAACCAGTTACGTTTTCTAACATCTGTGATTTATACAATATCGAATTGGAGCATCAAAACTTCACAATCATTCCATAAAATATCCAGATAAGGACGATAGATAATCGCATAATAAAACTTCTTGGCATTACTTAAACGATTTTAAACCAATTTTAACAAAAAGTGTACTTAACCTCAATTCCAGGTAAGTAAAATTATCCAATTTAATTTTCAACGAATTTGAATTCCTTCTTCTAAGCATTTAAGTTGTAGGCACGTAATTATCGTGATTACAAAAATCATTCATCAATGGCTGACCTGAACAAAAATTTTCATCCACATATGGTCAATTAAATTTTCAATGTGCGTTTTTACAAAAACGCCACAATTCGAAGATTCTACTTCCAAATCAATCTAAAAACACTCGTCCACTTTAGACGATACTTCGCACTACTATTCAATTTGAAAAAACAATTGGTTTTCCAAGAAAACTCGAAAATCGGTCACTTTAAGGTGGACCTCACCAAAAATACGCCTTGCTGGCTATACAGCTCGCAGCCAAGTCTTCTACGCCAACTTTGTCTACCTTGCATGTTGAAAAACTTCAAATTACCAACAGATAAACGAAAACTTAAGCCATTTTTGCAGCTCAAAATAGGTAAGATTTTGCGCACCAAATTCAAATTCAAATAATTAAATTAGTTTCTTTTCAGATTAAATTGCCACAAAACTTTTATAAATCACTGGATTTCACCAACATTCAACAATAATAGTGTGTTCTTGTGTCGACGATAACATAAATCGACCCTTACTTATTTATAACACTGTGCTCAACCTTGTCTCTATGGGTAAATCATCCCCTAATCTGAAATAAACTACCAATACGAAGCTGGATTTCTGTTTAAATCACGACAATATACACTTGCTCGAATTTACTTCGAATTAATTTATATTTACTATACAAGTAGGCCATAGTTTTCCTAAATTCAAGAAGCAATCAGAGCTGGATTACGGATAGAGATATGAAACTTTTATACGTATTTTCTCGAAATAACTAAAAAGCGCTTCTTAAAATTTGGAGCCATTAAAGTCACTATGACCTAAATGTCTAATGCTAGGAAATTTTCTTTTTGTTTTCTTCCTTCTGGCCTCTTGATGTTAGTGTTAAAATACAATATTAGTATGTTAGTAAGTTTAACTTTACATTTATGTATAAGTATACGTACGTGAGCATAGTAACACTTCAGGTAACCATCTCCCCTTTCCCACACAATATAGAAATATGGTTGGATAACCTTCAAAATTTGCTTCATAACCCCTGTCACAACTTAAATATAGCACAGTGTCCGCTGGTTCACTATTTCCAGGTATGTATATAGCATCTCGGTGATAAAAGTACCTAAATTTACCATGCGGAGGAAAATTTGGCAAAACGCAGCTAAAACAGTTCAGGTAGATTATAAATAATATTGAGGTGAGTGAGGCACATGCATTAATTAACGAGATTTCTGCTTTTCAGTGGTTACAATTTTAAAACTTCGAGTAAACCAGAGCAGGGGTCGGCATCCCGCATGCGGCCCTCGAAGGGTCTTGTTGCGGCCCGCGGACTCTAAAACAAATTAGTTTTGTTTAAAGAAAAAGCTCTTTTTAGTGGATTTTCCAAGAAGTGCGGCGCGTACTAATTCCCGCATAAAAATTTTTGGCCCTCTTACAACAAAAGGTTGCCGACCCCTGAATTAGAGAAATACAAAGGAAACCATCATGATAATTAAAAAGAAATGCATACCTGTCAGTTACGTTATTCGATTTTTCGTTCAGCGTTGTGCAATTACCTTGTTCGCATTCCATTGGTTCAACCCTACTAAAGATTATTTAATAATTAAACAGAATTATTTTCATTTGAAAAATTAATTACAGAAAATTTAACGAAAAAATTTTGCACGACATTTCATCGTTTGGAAAAATTTGGATTTGTGTTAAATAGCAGATTTGCAGAATGCAGATGAAGTTCTGCAGATGGCAGAATAAAAAGTTAAAGTTTTTAAAGTTGAAATACAACAATAATAATCAAAAAGAAAAGCATACCTGTTTTCAGTTTCTCCATTCAAAGTTGTACAATTATCTTGTTCGCATTCTATTGGTTGCACCCAACTAAAGATTATTTTACAATTAAACAGAATAATTTTCATTTGGATGATCAATTACAAGAAATTTAACGTAAACAATTTTGGACTACACTAGCATTTCATAATATAAAATTTTGTTTTAAATTTGGTTATTTAAATTTTGATTTGTTGCAAATGGCAAATTTGTTGTGAATTTAAAATATACCTTTTGACGACTTCAATAAAATTTAATTTAGCTAGCAATTGATAAAAACAATGTAAAACAAAATTCGAACGGTATGTCGGAGCTGGAAGCAGGTGGTGAGGATTAGTATCTTGATTCATTAAAATTCAGTTACGATGGAGTGCTTTACGGGTGAGTGGTGTGCATTTTGTGTAAAACATGTTTAATAAAATAGTAGCGAAATCAACATATTGCGATGTCAAGATGTTTAGGCGTTACCATCCCATACTTAATTTGGTTTTTTTTGTTACTCGTAGACAACTTCCTCTTATTTATTCAACTAGCTCCGACCACAATCAAAATCAATCGGCCTCCTGACTTCCTGAACGTCCTGCAATGACCACAATACGAATTTACAGGATCATATTTATATCCTTCTGATCCGATGGAAAAATAAATTCAATCTTGTGAACAAGTGATTGAATAATAATTTTTAAATTTTAAATAAATAATTTAATTTAAAACATAATTTTATAGTTGAATATAAAAAAAAATTTCAAATAACAAAGAATATCAGCTGATATCACAGGATCGGTTTGGTCTTCTTCCAAACAACGATTTTCCAGCAATCATTAAATCCAATTTTTTTCGCCCCAAATTTATTCACCACCTTCTATAGTTATGTCGCAAAAAATTTCACTAAACCTCTTCGCCTTTTCCATGTCACTACTTTCCAAAATTTAACTACGCTCGCCCTTTCAACTTCGACTTTCGTGTGAATGTAATATTTTTTATTCCACCTTCCACTTAACTAGATTAACTACAAATCGACTTCTCACAATTTTTTTTTATTGAAGGATAATCGAGACTTGATTATTGCAACCTTCTCTTTCGAAGGATCATTAAACACTAATTTTTTTTGTATATTTACTTTTCCATATCAACTCTTCTCTTAACAAGCCCTTTCTGGATACCCTTAATTATTTTCAAAAATGTCCTCTTTATTTAATTTGTGGTCCACACAAACCGTTTCCTTTAGTTTATAACTGTGTTCAATTATAAAACCTTCACGTGATAGCCACTTCCTCTTTCACCCTTGCAAGTTAACGCAGGATGACCTAGAATTTGATTATGGTCGCAGACCCCCATTTGATCAGTTACCAGCGCAATATATTGTCCTCTTTACCCCCCTTTAACTTATAATCTGCTTCCCATCAGCATTTGGAACCGATACAAGTGGATACCTTCTTTACCCTAGCTAACTTAGTCGGTTCAAATAAAACTTTGGAAAATCTTTTTAAGTTAACAAAATTTATTTGCTTGTAAAAAGAAAGGATGTTTGATTTACAAATATTGAATTTACACGGGCATATTAGCATGATAAATTTCTTTTGAAATTCTAAAACAATTAGTCCAATCAACCTACGATTTTGTTGATCACGGCAAAATTCACACATTTATTCAATCAAAATTTTCTCTATAATTTTGCAGTGATCCAACAAGAGAAATAATTAACCTAATAATAAAATTTACACAATTATATGTAGGTACAAAATAAATAAAATTCAATTAAATTTGTTGCATTCAAAATTAAACTTATCGTTGCATAAAGTTTATGTTTGTTATACCGGCCGTACATTTGTTGAAAAATTTCGTTGTATTTTCCCTCTCTACCATCGTGGCGAGCTGTATGTTTTTATAATTTCGCACGACTCGCGAAACACATGTGAAATTAACTGTTCAAAATTTTACCTTATTTGGTTTAGTGTTGGTGACTGTACTTGTCTTAGATTTTGTTGTAATCTTCTCCTTTATCATCCAATGACCGGATGATACCACTGCTCCAGATTTCATAAAAATTTTAACCATGAACAAAATTTTCATACCAAAAATGCGCGTTCATTGGTTGATTTTCTAGACTTGTTGCATCTTAGTCTTCAGCTTCCGAAATACGGTTTAAGCACTTGACGACACTATGTTTTCTTCCGGAGCAGGACATTTGAACGCGGCCGTTTGAACGCAGAGACGATTGAACGCAGAGACGTTTGAACGCGAGGACGTTTGAACGCAGGGACGTTTGAACGCGAGAAATTGCACCTTCCCTCGATTTATTAACGACGCTCTTTATTATGACCAAATTACGGCAAAAAGTAGATCCACCGGTCGAGGTTAGGTTAGTGTTAGGAATCGACTTTTATTTAAAGAGAGGATCATTATTAAAAGGTAGATCCCGGTTGAGGATAGGTTAGTGTTAGGAAACGACTTTTTTAAAGAGAAGGTCATTAAAAGGTAGATCCACCGGTCGAGGCTAGGTTAGTGTTAGGAATCGACTTTTATTTAAAGAGAGGATCATTATTAAAAGGTGGATCCCGGTTGAGGCTAGGTTAGTATTAGGAAACGATTTTTTTTAAAGAGAAGGTCATTAAACGGTAGATCCACCGGTCGAGGCTAGGTTAGTGTTAGGAATCGACTTTTATTTAAACAGAGGATCATTATTAAAAGATGGATCCCGGTTGAGGCTAGGTTAGTGTTAGGAAACGATTTTTTTCTAAAGAGAAGGTCATTAAAAGGTAGATCCACAGGTCGAGGCTAGGTTAGTGTTAGGAATCGACTTTTATTTAAAGGTAAATCCCGGTTAAGGCTAGGTTAGTGTTAGGAAACGATTTTTTTAAAGAGAAGATCATTAAAAGGTAGATCCACCGGTCGAGGCTAGGTTAGTGTTAGGAATCGACTTTTATTTAAAGAGAGGATCATTATTAAAAGGTGGATCCCGGTTGAGGCTAGGTTAGTGTTAGGAAACGATTTTTTTTTAAAGAGAAGGTCATTAAAAGGTAGATCCACAGGTTGAGGCTAGGTTAGTGTTAGGAATCGACTTTTATTTAAAGAGAGGATCATTATTAAAAGGTGGATCCCGGTTGAGGCTAGGTTAGTGTTAAGAATCGACTTTTATTTAAAGGTAAATCCCGGTTAAGGCTAGGTTAGTGTTAGGAAACGATTTTTTTTAAAGAGAAGGTCATTAAAAGGTGGATCCACCGGTCGAGGCTAGGTTAGTGTTAGGAATCGACTTTTATTTAAAGAAAGGATCATTATTAAAAGGTGGATCCCGGTTGAGGCTAGGTTAGTGTAAGGAAACGATTTTTTTAAAGAGAAAGTCATTAAAAGGTCTGTACCTAATCCAATTATCTAATTAAGTACATATCTAATTGCTCGCGTTCAATCGTCCCTGCGTTCAAACGTCCTGCGTTCAAACGTCCTCGCGTTCAAACGTCCCTGCGTTCAAACGTCCTCGCGTTCAAACGTCCCTGCGTTCAAACGTCCTCGCGTTCAAACGTTTCTGCGTTCAATCGTCTCTGCGTTCAAACGGCCGCGTTCAACCGGTCGCGTTCAAACGGCTGCGTTCAAATGTCCTAGACCGGTTTTCTTCCACTCGCTACTATTAGCAGCGGAAATCTTACATGTCGCACTAATAATCACTTTTTATTCATTCTCCGCTCAACCAAGCGTCCTTTCTCGACCGCATCTAAAATGGAAGAGAGCGAACTTTCCCCTTTCTCTCGCTACAACAAACAACGTGACCTCCGCCTTTTAACAGCGCTTACGGCGGTTTTAAGAACACATTTAAAACTTTGTACATTTTATAAATAATTCACACAAATTCATAAATTTACCTCTCTCTGTTATAACTTCGTGGTTGACTGCTCAAAAAAATTTTATTATTATGTACTACTCATTCATACAATTCTGTTCATGCCAATATTTTGCTTTAATCTTTAAAATTAAAATTAATTTGATTGATAAATAAAAAATCATGTTTTCTATCCTACCTCTTTCACACAACTTTTCGCATTCCATTTCAAAATACTACAATATTTAAATTAAAATAAATAATTGGAAAATTTAATTTTGCAGAATTACATCATCGAGATGTGCACTGATCGAATCTCTCTCTTAAATTTGTGAAAACTCTCTGGCAAATGGAAACCGTAACTTCGTAAATTGCTTCCTCCGTTCTTATTGACCTTGGATGTCAAGACCAAGACCAAATCACACTTTCGCTGGGACATTGATTGAAGTCATGTAATCCATATTCAGAGTAAAATAAATGACGAACAACAATGCTTGAATTGCTATTTTTGTGAACATGTTTAACACAAAATGCACGCTACCCTCCCGTGAAATGCTCCATTGTGAATGAATTTTCATCAACTAAGCTACTAGGACCACCACCAGCACCCCGCTCTGACAAACCGTTCGATGGCAATGACGACGTTTTAAAATAGTAAATTCTTTATTGCCCACCCTGTATAATTAAGTACAATCACAGTTTTAGTATTTTCTATTGTTTATTCGCATTATTATTATTAGCAACACTTTGGTAAATTTCTATATGAAATTTCTTTGAATGTACATTTCCAGGATAACTTCAAATATTGTAACCGATTCCAAGCCTTATCGATTGTTATGGTGTAATCAGGTGTAATATTACATGTTAAATGTGAAACACAACTTTCCACCCTCTGATCTCCAGCCCCTAATGGGAGAGCTGACTAAAAAACAGAGAATAGTCGGATGGAAACAATCCAGAAAAATCCTGGTTTTGAAGTAGTGTTGTCCCTTTTGATATAGGCTAAGCTTTCTTTTGTTACAAGTAGGGAGAGCCGAAGTCGTAGGAACTGTAAAATAATCTTAGTAGCTTCCGAAATAAAACAAGTTATCAAACAATAACAAAGTTTAATGATAAAGTAAATGCAACTGTGAATGCACGACGTGTCATTAACAAGTAAATACAAATTATTATAATGCTGGACTAAAATGGTCCAGCTAATTTGAAAAACGGTAGCAAAAAGTGCTTCAAACAAATGAAGAATCACACCAGTGCAATGATAAAAATGGTACATCAAAATTTGATAACAAAGGCAAATAATATGGTCTGAGTCACTTAAGAAAAAGCAAAAATATGTTACCTTAAGATATCTATCGGTACTCACACAATCAAAATGACAATCAATGTTCTTCTCTCGTAACAGACCGTGCCTAATAATGGGATCAACAAAGCACTGGTATCAAACAACGACTGGAGCACTGTCACTTTTTAACGCGATCTTTGGTTACAACTATCGAGCACAAGCATTTGCTAACTATTCGTGGTTGGGTTGAAAACGATGGTCCTCCTTGCATTTGAAAGATGAACTTGAATATTCCCACAAGGAACATCAACAAAGTAAATAAACTATTTACTTAGATCTCCCGCCATTGACAAATTGGATATCGCAATCAACAACAGCACTGCGCATGGATGAAAAAAACAGCTGTTCATCCCAAAGACGAAATGAATTCCAGTAAATCGGAATTACTCGAGTCATAAAAACTGGCATTAAGGTAAAACCGTATTAATTAAACACCCATCTCGTAGTACACAGAATGTAATAACTGGTACGAAGCCATGAACTTTTCATGGACTAAAAGTTTGACTACGGGCCGATGCGGTTTACCCAGAAACTCGAGGTAGACTGAATAGAATCGTCCAAAAATGCAGCACCTCCACTGCAACGCACACACGCCAATATTCCATTGGCTGAGGCAGGTCATGTGGACAGAGATAAGATAAGCGGCCTTGAAAAATAATGCCGTTCCAAATAAAATTGGTGCATTATAAAAAGCAAAAATGCAGATGGTAGAAAATAAGGAAATATAAGGAAGAAGGCAAACGAAAACTGATGTTAATAATATTTAACAAATTTTCGTTACAAATGGGCTTGCTTTAAATTTTAATGGTAAATTGGGTCGCATTAGTCGGATACTTACCGTATGTTCACAGCATTCGCCGAGTCTAATGAATCTATCTAATCAATTTTATCCTTGATTAAAGGTCTGGTTTCGATGATGAATTTGATGAAAGGAAAGACCATCAGTCTAGCGTAAATTATACACGGATGGATTAAAGAGCAGAAAACCGCAGTTCAAAAAGTCCAAAAATCGATCTATGGACTATACTGACCAACCCGCTTTGCCTGCGTAACTAATTATGGCCAACAACCACCCATAAATAGGGGGGGGGGTGCAAATGTGCTAAAGTAGATATGATAGCTGTTGATTGATGAAAGGTCTGTTTGAACCGTTATTTGACATAAGTATGGTTATTTGAAAATCAGCGGTGCAGATAAATTTATTAATGATCAAGCAATTTACTTAGCACCACCGAACACGATGACATGACATATGCATTTGTACTTTTGTACAGGTATATGGAATATAGTGAGGAATCAAATAATTTTTGAGCAAATTTCCATTCATAGATTTTGATTTAATATAATGTAATAAAAATTAGGTATCTTACCCATAACGTGTTACTTTTTCTTTTATAAAATCAATATGCGTCAAAACTGAAGTGTAGAGACCGTATTGATCGGAATTACATTGATTTACATCAGAAACCGCTGACGGAGATATGCTTACAATCCCCTTTGCAAAATAGCGATCATTGATATTATAGACCAAAGCACTTCCGCTGTCACCTCCGCATACTGATGTTCCTAAAGAAAAATAAAGAAAATGATATGGATTATAATGAATCTCCCATGGATAATCAGAAAAGTTAGACTATATCATTTTTAGTGTATTATATTGTCATGTTATTTTTTGAAATAAAGTAGCCGGTTAATTTGATGGTCGAGATCCATTTGTAAAGGTTAAATGTGGGGAAAAATTTTGAAGTTTCATGCAACGACGTGAGCTTGTCGAGATGGGAATAATAGATAGGTCATACGAGGTCACCACTGACTATTACTTTATCACTATTATCTTCAGGGAATCGCTAAATACTTCGGCGCGGTAGAAAGTGAGCAGAGTTAGGCATCTAGATAATTAGTACAAATCTGTTAAGTAGATAACCTCCACGACGAATAAGCGTACCCGTGTACTCAGCATAAAGCCACTCACGCAATTACTCAACAATATAGGTAAATCACCACAACTTTATTATTAATCAACCAGATTAGGATTATATTATCATCTGTACGTACCGTTATCTAAATACCCTCCGCAAAGTTTGTCAAACGTTAGAAATTTTCTAAAATTGATTGGAACTTCATCGTAGCATTTTTGATATGGAACGTATGGAACAACTAATTCCTTTAGTACGTCTGAGAGAACTTGGCCTTCTTCTGTGTATCCCCACCCTGTAACCTTGAATACAACAAATTTTATATATTAAAAATATGTTTAACAGAAAAGTTCTGAAAAAATTGTTTTGAAATTTGTTTGACATAACAGTCGATGTATTTTATTATTTAGTTCTTAAGTTACCTACAGATGGGCAATCTTTGAGTTTTTTTGACATTAATTTAACACTAGAATTAGATCTAGATATTCTTTTAAACAGTAGGAAGACAGCTGTTATTTCAGAATTCTACGTTGAACTCAGTAACATGAGAAATCATAAGATCTAGACACGGTGACTTTTAACAATAAGAGGACCGCCAACATCAAGAATCGTCACCGATTTGCACTATTTTGAACATACCCTTTGGTCATAATTAGTTATACTAAAGGTGAAAATTCAAGTTACCTTAATTCAGCCTTGGAGAAAATCCATTTTAAAGAACGAATTCGTATGATTACTATATTAATAGCATTTGCATTATTTCTAGCTTAACAATGTATTTCTTAAAGGAAAAAAATGAAAAACGATGTTTTGCATACTCGTGATTACCTGCAAATTTTCGTTCTTTAAAACCGATTTTCTCCAAATTGTCTGAATGAAGGGAAATTAAATTTTCACCTTATGTATAACTTACTAATTATGACCAAATGGTATGTTAAAAATAGTGCAAATCGGTGGCAACCAGTGTTGGCGGTCCTCCTGTAAGTTAAATTACATACAATTATCTAACAAACGTGACAAACCATTTCCGAACCATTTTCACAAATTTTTTATAATTATGTAACATTTTAATTTATATGGTACGATTCTAAACTAAAATAACTTACAATTCCGTCGTTGTTGATGTTCATCAAAAAGTTGTTAATTTGAGAATTTAAATTTAATTCTATGCATACAAGTTGCACACCTAGAGTTATCTTGAATGGGTTTTCTAATAGCAGAACAGCTAAATCATAGCTATACATTCCGTCGATACTCTTATATCGATCTGGTATAAATATTTCACTCACCTACAAATTGTTCTCAATTTTAGATTTTTTAAAATATTTAATAGAAAAATCTTACATTTGAATATTGCGCATATATATCTTTATTGTCATCGTACTCGCGGTAATACTTACCGGCAGCAATCAAATAATTATTAACTGAATATGCATTACCCATGTAATCGGCAAAGCAATGAGCAGCTAAAAGTGGATGAAGTAGTATTTAGAATTTTTCTAATATTATTAAAAGTTTATGGCATACCAGATAACACAAGATTCTCACGAATAACTGAACCGCCACATATAAATCCCTTTTTGTTGGTATAAACTCCAACTTGCCAAGGATAGTCTCCAAGGAAAGCGTTGCTGCCATGAATTATATTCACCTTTCCTCTGGGAGTCTTAGAACCACAAGCTAGTAAACAAAATATTTTATAGATTCTTTAAGTACCGAATTGGTAAAACAGCAAAATAGAGTATTTCATAACTGGTTACATAAATAGCTATAATATTGTATAATTAAAGAAACTCACTTGGGTAACATTCTGATAAGCTGGGAGTCCAAATGCCATTCTTACAAGTCCTTGTTGGATTCCGTTCTATGGCTTCTGCCTCGTAGAATGTATTACACGACAGTTCTACCATAGTTCCTTCGACAGGATTAATACAATTGTGTGACAAAAGGTTACCTGCTTCTGTTCCACTATTATAGCTGCATTTAACAGTTGTCGACATAGTTGACATCAGGGATTTACAAGTACCTATTAAAAGAATGACTGTAAGAGCAAACGTAATAATTTTTTCACTTTAGCAGTTATCCAAATTTTATTAAAAGACAAAGGGAAATGATTTTACGTCCATGGCTATTACGCTCATGGAGCTTTTAAACACGTTTCTGTTGTTGTTTTGTTGTTGAGTTGATTTCGATTTCGAGTTCAACAAGATAATTAATAAACCTTACCGAGGGCCATCGCTCCCGATGTGCTAGGACCACACTAGTTAAACTCTTCAACTTCCAAAGATGATTCGTCCGGTGACTTGCCAAGTTCTATACCCGATACTTCCCCTCCCCATAAGGTTAGGATTTATTGATCACAGATGCACTCGCAAATTTGTAATGCGTACCCATGGATGTATAATAGATTAGGTGAAGTGACGGGCTATGATTTGATCGAAAAATATTGAAACAATTTTGTAGTCAGTGTGCGAGAGAGATTACCCATAAAGAATAGACGAGGCGCGTCACGGGTAGCGTGATAAAACACATAATGCATAGGCATAACTGCATTTTATTGCAGATTTAAATCGAATACAAATTAGTTCTGTGTTAATTTTTTATATCATAGACAAAAACAAGAGAAATTAACAAAACAGTCAACTGTCGATAAGAAAAAATCAAAATTAGATCGGTCATAATTAATTAAATTTTCTCTTGTACGAAATTTGTGTACGTTTTAGTGAATTTTTTCACTATTGATTCGTTTTACTCGTCTTTAAATAGACAAAATTAAATTATAACATTAAATTAATAATTATTATAAATTCCCATGCATATAAAATAATTATTAATTTGATGATATAATTTAATCTTGTCTATTAAAGGACCAGTAAAACGACTAAATTGGGAAATAATTCATTAAAAAGTATATAGTTATATAGGTAACAAATAAAATAATGTAATAAGAGTTCAAATAGTCTTAATTTCATGAAAGTATGTAAATTTCTTAACTTTTTAATATTTGTAATTAAATTGTTCCTACTACCACAATGCTTCAAACACGTTCAAACATAATATCCTCGGATATCCTTGTCTAACACAGCCGGCGACGTTCAAGGTCCATGCCGTAGGTAGCCGTCACGTCACCTAACCTATTATACATCCGTGTGCGTACCTAAAAGCTCCGATGGAAAAGTCTAAGCGCTGGATACAGGACTACTCAACCTTTATCGAGCACTGCAGGTGATCAGTCAAACTGTCCGACACAAAACACACTCTGATATCCTCCTAGAGCGTAGCTGAACAGAACATAGCTTTACGTCTATATCTCTCCGCACTAACATAGTCGGTATTAGAGAAGAATGAGGGATGGAAAAAATCCCGTCCCGTCCCGCGCGGGATGGGATTTCAATTGAGTCCCGCTCGGGACGGGATGCCAATTAAGTCCTGCTTTTGATTTATAAATCTATTTTACATAGTACACATTTGGCCATTTGCATTGCTTAGGTGGAAGCTAGCAAGTACCAATGGGATTGTTGTATTTTCTAATATGCACGGGATCCGCGGGACGGGACGGGACTACATGACGAAGCGGCACTTCGGGACGGGACGGGACAAGAAAAAGTAGTCCCGCATTCTTCTCTAGTCGGTATAGGAGAAGGTACGCTCAAAAGTATGGTCATATTAGCATGGTCCGTCAACAAGAAGCTGACGAAAGAACCGGAATCAAACAAGGATTTACGAAATTACGAAATTTACAAACTCTGTATTCTATCGGCCCAGCAACAGTTGGACGATGATTGTAGCCTATCAAGCCGCCAAAGACCTAAATATGCAAAAGGACAAACCAATGAATACTTTGGTGATTATGCCCGCCGCCATCAGAGTTGTTCCAGCGCTCTTACTAAAGAAATGCAGGGCCCTCTCTGATAACTTGTTTAAAGCAAACTTTAAAGCATAAATATAGCGCTCAGGGCCATCAAAACTCGCGGCATGGGAGGTATACCTTTTCTGGCCCCGACTGACTAAATCGCTCCCTAAATATCCAATCTCAGGGGAGATTGCACCTCCAGCACCTGCATCACTTTATCACCTTCTTCGCGTATGCCAAGAAAATAGCTTCTTCCTAGACGCCAGCATCATAAAACATATACGCCATGAGTAGCCTGTGATATATAGTAACTATAATCCTAACGGATTTTTCCTTAAAACTACAATCTCTCTTCAAGTTCACAAACAATCAATGACACAACCCATTATGTTCTTTTGAGACAGAAAATGGGGTTACAGTTAATCACTTCCTAACCTTGATCTCCAAATATGTGGTATACTTATCGAATAAAAAATCACTTAGGAATGGTTCTGTTTTTTCTAAATGCAAGAAAATTAAGTACTTACGAAGGCAAGCCGGTGGAATTGGCGTCCATTGACTATTGATGCAGACAGAAGTTTTTACTGTAAATGGAGGTCTTTCATATCCTATATCACATTCTATTTCTAAAACGCTATATTCTTCAGCATAATGGTTAATTTTATTTCCCTTAATGATGTGATAGATCGAATGTCGATTAATTGGAATTTCACAGCTGTTACTATTATGACAAAAGCTAGTTTTAATGAGTCTATATTATAATTGTTTTACTTTGTAATTAGTTGAAAGTTTAGGATTTTCAAGTGATAGGTATTGAAGAAAATAGGTTAAAATTAAGTAATCATCTAACAAGATGAAAGCTTAACTGTCAAAGCATGGCATTACAAACAAATACAAGTATATTCATTTATATTTGTCCACTATCAAACTTAATAGCACGAAGAAAAAAATTGACTATTGAATTACAAATTAACAGAACTGAATTAAATTATCCACATTACTTACTCTGTATTAGTATCTTGTCTTCTGTACCTTCTTGGAGCATATGATCCATATCTATAATAATCAGTAGCATTCGCTGGATATATCGAATCTATAAATAAATTACAACAATAATTAATATTGTTTAACACAAAATGCGGTAAGGCGGCGTACCAGAAGCTCAAAGTTGAAAAATTTCAAAAATGTCTCCTTTTAGTCGAAATTCGTATCTTAAGAAACTTACTTTTTCAAAATTTTTCAATTTTATCGAGGAAAAGGTTAAACCGCCTAATTATAAGCAGAAATCGTAAAGACGGCCAACGGAACCACCTCTCCTTGGATGTGGTAAAAGATGAAAATTTTTTGACCGCCCGTAGCGCCCTTATACCGGCCGATGTTTAATTTTCCAGTTGGATCGGATGCGTCTCGCCAAGCTCAAAAGAAACTCTTTTGTTGTCGACTTCCGTATCTCCATCGGGAAAGGCGTAAAATACGATTTAAATTTAAAAAATAAATAAACCCCCCTTTAAAAAAAATCTTAAAAAAACAAAATTTTAGAAAAAAAATTTGTTGTTGTTATTCGTGCAATCCTGCGGCCTTGCAAATACAAATCGAAAACGTAGAATAGAATTTTTTAGAAAAATGCCTCCTTCGCTATAAATTCGCTTTTTTGTCGAACTTTGAATGAAAAAAAAAACATAATTTTTCGAAATCATTAAATTTAATATTATCCTGGATTCGGCTAAATCTCATAATTATAAATTACAACTGATCAGACGACGATTTCGACGTCCGCATATTAGATGTGGTAATATGCAAGACATTTTCCAAAAGTGTTAGATTACAGTAAATTAAATTTTTTTCCTGTCGAATACTTCCATCTCGCGTATACCTTATAATCGAAAATGTCAAACAACATTTTTGTCAGTTCTCATCATGTTGCCTATAAACAAGTAGGATTTTGATTGTAAATTTCCATGAAAATCTGTTTTTATAAGTTGTGACCTTATTTGGCAATTTAGGAAAAATTTGTATATATCCGATATCGAAAAGCGTTAAAAGTTCTATGCTAATCTGCTTTTGATTTTTCTAATTTTTGCTAAAAATTGCGAAAAAGCTTTGACCTCCCGTAGCACCGTTATTTATCGTTCGATGTTTAATCTTCGAATTGGAACGGATATCTCTCGCAGGGCTCTATAGAAACTCTCTTATGGTCCACTTTCATATCTCCATTGGAAAAGGTGTAAAACGCAATTTAAATTTAAAAAATAAACTTCCAATGCGCAATGGTCCCCTTTCTATTTTCTTAATATTTTGTTTATATTCCCAATGGACTTGTTCTACTATAAAGATATTAAATTTTTTTGCTAAACTTTAACAGCCGCATTCATAAAAAACTTAAAACAGTCTTGTAAGCCTGTTTTTGTTAAAGTCCTCTTTAACCATAACCTAACTTTATTTTTAATTATAATTTTTATATTTTTATTCATTATATTTTGTCAACAATATAAATATTTTTAAGTTAAGATTCATATTTTAACATAATTTTGTAATTCAAATTCAATAACTTAAATAATAATTATTATAATGTAAAGATGATTCATTCATAATGTCAATAACTTATATTTGTTTAAAATATGACTCACACACGTGCATAAACTAATGCAGGTCAAACACGCGTATTAATCATACCTAATGTAAATGAACTTTATATAATAATAATTATTATTGTAAATAACACTTCCTGTTAGATTTGTATAAATAGGGATATTTTTCTTAATAAAACCAGTCAGATTTGTAAGCTCTAGTAATAATTTCATTCTGACTCCACCAGCGGCCTCCAGTTTAGATCCAAGTATTCCACACCCTGCAATTTGAGACTGAATTGCACTTAACTGAGAAGTCGACACCATAAATTATCTCCACTGGGGTAATTTATACAAACTTATTAGTTATTACAGTAAACGCGATAAACTCCCTATAAAATAGTTCATTTAAACCTTACTTTGAACTATTTTATAGGGAGTTTAACGCGTTTACTGCAGGGTTGACAAAAATCATGATTTAAATAAAAAAAATCGAAAATCAATGATTTTTTTTTAAATCAAGTTTTTTTGATTTATTTGATTTTTATTCGAGATTTATCGAAATAAAAAGAAAAAAACATGAAATTATGGCAATAATATTTACAAGTCCATTTTTTCAATGTTGTATAATAATAATGTTCTAAAAATCTACATGTAGGTAAATATTAATATTTACAAATCATAAGATTCTAATGGTGAGATTATGCAAGACATTTAAAATAAGCTAATTTAAGTTATAAAAGTTAAACATACGTAAACTAATGTAACCGGTTATGCAAACATTTAATTTAATTTAACAAGTGTCAAACATTTTATCTTTTTTATTTAAATGTGTCAAATTTAAATTTTTAGATTTTAAAATTACTAAAATGCGCTTTCGTGAGCATTTTACACAAATATCTATTATTTTTATAAATCTATGATTGTACAACACCCTTTCTCCTATTTTTAATATCTATGGTGCAATATCAACGTCGCTGCTCGTTCGCATTATAGAGGTTGGAATAGTATATTATACTACAAGGGAGTAAAGTTACTCTTTTCAGTCCCGAGACAATTTTGTACCGAGGCCGTAGGCCGAGGTGCAACGAGCAGTCGAGGGACGAAAAGCAACTTTACTCCCACGTTGTATATGCTATTTTTCACAATTGCGATGAAAAATTCTATTTCTAATGTAAATATATAGAAATAAATAATTTTACTAGAATAACGGATTTTCATTTTTACACCCCGCTGCGGGGTGTAAAATCCATTTTTACGACCTGCACCGGGGTGTAAAAAAATAAAATCATTTTTACGACCTACTGCAGGTCGTAAAATGCATGTTGAATGCAGGTATAAAAAACGCCCCTTTACACCCGCAAATGCGGGGCTAAATTGCACTTTAGAGTATCGCAATTGTGAAAAATTAATTATCGATGCTATTGTTTTTTATGATAAAGCGGTCCAGAAACAGATTTTTATAGCTTGGAGAAGAATTATGCTGAATTTGAGTACAACATTCATTGTTTTTACAAAATCATCCAGCTTCGTTCAATGTTGATCGACTCGATCACTTGCCATGCCACACATTTTTCCAAGTGAAAATCTAATTGTTTGCTAATAATTAACTCAATAAATAAGTGTTTTTTAATTTTTTATTCTTTATTTGCGTTTATAATCCAAAAATACAAAATTATTAAGGGATAACAGTATCAAAAATTATGGGTAACTTCTAGTTTACGGTCACGTCACAGATTTCTCTAATAATACCTTTGGAGTTCTGAATTTCTTGCAAAGAAAGCTACAAACATAGTAATGATAATATAATTTGTTAAATAGAATGGTATAGGACTTACTATTAATTAGTATGTAATCGTAAGACTTCTTCGGGAGATACAGAATTTCATCGGCTTGATATTCCTTTCGACAGGCGAAGATATTTAAAACATGGTTCTAGGTCATTGTCCTTTATGTATTTAATCATATTTAACTCTGTTCTGAAATTTTATGAAGCTGTTACTATTATTAAATTACGAATATTACACCTTTTCAATATATGTTGGAAAAGATATACCATACCAGACGAATGGTACGAAACAAGAGTGATATCTATATTCAAGAAAGGAGAAAGACACAACACAAATAACTATAGAGGAATAAGTCTGCTGAATTCTACATACAAGTTATATAGTAAGATCATAAACGAACGGCTTCAAGTTATCTCGGATGCTCTTTTATTGGAAGAACAAGCAGGATTCAGAAAAGGTAGATCTTGCGCTGACAACGTCTTTACTGTAAATCAAATGATACAAAAAAGACGAGAGTTTAATTTAGAGACTCACCTAGCTTTCATAGACTATGAAAAGGCATTCGACCGAATAGATAGATCGAAACTATGGGAAATAATGTCTAAAAGAGGATACCCAAAGCACCTAATAAAAACTATACAAACCCTTTATAAAAACACGAAAATCTCAATTGATACAGGAAAAGAAATAACCACATTAATCAAAACTAATCAAGGGCTACGACAAGGATGCAGTTTATCACCTACTCTTTTTAATATATACATAGACGATCTAATGAGAGAATGGAAAAAAGAAGTAGACCCAGGTATCAAATTGAATCAGCGAATGTACTTAAACACTGTTTTGTTTGCCGATGACCAGGTTATCATACAAGATAACGAAAATAAATTACAAAAAGCAATCTATCGACTCCATAAATTGAGTTCCAAATACAATCTTCGAATATCAACCCAAAAAACTAAGACGATGGCCTTTTTAGGACCTGATCCAAGAAGAACAAAGATTGTAATTGACAATAACATTTTAGAACAGGTAAATCATTTCCAATTCCTAGGTTGCGATGTCACATATGAAGAAAATAAAGATATAGGTAATAAAATCAGTAAATACCAAAGAATATGTGGCACAATTAGAAGAACGTTGGGAAGAAAAACCAGGAAAGAAACGCAATTAAAGTTCTATAAAGTAATGGCTGCTCCAACCATATTATATGGCTCTGAAAACTGGGTAATGAGAAAAAAGGACCTCCAAAGTATCCAAACAGCAGAAATGAAATTTCTAAGAGCGGTTAAAGGATGCACCAGAGAAGATAGAATTAGAAATGAGGACATAAGAGAAGAACTGAACATATATTCAATTGTAGAAAAGACCCAGGAATATAAGGAAAACTGGAAGGAACACTTAACAAGGATGCAAGACAACAGAATCCGAAAACAAGCATTTGAATATAGTCCTAGAGGAAGAAGAAGCGTTGGTAGACCGAGGAAGCGTTGGTGAGGCCGGAACAGGCAAATGTGCCTAAACCTGGAAAGGCAGAAGAAGAAGAAGAAGAAGACTATTATTAATATTATACAATTTTTCTACTTACATGTCATAATATTTTCGTGTTTTATTTTTATCAACTAAACAAGACAACAAAACGAATAAACACCTTGAACACACAACTTTTTGTAGTTTCTAAATAGATGCGTAAGCGTAAAGTGTTTGCTCATAGAAATGAAATGCTTTTAGTTAGCGGAGATATGAACCCATATGAACTGTTATAAATATGGGATATAAACTTCCAGCTATTAATATACAGCATGTAACACAATTATAAATACACACACAAAATATTTTTTGTAAATAGTCACTACAACTGGAACATCTGATGAATTTAAAATTCAACTTTAACAGCCGTATGCATAGTCACCTTAGTAGCTACTAACGCGCTACTAGTGTCATATTTAGTATCCAACTAAGAAAACCGTATGCATAGTCGTTTTCCTTAGTAGGATACTAAAATAATCGGTTGCCTAGTAAAAATTTTATTTCCGATAAAGTAAACAATTTTTTTGTATTATATTTTGTCGAACATTAATTTATTGGTTTGAAGTTGGTAAATTAATTCAGTTGGTAAAAATTAAAATACTCGATTAGTACGCCGTGTATTGAAAATAAATTTTTCTTCTTCTGCATGTATTAGGTAAGTACCCGTTACGACACCATCAATCACGGGTCCTTCCATCTTTTCCATGGTCGACATGCGACATTACGCCGTCCTATAGGTTTGTACAGGATAACTACTTTGGAAGTCGTGTATCGTTCATCCTCATCAGGTGTTTTCTCCACGTTTCACAGTATTCTTCTATTTTATCGCTTAGATTGAAGATGCCCAAAGCATTTCGGATATCCGTGTTTCTCCCTGGTCTCTTCGAGTGTAGCCCATGATAGATCTTAAAAACCTCATTTCAGCGCGTTGTAATTTACTTTCCAGTTTCTTTGTCATCACTAGAGAGCGGATTTATATGCACAACATTGTGGTTTACCGGTCTTGAGGTAACACACCATAAACATTTAAGAAAAATTTGTTACTAATAGGAAACGTTTATTAGCGCTAATAAATTTTTCTTAACTAATTGTTCATGGGGTGTTACCTCAAGATCGGTTTGTTGTGCATATAATTAGAGTGGTGTCAAATAAAGAAGTAAAGGTGGAGGTAATGCGCAGAAACCAAATCTCGTACAATATTGTTTATGTTGGTGTTAATTGGTGGAATTGGGTGTCACGCAATATCTACTGCATCGGATTTTGGCTACGCCTTTTCTTCTTTATTTGACACCACTCTACGCTCTCTAGTCATCACCCTTGTCTCGCTGCCATAAGTAACTGTATTAGGTACGGACATTACCTTATAAAATTTTAGAGGAGTGGCTTTATTTTTGCATTTACTCAATTAAACCTCTCGATTTTTTCTTGTATATCTCTCTCCTAATGCAGGTCTAGCGTGCAGCCCAAAATTTTTAAGTTGCTTACTTGTTTGATAGGTGAATCTTCGAATACTATTTTAGATCGTATGATATATTCTTGTCTCAGAAACGCCATTAATTTAAAAATTAATTAATAATAAGGCTGTTTGTAAATAATAAAATAATGAAAGATATTACAAGCGTTAATAAAAGAATCGAAGAAGTTCAAATGATTCAAGATGTTCTTAATGTAAAACAGCATTATGGCTTTAAAATGATACTAGTAGCTACTAGTTAGTGGCAACTTAGTAGCTACTAAAATTTTGGTATGCATAAAGAAACTTTAGTATCATGTTAGTTAGTATCATACTAATGTATGATTTTATAAATATTTATTTGGCAACACCGCAAAATATCAGCTTATAACCTAAAAATATTAATGTGATGACGTAAGTAATTTTTTTAACCAATAATATTAGCGAAATTTGCCATTGCTATAATCAGGGACGTGCTCAAGGGGGGATGGCATGGCCTCTCCCTCCCAATATTTTAGGATGTTGGAAGAAAGTTGGCAAAATTACTCAAAATTTAGTAAAGTTGGTAAAATCCGCTAAACCCACATTAGGAAAAATAGACAATTTATTACAGAAAGTTGATAATTTTCAATTAATTAAGTTGGACAATTTTCCATCGAAAATTTGGGATTTTGGTTGGGTACCTCCCTGGCTATAATAAATCAAAGAATTTATATGATCCACATACACTTTTTATAGCTTTACAAGACACGGTATATAATATAATACTTGCAATAAAAATAAAAGAAAAAACAAATGATTTTGCCGAAGAAATTATCAGTGACTACCAATGAGGCTTTAGAAGCAATCGATCTGTAATGGACCAAATATTCACCCTGAAACAAATACAGCTGAGTTACTATGAACATAAACATAGGCGCAACTAGGGTCAAAAGTTTGTTGGTCAAAAGTATGTTACATAAAGTAGAACTATACGCGATTTTCATAGACTTCAAACAAGCATATGATATGGTAAATAGAGACAAGTTATATGCCGCAATGAGATCTTTGGCGATACCGGATAAAATTATAAGGTTAGCAAGGATGACTCTCAACAAGACCGAAAGCTATGTAAAGTCGAACAACAAGATATCTGAGAGTTTTGAGGTAAAGACCGGGTTGAGACAAGGAAAGCCTTTGTCGGCGATATTATTCAACTGGGTACTGGAAAAAATAATCCGAGATAGTGGAATAAACACAAACGGAACGATATACAATACAAACCACCAATGCCTGGCATATGCGGACGATCTTGTGATAGTTGCAAAAAGCCGACATGAACTGCAGAAAATCGTAAGAAATCTCATTAAGGCAGTGGAAAAAATGGGAATGCTGATAAATGAAACAAAAACAATATACATGGTTATGGGCGCAAAAGGCAGCGGAACTATTATAATTGAGAGAAGACTTACGGTTAAAGTAGGAGTGAAGGAATATATACGAGTAATTTTGAGAACGTGGAAAGCTTCATCTATTTGGGAACTTTAATTACAGGTAACCTCAACAACAGCACAGAAATTGACGTAAGAATAACTAGAGGAAATAACAGTGCTGCAAGCTTAGAAACAATATTACGTAACAGCAGATATCGTGAAGAACAAAGATACAAATGTACAAAACAGTGATAAGGCCGGCGGTACAATATGGTAGTGAAACGTTGACATTGAATAAAAACGACAGCGCAAAGGTAGCACGATGGGAATGAAATATTCTTAGAAGAATTTATGGTGGATGACAAATAGATGACGTATGGCGCAGGCTGGAAAATGATGAGGTTATGGGTCTTTACGGAGAGCCGAGTATAATTGAAGTAATTAAGGCCCAAAAGATCAGGTGGTTGAGGCATGCGGAAAGACAACCGAGAGAGAGAACGACCCGAAAAGTCCTAAGGCAGGGTACGATAGGTAGCAGAAGAAGACCAAGAAGAAGATGGTTAGATGCAGTGGAGGAGGACCTGAGGACAATGGGAGTAGAAGACTGGACAGTTATAGTGAGAGACCGAAAGAGATGGAGACAGATTGTTCAAGCCATGGGTCTACAAGGCCCGTAGAGCTCCATTATTATTATGGGCTACACTCGAAGAGATAGAGAGAGAAACACGGATATCCGATAGGATATGATCGGATGAGATGTCCAAAGCTTTTCGAAAATCTTTGGGCATCTTCAATCTAAGCGATAAAGTAGAAGAATACCGTGAAACGTGGAGAAAACACCTGATGAGGATGAACGATACACGACTTCCAAAGTAGTTATCCTGTACAAACCTATAGGAAGGCGTAATGTCGGAGGACCAAGGAAAAGATGGAAGGACCCGTGATTGATATTGTCGTAACGGATACTTACCTAATACATGCAGAAGAAGAAAATTTTATTTTCAATACACGGCGTACTAATCGAGTATTTTAATTTTTACCAACTGAATTAATTTACCAACTTAGAACCAATAAATTAATCTTCGACAAAATATAATACAAAAAAATTGTTTACTTTGTATTAAAAGTAAGCTTAAAATGGTCTAAAACATGCCCAAGATCGCCACTAAAATTTTTACTAGGTAACCAAAGATTTTAGTATCCTACTAAGGATAGTATCATTTTAACTCGACTATGCATACGGTTTTCTTAGTTGGATACTAAATATAACAGTACTAGCGCTATGCTAGCAACGCCCTAAAATATTGGGAGGGGGAGGCTCCCCCGGCCCCCCTTGGGCACGTCCCTGATTATAGCAATGACAAATTTTCAAATGTCGCTGATATTATTGGTTGAAAAATTGACTTACGTCATCATATTAATATTTTTAGGTTATAATCTGATATTTTGCGGTGTTGCCAAATAAATATTTATAAAATTGTACATTAGTATGATACTAACTAAAATAATAATTTTAAAAGAATTATGCATAGCAACACTTTAGTAGCTACTAACTAGTAGCTACTAAGTAACATTTTAAAAGTACGACTATGCATAAGGCTGTAAATATTTTAATTTATTATCTGTCATTCCGAAGCCCCGCCCCATTATTATTAAATTACGTTAAATGCTTGCATAATCGATCATTTTTGTTAGCTTAAATTAGCTTAGCTTAAATTAGCTTAAATTACACTAAATGCTTGCATAATCCCACCATAAGAAACACAGCCAGTTCAAGACTCGGCGTCTATTGAAAAAATTTTTAAA
Organism: Rhagonycha lutea; assembly: GCA_958510855.1. Classification (NCBI taxonomy): domain Eukaryota; kingdom Metazoa; phylum Arthropoda; class Insecta; order Coleoptera; family Cantharidae; genus Rhagonycha; species Rhagonycha lutea. The sequence continues at coordinate 33,883,614 of OY294040.1, forward strand.
TTTATATTTTGAAGCATAATTTTTTAAATTTGCTTGAGATTGGCAAACTTGTAATAAAGTTTTAATATAAAATTAAGATTTTACATTTTGCTTTTCGGTATTTTATTGAAAAGAAATAAGATTTGATTTTAATCATGATTTTAGTTAAAAAAAAATTAACCCAAACCCTGGTTTACTGTAATAAGTTGGTATTTTAACCTAAAAAAATTCGAAATGGAAGCAAAAATAAAGTTAGGTTATGGTTAAAGAGGACTATAACGAAAACATTGTTTTAAGTTTTTTATGAATATGACTGTAAAAGTTTACTATTCCTGCATAGAGCCCTAATCGCATATTGGTTCTTCTAATGGTGAGTTATCGAAAATCAGCGATGTGCATATTTTTAAATTTTGATAAAAACTCAATCGCCTAATTTTAGATTTTATGTTTCGCTTTTATTTAGTAGATAAAATATTAAACTAGAGATGATATTTTTAGGTCGTATAAAATCAAAAAAGGGCAATTATAAAATAATATAAATCTATCGTAGATATAGGTTAGTGGTTTTCGGTAATGATCCTCACCAATTAAATCAAAATAGTATATTATACACCGAGGGAGTAAAGTGCTACTTTTCGTCATGAGGGTAAAGGCTTTTTACACGAGGCGCAGCCGAGTGGAAAAATTACCCGAAGGACGAAAAGTCACTTTAATCCCGAGCGCGAATATATAGGGTGTTTTTTTAGCTGCATGAGAACTTTCAATAGGGATAACAATTGAATCAAGATTGCTATGGAAACAGTTTTTTGACATTTGTGTTTAGCAAGGTTTGGCATTTGATAATGCATAGATTGACCATTGAACAACGCTACCAAATTCGCTTCCAACCAATTGGAAGTGGATCCATTTTTTTACCTTAAAATTTTGTTCAGTGACGAGGCACATTTCTGGTTAAATGGGTATGTGAACAAACAAAATTGCCGTATATGGAGTGAGACCAATCCGGGACATTATCTTGAGACTCCATTGCATCCATTAAAATTGACTGTTTGGTGTGGAATACACGCCAACGGCATCATTGGTCCATATGTCTTTCGAAATGAGGAAGGAGCTACCGTTACGGTGAATGGTGTGAGATATCGACACATGCTCAATACATTTTTGTTTCCAAAACTTCAAGATCTAAACATTGACAACTTATGGTTCCAACAGGATGGTGCTACGTGCCACACAGCCAACGAAACCATCAATTTATTGAAAGGACAATTTGGTGACAACATTATTTCAAAACGTGGTACTATCAATTGGCCTCCAAGATCGTGTGATTTGACACCTCCAGATTATTTTCTGTGGGGGTATGTTAAATCCATGGTTTATGCTAACAAACCAACAACTCTAAAAGCATTGGAGGCTAATATTCAGCAAGCCATTTATGAAATAAAGCCAGAAATATTGGAAAAAGTGGTCAAAAATTGGACTGAACGGATGCGCTTCGTAACCATTAGTCGTGGTGGTCACATGCCGGAAGTCATGTTCAAATCATAAATGCCTTTAACTGTACTTTCATAAAAAAATTATAACCAAAACATTCCGTCAGGTTTTTAATGTTTTATTTCATTTTCAAAAAACACCCTATACTATTTTTTGCCTTTCCGAAAGCCGAAAGACAAAAAATAATTCAAAACAAATATTTGTTAGAATAAGCGAGAATTACCAAACCATATAGCCTAAAGCCAGACCTGTACATGGCATTAATGAAGTACCAACTTAAGTTGGTGGTATTTACTTTTCCTCTCGCTGTTTTACTCTTCCTCCCGCTGTTTTACTTTTTCTCCCACTGTTTTACTTTTCCTACCGCTATTTTACTTTTCCTCCCGCTAATTTACTTCCCCCCCCCCTCCTAAGAAAAGTGGCACATTGCTCCCGCAAAACTGGGAGTAAAGTGACCACTTTACTCCCGGAAGGCAAAAAATGTTATATTTATTATTATACCGGGTGACCGGCCGTCGATGTAAACATAGGAAATTAACATAGGAAATTAATTTTTCTTTAATTCCTGCTTCCCATCAGAACGGATAAGAATGAAAAAGGTATCAATTGAAAGAGTTTTATTTTCCGCATCTAAAGACACTCAACACTCTTGATGTTTTGTTCTTTAATAATGTTAAAAATGTAGAATTAAAATAAGCGATTTTTTTAAAAATCAGACCTGCTTTGGATGGTTGAACTGTCAAAACTTACGTTTAAAATTAGTTTTCAAACAAAAACAATTGCAATGAATCAAACAAGGCATCTAATATCTATTTAAAAGTGCTATTTTGTCATTTTATTTTGATTTTTTAACAATGATCAAAAAACAAACCATCAAGTGATTGGGTGTCTTTAGACGCGGAAAATAAACCTCTTTAAATTGATACTTTTTTCATTCTAATCCGTTATAATGGGAAGCAGGAATTTAAAAAAAATCTATTTCCTATGTTAATTTCCTATGTTCACATCGGCAGCCGGTCACCCGGTAGGTATATGATATTATTAAAAAAACTATAATATTTAAAAAAAAGTTAATTTGTTACAACTATTTCGATATATTAAGTAAAAATATTTAAGGCCGTGAAGATTTAATTTTCACCAATGAGATCTGACGCGTTCTCCATTTACACATTACACAAACATTATTGAAAATAATAAAGATAGTGCTTACCTTTGGATCGGCTAATATTAACTTGAGAAAATATTAAAATGATTCCAACGAAATTGTAAAATGTTAGAAACTTCACGCTTCTGTTCGGTAATATTATTTTTAAATGACTCATTATGCGTTGATCAATTTTACGGATTTCACTAAACTTATGGCTAATAATTCAAAGTAATCTTCGGATACTATAAAAAGTGCAATCTGATTATGCAAGGAGCCTACGTTAAGCTATATACGTTGAATGAATATCTACGAGTTGCGAATTGCGGTTTTATCTTAAACTGTTCCACTTCATATTGCAAAATCTTATGAGATAAACCCTCAAAGGTCTTAAAGCTAATCATACTTTAATGTGAATTCGGATTGGACGATAAATAATCATTAACCCTTCACTGCATGACTTTTTTTTGCCTTAAAAAATATATTTTGTTTATTGTGGTTTCCTGATAATATACAGGGTGAATGAGAGCACCCGTATCAGCAATTTTTTTCAAAAACGGCTAGTCGTAGAGAGTTGGGTTAAAAAAATTTATTATAAAAGCCATAATAAAGAATCGAATGGTGATATTATTATATCTCGGAAAGATCGGCATCCCGAGTAGTTTGCTCCAGAAACTCCAGAATTTTAAATGGCACCATAGGTCGAAAATGGTATCGTTAAAAAGATCTTTAAGAAATAAGCAAGTTTTGTAGGAAAAATTATTTTATTACTCCCACCCTTTTTAAGTAATATTCGATTGCATGTTATGGGTGAATGCGACCACCCGTAATATCGTTTTAACAGGTAATATTGAACTGTATAAGAACAATGAGAATTAGTTTTTTGTTTACAATTTGATCAAGTTCATAAGCAAATTCTGATTTTTGGTTAATTTAAAATTAAGATAGGTTATTTACACAGGGCATTACATATAGGTTAAGTGACCTATACCTACAACACTTTCTTGAATATTAAAGGTTTAAATAAAAAATTAGTACTTAAAAAATTAATCATTCCATTCAACATAAGTGGAGGGATCGAAACATCATCAAACCGATAACCGAAAACATTGTTTTACTTTGAATTATTTAATTTCAAAATTAAAATTTCATTTTTATTTATTATTAGTGCACTTTAACAAATTTTATATCAAAAACCCGATAGGTAGACTTATGACCTATTGTTTTTTTTACCAAAGATAATATTATGACATTTAATGTTGTTTACATTTTGAAAAATTAAAAACACAGTAATTAAATATAATTCATATATTTAAATATTTCGCAATTTTTTAATCTGTTTTGATTAAAATAGAACTGGGTTTTCCACACTGTAGCAGTAGGTACGTTATTTATTTGCAATAATAATTTTTATTTTATATCTATAAAAAACTTCTGATTTTTATTTATTTATAAATAATATTATAATAATAATAATAAATACTCATAACTGCAAAACGCCAGAACTAGAGCAAATTAAAAATTTCTGATATAAAAAAATTTACAATTTTGGGTTTGAGCGAAGGTCCGGTTTGTTGTGTTTCTTACTAATATTATGATATTTTCCGGATGTGCTTTTTTTTTTAAAAAGTGTCCATATTTTTGGAAACTAAAGCGAGAGAATGTGACGTGAGTTATCCGTTATATTGATTTCGATTTGTTCCTTTGCCTATCTATAACTTAGATACTTGAAGCCGTGTCGCTTTCCTTTGTTTTTCACTCTTTGATTGCTTTTGGATTTCATCTGTAAGATCTAGTAAGATCGAAACATGTCTTTTATTGGTAAAGTTCCCTGGTTAAAACTGTTTTATTATAGAATTATTGCATTTGCAAATTATTGCTCGTCCAATCAGTGTTCATTTTAAACTATCACATTGATAAAATATCATTAGCATAAGACCTTTGGAGTTTTATCTCATACGATTTTGCAATACGCAGTGGTACAGTTTAAAATAAAACTGCAATTCACAACTCATAGGTATTCATTTAAACTTTAGCTAAACGTAGGCTACTTACATAATCTGATTGCACTTTTTACAGTGCCCGAAGATTATTTTGAATTATTAGCCATAAGTTTAGTGAAATTCGTAAAAGTGATCAAAGCATAATGACTTTTTTAAAAATAATATTAGCTATCACAAGCGCGAAGTTTCTAACATTTTACCATCTCGTTGGAATCGTTTTAATATTCTCTCAAGTTAATATTAGCCGATCCAAAGGTAAGCAATATCTTAAGCTTAATCAATATATTTGTGTATGTGGAAATAGGGAAAATTTCTCAGAAATAATTAACACTTTTTCCTCACAAAATATTTTATTTTATTCAAATATTAGTTGAATTTTTACAAAACTTCGCAATTACACCATCAATACATCAACGCGACTTGGAAAGTTGCACGCAAGTCCTTTTCAAAACTTTTCCCCCTACCTTTTCAATTTTATATCAGGGGCGCCGCACAATCTTCACAATTTACAAAAGTATCAAAATAAAAAAGTACAACAAAACAATACGACAATAATATTTGTGAACATTCATCAAATCTTCTTCGTGCTCCCATATCGAATAATCCACTCAAAATATTTTAAATTTTATATTGTTATTTATTTCACAAGTTAAATTTACATACGAGCATTTTAAATGCATATTATTTCTGTACCAACTTTGTTTTAGATTCCGCATCTTTTGACAATAGTATAAATAATTATGATTACATATCAGATGTTATTAGAAGATACAAACGTCAAAATCTCAATAGTGGGTAAGTATTGGATTTAGACTTATTCAGTTCATAATTACGCCATAGCAAATATTCTGTTTAAGTGGATAATAATGTTACGATTATTAAATACTAATTTGTCAGTGGTGGCGTGATGTGACCGCTGAGTTACAGAGCGGAAATTCTGGGTTCAAATTGCGGCCCGTACAGAATTTCTTAGCTCGGCCTTCCAGTGGACATCCAAACACTGTTGGTGTTATCTGTACAGGATCTGATACTTGTATCGACGTCATTACCGACTTTTGAATTTGAGACTAATAATAATCATATTTATTTTAGAGTAAATTGTGAGCTTCCGTCAAATCCACTTTATGGTAGATATTCTATTTTGGGAGATTCTGTTACAAGTTACAAACCTGGCGACTTTGTTCACGAGTTCAGAGTTTTAGAAATATGTTGCTATTGGGGGTATGCTATAAATCCATTTGAACGTAATATTTCAATTTGTATAAATGCAAGCTGGAATCAATTGCCAACGGCTTGTTTCCGTAAGTGAATATCGATGCATAATAATTATATTTCAGTCCAATTATGAGTAAAATTAGTGAAAGTAGATTTACCCAGTACTTCAATGCATCCCTGTTATTATCAGTGATTTAGACCGCAATGAGAACATATTTTGCTTGCTAAACTTAGCTTTCCTTGAACTTAAAATTTTTATGAAAACAGGATTGGATAGTTCCTTGATATATTATTTCAATATTTGGCTTATAAGGATAATAAGAAGAGCCGGGATCCTACGTGATGAAACGCTATACAATAGAGGTTATCAGGTGATAACATATGCAGATGATGTGATGGTTTTGGCGAGATCTAGTGGGGTTTTGAAAGATGTTATGTTACAATTGGAGGCAAAGGCTAAAGTGCTGGGACTGAGAATCAACGAGAATAAGACCAAGTACATGAGGATGGGAGAAAAAAGTGAAGGCGAAATAGGAACTTGTTTTAGAATAGAAACAGGGGATGGGGAGCAATATAGTTTTGACGAAGTGGACAAGTTTTGTTTCCTGGGGACGATTTTGACACGACATAATGATTCCAGTAAAGAGATCAACGCAAGGATAGCAGCTGGAACCAGAAGCATAGGTTCTCTGATGTCAGTAATAAGAAACAAAAGCGTATCACGAAAGATTAAGGAAAATATATAATATAGAGCAGTAGTCCGACCGGTGGTGGTTTATGCTAGTGAGACATGGACGATGAATGGGAGAGATAGAGAAAATTTGGAGATATGGGAACGAAAGTTTCTAAGAATGATTTACGGGGGGAGGAAAGTGGAAAGCGAGTGGAAAAGGAGAACCAACGCAGAAATTTATGAGTTATTTGATGAACCTAAAATAACGGATATAGCCCGATCGCAAAGAGTTAGATGGTTAGGACATGTACTAAGGTTTCAGGAAACTAGAGTCACAAGAAAGGCAATGGAAGGAAGACTGTTGGATACAAGAAGGAGAGGACGACCAAAGAGCAGATGGCTGGATGCGGTGGAATCGGACTTGAGAATGATGGGAGTTAATGGATGGAAAGAGAAGGCACAAAGTAGACAACAATGGAGAGGGGTAGTGCAACAAGCCTTGGGGCTTCATGGCCAGTCGAGCTAATTTTTATTATTATTTGGCTTATGGTAAATTGTAATAAATTAAAACTTCCCTGGAAACTCTCTCACAATTCTTTTGTTAATTCAATTTTATTTTCTCGTATTTCATCTCACTAGAGATTTCTTTCTTGAAGAGAAGCTCCAGATATTATACAATTAATATTACAGAACTTTGTCCATCGCTTAATTCAACCGTATCAACGAGTGTTACCAGTAAATATCGTGACATTCCTTTAAATAGCTGTCATGACCCGATAGAAGAAGCAACAGCTCTTCTGTTATGCAATCCATTGTACGAAGAAGATTCTTTGCAAAAGAATTTAATTCGTACGTGTACAGCAGGCAGGTGGATTCCTGCAATATCGGAATGTCATCCAAGTGAGTATATATTTCCAAAATTTTCTAATAATGATTGCTGTATGTATATGCCATTCTATTTTAGAGTGCGGTGTGAAGCGTCCTAAAGGAAGACCCAATATAATAATTAATGGTCAAGATGCTACCATGGGAGACTACCCATGGCAAGTAGGAATCTATGATCATCAAAAAGAATTTCTATGTGGTGGGTCAATCCTAGATCGCCACATTATTTTGACTGGTATAATATTATAAGGTTTCAGTAGAAATGTGAAAAAAGTTACTAAAAATTGAATGTATTTTAGCTGCTCATTGTTTTACCAACTACGATGGTCAAGTTAAACCTGTTGAAAATTACTACATCGCTGCAGGGAAATATTATAGGGAATATGATAATAGCAGAGATGAATATGCGCAATATTCTAAAGTAAATTACATAATATTATATTTAAAACTGCGTTGTAAGTTTTTATATCCTGTAGGTGCTGCAGGTACATGTGACAGAAAGATATAGGGGCATCATAACTTCCCAAGCACATGATATAGCAATTATATTGTTAACCGATCCTTTTACTATATCGGAAGTAGTTCAACCCATTTGCATAGAACTGGACAAAGAATCACCGTCTATGCATTTATCATTAAATTCAAGTGGCATAGTAAGTTTTCCATTAGTTGTTAATTCGTGATAATAAATTATTTGTTGTGTATTGCAATAATTTTACGAATTGAAGGAATGGTTAAAAATTACTATAATACAACAATTAAAATTATATTTGAAATAATATTTTAGGTTACCGGCTGGGGTTATACCCAAGAGGGCGCTGAACTCTCGGATGTATTAAAAGAATTAGTCGTTCCTATTATCCCATTTGATAAGTGTTTTGAAGAGATAACACAGAGTTTTCGAAGATATTTGACTGGCGATAAAATATGTGCTGGTTATTTAAATAATGGTTAGTATAAAATTGTCAGTGTCATGGAACTTAAAACTTAAAAAAAGCTTTAAAAAAATTTAAAAAGAACTTAAAAATCATAAAATATAAAATTAACAATTGAATCTCATTAAAAGTTTTTCTTATTATAATGAAATTCTCTGGAAATATTTTTGAAAATGTTTGTTTGTATTTGATACAAAAATTTCATTATGTTAACATTCGGCAATAAGATTCAATTGTTAATTTATATATTGATGTGTTTGATGCCGGGATTGTATCCGCTACATTGATTGATATCGTCTCTTGCTTTCCTCTGTCCTCATGATGGTACTTGTATAAAGGTCCAAACTGTTGACACAATTGAATAGCTTGTTTTATTTATCTGTCCACCAATTTTGCAGAATCATTACTCATACCTTTTGGTTGGACAAGAGATTTATTTTCTAACCATCTTAATTTGTTTCTATAAGTTAAAATCGGCTTTTCAAATTTTACTAGGGACAGCAATATGTAATGGAGATACAGGGGGAGCTTTGGTTTTTAAAAATTTATTAGATGAACGATATTACATAGAAGGTATTCCAAGTATGTCACCAGTTTCAAAAAATTTCACATGTGACTCCAATCAATACTCTTTATATACTTCGGTTAAGAAACACATAGATTTTATTAAAGATCTTTTAGCACAACATCAAATGTAAGAATTTTTAACTCAATATTAAAGTATCCATTTAATCTACTAAACCCAACATCGGTGATTTACTATTCTATAACATTGTGAGATTGAATACTGCATACTTTTTTTAGCCCACAATCTATACAATTAGTAGCGGATGAATCAACAAGTAATGAAGATGTCAATGAAAAGTAGAAAATAATGAAAAATAACAACAATAATTTATAATATCTTATTAATATGTATTTTTATTTACTTGGCAATAAAATAAAAGTATAACTAATATTTTTATAACAAGCTTATTTTTACTAAGAGTTTAGACAACGAAATAGCAAATAAAAAACCCTGCCGATTTGTTGTCACGGGATGTTTCAACAAATGAATTAATAGAACCCATGTGTTAGGGCAGGGAGCTAAGTTTGTATTGTTTTCTTTGTTAGCAGGATTGTTGTCAGTCGTTTCATTATTGGCTTTTCCAGAACCTTTGATATTACAGGAAGCAGGCTAATAGGTCTGTAAGATGTATCCTCTTCAGGGTTCTTTCCTGGTTTTGCTATCATAATTACTTGTGCCACGTTTCATCGCAGTGGAAAGTAGCTAGAAAGTAGTTATCAGGTCGTAACCCGGCGCCTTTTTATGACCAAGACCTTTAAGTATTACTTTCTGTACTTCCTTTATTTTGAACTTCTTTATAGGAAGATCCATTTGAAGAGGCACATCCAAAAACTTGTTGATTTCTCTTTCCTCCTCTTCCCCTATTTCTAATTGGAAGGGTTCGAAGACTTTTTGTAGATGTTCCGCGAATCTTTAAGACTTTTCTTTATCATTCTTTGTTAAGTTTCCATTTTCAAGTCGAATAGGTGGAATGTGCATTTGAGGTCGTTTAATCTTCCTTGTTGCCTTCCACAACGAGTACTCTTTGTGGCCTTAGTTCCCCTTAAGCTCTCCAGGTATTCCTGTATTGCTACATTTTTTTCATCATTAACTCTTATGTTACCGAATAAAAAAACAACATATATCACCCGGATGGGGTACCCGGGTACCCCGACATAATTTTTGCGAATTTATGTTTTTTAGTACTTTTTTCGAGATTGTTAGTGTTTTGTAGGTAATATCACTTGCATTATAAAAAATAAATCACTTGTTTTTAATAAAATGATCCGTTTTTAGGTCAATAATATGCGATTTTCAATATGGGGTACCCCAACATAATTTTTGCGAATTTGTTTTTTAGTGCTTTTTTCGAGATTGTTAGTGTTTTGTAGGCATTATAAAAAATAACTCACTTGTTTTCAATAAAATCATCCGTTTTTAGGTCAATAATATTCGATTTTCAATAAGGGGTACCCCGACATAATTTTTGCGAATTTATGTTTTTTAGTGCTTTTTTCGAGAAAAAAAGTTGTGGTGTAGTGTTTTGTAGGCATTATTACTTGCATTATAAAAAATAAATCACTTGTTTTCAAGAAAATCATCCGTTTTTAGGTCAATAATATGCGATTTTCAATAAGGGGTACCCCGACAAAATTTTTGCTAATTTTTGTTTTTTAGTGCTTTTTTCGAGATTGTTAGTGTATTGTATGCATTATCACTTGCATTATAAAAAATAAATCACTTGTTTTCAAGAAAATCATCCGTTTTTAGGTCAATAATATGCGATTTTCAATAAGGGGTACCCCGACATAATTTTTGCGAATTTACGTTTTTTAGTGCTTTTTTCGAGATTGTTAGTATTTTGTAGGCATTATCACTTGCATTATAAAAAATAAATCACTTGTTTTCAATAAAATCATCTGTTTTTAGGTCAATAATATGCGATTTTCAATTAGGGGTACCCGGGTACCCCAATCGGGATTATAGGCATAGTCTGTTATAATCGCGAAAAAATTGCATTTGTAAAAATCGAAAAACTTTTAAAATTGCTTTAATTTATTTAGAACTATATTTTATAAGATGTCACAAAGTCCCAATACGCTGTGAAAAATATAAACTGAGATATACACCTGCAAAGTCAAAAAAGTACCCGGGTACCCCCTATTCGGTAACATAAGGGTTTTAATAAGATTTTTTAGTTCTTTTATTGATTTGTTGAACTTTGCTTTATCATGGGGGGATCTGGTTGTTTGCAAAATTTTTCGAAGTTTACGCTTCTCTGCAATTTTAATTTGCTATTATGCAATTTTAATTTTTACAATCGTCGAGCAAGTCTGATTTTTTCTAGATGTTTCGCATTTTGGAGTAGCTTCCCATGCTGCTTCCTGTATCATTGAAGTGAAGTTTCCTGTTGCTACTTCAAGTTCTTCTTTGGGTTTTAGAGGTATATCCAAACAAATTCGATTATTCAGGATATTTCTGAAATCGTTCCAGTCTGTTTTATTAGAGTGGTATTGTGGTGTATTGTATTCTATCCTTCGCTCGACATCTTGATAATGCTTATAACTGTCCATCACTAAATAAAAGCCTATCGATGTATTATAGTATTATTTCCCTAGCACAACGAATTGCACATCCGCGGGCAAATAATTATTATCATAGAGACTTAACGGTAGCTATTATGCGGTTCGCATATAATTTTTGTAAGAGAACAAATCTACAGGGTTGGATTCATTATTCTCCTCTTCATTGGGTCGCCAAACAAACCGTGTTTCTTTTTGTGGTTCCAAAAAGATATATGCCAATCTACAGGGCTGAATGATGCCTTCAACGAGGTGCCAAAAAGAATAAATGTGCGGTCTAACTACCGCACTATTGTCGTTAAAAAGGCATTCCTCTTTTAGGAATAAATTTGCATAAATTGCCTCAATCAAATTGACTGCTGTTGCAGACAACACTACAAAACTAAATTGGGGTACGGCCCGTTGCATGAAATCAAAATCAAACGCAACTTCGTACAAAATAACAAATTTAATTTTCATAAACTCAAATAAATTCAATAAGCAACACAGGTCGAGCATGTAAAGTTTACGAACAAACTCGTTTTGGTCGTTGATGTGTAAATGTGTTGATATGTGAATAAAAACCCTTCGCATTTACATTTAATTGCAAATCGAAAATCTTAACTTGCTCCAAGTTTTTATTATAATGTAAAATTGTGTGACAAATAAATTTTTACAAATGTGTAAAATTTGTACAAATAAATTCAAAATTGTTTATTTACCAGTTATCATACTGCACTTGTCGGAAATTGTTTGAGCACCATTGATTTCTTAGTTCCCATATCTTCCGCTCTGCACCTGTCAGACGAAATAACACCTGCACACAGTTTCCAGCTTCTGTAATTTTGTGAATCCGCCAAATAGCGACTCGAAATCTCCACAATTCTCCCAAATTATCCAAAATAAATCGATCAGCGATCGTTTAAAAAAGTGCGTGTGGGCAAATCTCAAACGATTTGAACCAAACATAAAATAAATCGTGTAACTAACCTCGAAATTGGTACGTAAATAATTCAGTTCAAATTTAACGAATTTGAATTCATCCTTCTAAACCTTTTAATTGTAGGCACGTAATCGTCGTAATTACAACTATCATTTGATCCTCATATCAATGTCGGACCAACAATTATGCACATGTGGCATACCAAATTTTCCAATGACGCCTTTACAAAAATCGCTGTAATTGGAAGATTCTACTTCCAAATCAAACTAAAATCAATCGCCCTACTTTAGACGACACTTCGCACTATCAATTATCCCGCAATCAACCCCTGGATTGCGAGTAAACCCGAAAAACTACCACTAATGGCGGACGCCACCAAAAACGCTGCTGTTGGCTTCACAGTTCAACAGCCAACTTCTTCTACCTTCTATTCTTCTCTTATTATCTCAGAACCAGCGATTTACATTTGCTACACTGTCATTCTGCCTACTAAATTTCAATATCTCTCAAATAAATTTTTGTTCAACTCGGGGATCGAACCCGCAATTCTACATCGCAAACCGGCGACTTACACTATTGCGCTAAGTTGTGTGCTTGTGTCAGTGGTAACATAAATCGACCTTAAAATAACAAAATCATGCTCTACTATGTTATAATGGATAAAACATCCCTTACTTTACAACAAGATTATTCTGTACAAAACTGGGTTTAGTTCGTTTCACCACAGTATATATACCAACTTTGTTAAAGCTCTACCCTTGAGATTTATTTATAGTTATTGCGAATGCTAAGACTATCGGAAATTTCCGTCTATGTAGAGCAAATGGTAATCTGGTTGCAGATGTATCGCCGGTATCCAATTTAATTCGGGGGATAAAAACAACATTGGCAACTTGATCGTCAGTCATAATTTTACCAGCTATTTAAGTTTAACAGTTTAATAATTTTTAGGCGTGTACCATTGCAGACGCCATCCTTAATACTTAGATTACGAATTTAGTATAGTTTTTGTTTTGCTTTGTTTTTGATTTTGTTTTGATTTTGTTTTTGTTTTGATTTCGTTTTTGTTTTGATTTTGTTTAGATTTTGTTTTTGTTTTGTTTTGTTTTGTTTTGTTTTGTTTTGTTTTGTTTCGTTTTGTTTTGTTTTTGTTTGATTTTGCTTTGCTTTGCTTAAATCCAATAGCTGTTCTCAGCGTTGCATAAAAACGTTGCATAAAAGCGTTGCATAAAAAGGTTGCATATTTTGTTTTATCTTTTTATATATTGTCGTATTTTTTTTAGCTCCAATTTTGAAGTTAATTTTGAAAATAAATAAGGTTGCTTTGAAAAGTGTTTTTATTTTAGAGATCATTAATTTGAAGAAATTATTATTTGAAATTTGAAAGTGGAATTTGTTGAATATTATTAGAAGGTCATGCGTGGCGATAAAAATTTTTGAACCAACGAGCAAGTCGCGGCGTATGTTCAGAAGATAATTCAGCGGCTCGATTAAATTGTTTTTGAGAAGTTTTCGAAGAAAAGTCGGGGCTAGGTTATTTTATGACAATATATTGCGGTGATTACCTGGGAATAAGAATGCTTAACACCGGTTAAACGCACGGTCTTGCAGGCTGTGCGCGACAAAGAGAGGATTACTCAGTTCAGGACAACTTGGGACAAAATTCATAATATGACGAAGTTAAGTTGACCTGGGCTGAGAAAAAGTAACTTTGAGAAGAGTGGTAAATGGACATGCAATTATTTCAAAGATTGCATGTTTCCACAATTAAAAGATAACAAAACGGATCGGGTATACTGTGTATAAATTAAATTAAATTGTTAAAATATAGTATAAGATATTAATGTTAATTTGTTGTCATGAAACCAGATAGGTATCCTTTATTTACGGTAGTCAACATCAAATAATGAACCTGGAAAAGTTGAATTTGGAAGTGTTGAACCCGTGTTTGGAAGAGACAAGTAATTGGTTGCATCTTGCATCATGAACGATTTGGTGGTCTGGCAATTTAAGTTTGGACAGAATCGAACCAAGTGGATGCACGTGGTAAATGATTGGACAGTTGGTTAAAGCAATAATTATTTGGATCAGCATTGGAAATTGGATGTGGTATTTGTACAAATAAATATAATTAAGTGGTTGATATGTGGACGAGAATTGGACCCAAGGTTGGTGCAACCATGGTGTAATAGCAGAGAAAAGGGGAGAGCCATTGGCGGTGTTGATGTGCAGTCTATTTGTTCCGAAGTGGATATCCCTATGTTTGGAAGACTACCGTAGAGGAGGATACCTAGGTAGATAGTTGTATAAATAATATTTGGGGATAAATTTTAATTGGTGTAAATACGGGGAATATTGTTGAATTAATAAATCGTGTCGAAATTAAATTGTAACCTTAGTGTTATTTATCATTTTGAAAGTAAAAGATCTCAACTCAAGGTTGCCAATTGATAACAACGTTCGCGGAAATTAAGACGAGCTGCAGGATTAGGGCGAACGAGTGTTGAGCATTCTTATCTCATATAAGTTGGGATTAAGGAGGTAAGTCTGTGGTCGTTCTTCGGTGACAAAAGAGCAAATCCCGGAGGACACTACAATATATAGGGTAGATTTATATTTTAATAGTATTTAGTCTTGTTTTAAAAATTTTGTAGTTATTAGAATAAAACTTACTTACAAGGGGACCTTATCAATACCCCCCTAACCGATTTGCACAATTTTTAACACACCTTTAGGCCATATTTAGTTATACATAAATTTAAAATCTCAGCTTGCACAATTGAGACAACTCGGAGAAAATCGATTTTGAAAATCCAATAAATTACATACTAATCATTCGAATACATCTCCCTTTAAGGTGGCCGATTTCTATAGGGATTATCTTCTTCTTAGTCGTATTTTTCTTATTACGATTAAGAAAGCTTCTTGACAGAAGCGTCGTGACCTTTCTGACAAAGGCTTTCATGGCAGATTAATTCTCGGTGGTTTGCCATTGCCTTCCGAGGGGAGATACGGCCAGAATAAAGTTCTTACTTTACTCGGATTCAAACCGGGTATTTAGCGTTCATAGTCAACTCGCGTGACCGCTAAGCTCCGGCCGCCTCCTAGGGATTATCTACTTAACTAAAATTTACGTTTCCACGATTACAATTGAATAATACTATTGCTACAGTTACGAAAATTTTATAGGTTGTTCCTCAAAGCTTCCCGTGTAACATATTGAAATATGAGACAATTATGTGTATTAGTTTTCGGGTAATCATGAGATTTCGCTTACGCATGCACAATACGCGTCTCCGCTGTATTTATTTAATTATCAGTGTAATAATTATCTTATACGCCTCATATTTCAATATGTTACACAGGAAGCCTTGAGCAACAACCTGTACAATTTTCGTAACTGTAGCAATAGTATTATTCAATTGTAATCGTGGTTACGTAAATTTTAGTTAAGTAGATAATCCCTATAGAAATCGGCCACCTTAAGTACATGTGTTTAGTGATCAGGTGTTCGCTCAGAGCGGGAAATTTTTCAAATTAACATGCAAAATACAGAGCGTAAACGTAAAGAATAATTCAAAAACGAGAGATATTTTAGCTATAAGATTCATATAGCACCAACAATACTAATAAGGAATATAACTGGTAAGTTTCAATGCAGAAGATAAACCCAAATTCAAATGGTTTCGACTTGAATCCTTGAACTGTTTAACCTCACTTTTTGTTACAGATATTTGTTAAAGTGAATTCTGATATGAGACGTTCCTTCCATCTAATTTCTTCTTTGAAATCGTTGAGAAATTAAAAAACTTGCAATGTTCCTTTTCAGATTGGATTTGTCGTCCATTTTTGTCGTCGTTCTTTTGGAACGTGAACCATCGCGCGCGACCCGAATATTTTTAATTCTTGATTATCTGATCTGGTGTTTCATCATGTTTAACCATTCCGCCTCGATCCAGATTTTTATATTTTAATTTTTTTTAGTTATACAAGTTGAAAGTAAAAAAAATTTTTTCGACCACAACCTCGTCAGTTAAACGGTCATAAAAAATTTTTTAGACAAAAATGTAAAAATCTGGATCGAGGCGGACTGGAAAAATTTATATTAAACTACATTTTTTTATTTCCGATGTTGTAGGTCTATAACGACACCATTGGTATATCTTCATTGGTATATAAGAGATGCTTTTTGGAGTTCAGCTGCCACGCGGCCATTTTGTAATATTTTGACTTGAAAAAATTGTTAAATGTCTTTCAAGACTTGTACAATAATGTCCCGAAACCCAAATGGATCTAAATACATTTATTTTCTCAGAAAAAATTCACTAATTTGGACTTCTTAGTTTTGCCGGCAAAGGTGTACCCTCGCCTTAAAGTCGGGTGTACACATCTCAAGGAAATGCACGCTCGATACTAACAGCTCATTGTAAGATGTTACAATTTATCTGTGTTCAATAGAAAAATTCCGTCTGTATTAAAATTGTTAGTAAGATCCCGGTTCCCTAAACTTAAAGTGGAAATTTTCAAAAAGGCACTGACGAGCTTACCAGGCAAAAAGGGTGTTCGGGAAATACAATTATTGCAATTTAATCAATGAAACAAGTTGATGTTATTGCAAACCCAGTCGCATAGAACTGTCATAAAATCTCAATGCAAAATAATCCAATAAATTCGCATGAGCGACGAGTCACAAAATGAAATTTGCCTTATTAGACAATTAACCAACTCTGGACCATCACAAATGTCGGCGAATTTCTTGTTATGTGATACATTAATCGTGCGATGTAGGGTTAAATTTATAAAATGAGTGAGATAAATTTTATAAACTTCTGCTTTACTTCACAATTTAAATTATAAAAGTTTAAAAAATAATTATTTTTATTATTTGACTTATTAGCTATGTTTGAATTAAGTGCATTTATATAAAATATTACTTAATATTCTATTTCTGAGAGCTACAGTATTTTTAATTTTTTTTTACACATTCTTTGGTAGTCTGGATTCTGGAATGGTCGTTATCTGGTGATTTTTGACTTTCACTGGTTAATATTGCTAAGTTATTGAATTTTACTGCAACGATTTGCACAAAACATTATAACTTTTATCAAAAATACAAAAAAAAGTTGAAACCATTTTTCAATAAGTTGAGTAGCTATTGAAATCTTAAACATTATACGTCAAATCTTAGTTAGTAAAAAATAAGCATGTTATAAAAATATAATAAAATTTCTATTTTATTATCATGTAAATAAAATACATAATATTAGTAGGTAAAATATAAATGTTTTAATTATAGTTACTAAATTGTAACTTGTATTATTTTATATTCAAGTTAAGGATAAATAAAAATTAAAAATTAATGTATATATACCATGACAGCTATATGGTATATATACATTCAATTTTAATTTTTATTTATCCTTAACTTGAATATAAAATAATTCAAGTTACAATTTAGTAACTATAATTAAATATTCTTACGAGTTAATAATACACATAAATATAAATGTTTTAGTCTTCTTTTATTATTTTCTACTTTCCATCTTAATTTGTTGCTTCTTCCGCTACGAATTCTATAGTTTGTGGGCTGAAAAAAAAACGCAGTAGTTAAAAATATAGTTACATTATGAAAATACTATATTTATAAAAATATTGTTATATTCTGTCCCAATTTTCCAAAACGCCGTATCTGCAGAGAGGTTAATACAGAGGAATTAGTTTGCATGTTTTTATATTATATTATATGTAGGTATTGTAAAATTAAGGGGAGAAAATGGGCGTAGCAAAAATCCCACGCAGTAGATGTGGAGGGAGAACGCGTAATACCCAATTCCACAAATTGAGACCTACATAAACTCGACTGTGCAAGTTTTCGTTACTGCACATTAGCTCCGCCCTTTTCTCTCTTATTAATTTTACTATAATATTATATACCTTACATACACGCAATCTTAGTATTGTTATATTACTTAATTATTAGTCATTTTATAATCTTTATTAATATTTAAGTTACATTAAATTGTAAGTAGGTAAGTATAAATTTTAGTTCCTTATTAAAATATATTATACAGTATAACTTTGATTGATAATTTAATAGTGGAGTATTGCAAAGTCGCATGATAACCATCGTGTGCGGACGATACATTTTAACTGGGTTGGTTAGTGCATATATGATTTTTAATAAGTTCAAGGATTTTATTTTATTTTTGGAAAAGTGTTCAATTGAATTTTTCAATTAAAATATATACAGGCACTATTAAAATCTCATGATTTTTCTATAATTACATGTAGGTAGTTGTAGTTCTCCCCTCGGAAAGCAATGGCAACCTACCGAGAGTAATATGCCAAGAGCATCCTTAAATGTTAATGATCTAAATTCTAAATGGTCCAAAATTTGATCTGTGGACTACGGGGAAGCGTAATAACCACCCCACCAACATTTAAGGATCACGACGCTTCTGTTAAGAAGCATAACGACTGTATGATGACATGTAGGTTAGCGGCTATTTTCCATGTTATATAACTTTTTAAGGTTTTGGTTTAAGATATCAACGCTTTAAGGGTTAGTTGGGGCAGTTTGTTCTTTTCGCCTATCTTATGGAAGGAAAGAACAAACACCGGTCTTGCCATATCTGTTAGTATCTCAGCGGTGATGCCATCAGAACATGTTGCTTTCCTTTTATTGTATTTATCTATTGCATATGCAATCTCTTCCCTTAAAATATATGTGGTTCATTCTCTTCAGGTAGCCATGTAATTCTGTTTCAAATATGAAAAAAATCAAAATATAAATGTATTTAAATATTATATTGTCCTCTTCCCTTACCTATAACTATTTTTCTTCCCAACAGTATCAGGAACAGGTGGAAGTGGACGCCTTCTTATACCTAGCCAGCTCAGTCGATTTTAATAAAACGATGGAAAGTACTTTTAAATTAACAAACTTTATTCTAGATGAAAAAATATGGTACTCAAATTACAAATATTAAATGTACAAGTGCACATTGGCATGAAAAATTCTTTCTCGTGAAATTTTATAACAATTTGTTCAGTCAACTTATGATCGTATAGGTCCAGGCAAAATTAGAGAAAATATTTTAAAATTAAATGTGTGAATTTTGCCTGGACCTATACGATCATAAGTTGACTGACTGCATAAAAAAAGCCCATGAGCTATGACGCTTGTGAGAGAAAAAATTTTAAAATAGTGATTTTAAGTTCTATGATAAGAATTTCTACGGTTAATAGTAACCGGCGGAGTAAAATAAAGTGCTTAAAAGTGTTAACATTGATTTCTGGAAGCTGGAAGCAAAAATTTACCACAAAATTTGGAAAACCTGTACGTAAATGGGTAAATTAATGAGCGAATTGGATCAATGATTGAAAAATTGGTGATAATCGAATCGAGAGGTTTATGCAGTAATTTCGAGACAAAATACAAGTATCAACAAGAAACAAAGATGAAAACATAAGGTAAACAAATTTTGAACATTTATAACATGTGCGGCGCAAGAACGTGAAACTTATTCAAACTTTATAACAAGTTATGTGAATAAAGTGGGGGCTAAAGCAGACATTTTTGCAACGATCATACGGTCCAACTGAAAAACGTAAACTTTATGCGTTTACAAAATTTTATTTTAAAATCAAAAAAATTAAATGAATTCGTTTGTATGTATTTGTGTAAAAATTTTTTAGATTAATATTCCTCTAGATAGATCACGGCAAAGTTAGAGAAAATATTTTAAAATTAAATGTGTGAATTTTGCCTGGACTATCATAAGTTGACTGAACAAATTGTTATAAAATTTCAAGAGAAAGAAATTTTCATGCACATTTAATATTTGTAATTTGAGTACCATCCTTTATCATGATAGAATAAAGTTTGTTAATTTAAAAGTACTTTCCAACGCTTTATTAAAATCGACTGAGCTGGCTAGTAGTGATTGCAATACCGAATACCGGTATTTTTGAGGTCCACTTCCCCTAGCCCTCCCATTTCAATTTTTAGATAAATTTTTGTGTCATTCATTTGTGCATCATTTGTGTAGGTTTGTACAAACATTTTTGTCGTTTGTGCAATCACCATTCGTGAATTATTTAAGAAACAAGTTTGGGGGCTTGGGAAATGCCATTTCCCCATCCTCCCCCCATTTCGATTTTTGTATAAACGGTGATAGCACAAGCGAAAAAAATGTTTGCACAAACCTACACAAAAGCGATGCACAAACATATGACACAAAAATTTATCAAAAAATCGAAATAGGAGGGCTAGGGGAAGTGGACCTCAAAAATACCGGTATTCGGTATTGCAATCACTACTGGCTAGGTATAAGAAGGCGTCCACTTCCACCTGTTCCTGATACTGTTGGGAAGAAAAATAGTTATAGGTAAGGGAAGAGGACAATATTATAGTCGGTTTTGAAACGTCTTGCGACGACGTTGTCCGATACCCAACTACCAACCTTGCGAATTGGCGTTTGGTTTGTTAGCATTTTACATTTTTTACCTAGACGAGGAGCAAGCCCGACGTAAAACCCCCAACCTGGAGGACCAGAGAGACGGCCAGAAAAAAGTTCTTAGTTCACCCGGATTCGAACCGGGCATTTAGCGTTCATAGTCAACTTATTCGACCACTATGCTCCGACCGTCTCTAAATGTAGTTAAATACATTTGTATTTCAAATAGTACATTTTGTCCACCCTTGATTTCATATTTGAAGCACAAAATGCAAAATATTTTGGAATTTTATACTTTAACTCTAAATATGAGATACAGTGTACACTTTACTTTGAATTTCAAACGAGAAATTCAAAGTTATCATGAGCTTTTCTTCTACTTTCATTAGAAAATACAAGTGTAGTTTGCCTACCCCTGTATATATTGTGGTATTTTGAAATAGTACAAGTTAAGTTGCGGAAAAGGAAGGAAAATTTTATTGATTCTAATTTTTTTAATCAAATGAAGTTTTAGTTAAAAGATTTAAAACAAAATATTAGCATGAACGGAGTTGTACAAAATGAGTACAATAATAACATTTTGAGCAATCAACCATGAAATATTAACAGAGAGAGCAATTATTATGAATTAGGGTGATTTATTTATTTCAATGTACAAAAATTTGTGTGGGTTCGAGAAATTTCCGTTGCGCGGTAAGAAGGCGCTGGCCAGGTTGGTTGAGTGTGCGGGAGAGAGTATCGGTCTCTTCCATTTTGAACGCGGTGCAGGAAAGACGCTAAGTTAAACGTAAAAAAGTAACGAGTGAAATTATTGCGAACAATAAATTTAATATTTCTGCTGCTAAAAGTAGCAAGCGGAAGCGAACAAAGTGTCGACAATTGTTTTGAACCGTATGCAAGAAGCTGAAAATGAAAAATGAATAATTTTTGTAAAATCCACTCATGAACGAGCAATTTGGTAAAAGGATTTGGTTGATGAATGATATTTGGTTACAAATGGAGCAGAGCCATCATCAGATCGTGGGGTGATAAAGGAGAAAATTGTAACAACATCCAATACAAGTACAGGAACCAACATAAAAACCACAAGGTAAAATTTTGAACATTTTTAATTCTACATGTGGTTCGCTATACGTGCGGAATTATCAAGAAAATATAACTCGCCGTGAGAGTAGAGTGGGGAATTTAAAGCAAATTTTCAACGAATGTACGGCCGGACCTACAAACATAAACTTTTATGCAGCGATGAAATTTAATTTGAATACCACAATTTTAAATGAATTTAATTCTTTTGTACATAATTATGTAAATTTGATTTTTAGATTAATTGATTATCTCGTTGGATCACAGCAAAATTATAGAAGAATTTTAATTGTGTGAATTTTGCCGTGATCAACGAATTTATAGGGTGATTGGAATAATTGTTTCCTTAATATCAAAAGACAAGCGTCATGCTAAAATATTCGTGTAAATTAAATAGTTGTAAATCAAACCTCCTTTCTTTTTAAAGACAAATAAATTTAGTTGATTTAAAAACAAGATTTTTCCAAAGTTTTATTGAGACGACTGAGCTAGTTAGGGTTGATAATGGGTAAACTTGTTCCTGTTCCTTATGCTGATGGAAAGCAGAGTTGAGGGAAAGTAAGAGGACAATATGTTAATTTGTCTGTGTAAAAAGGTTAATCCGTTAAATTAATAAACTGAACTATACGTGGAATTTAGAATTACTAAAAATTCAAAGAGATATTACGCAAAAACATAACTTAAAAAAGTTACGATATTCATTCGCATTTTTTGAGATTAGAAAGTGACTAACAATATTTTTTCTTTCTTAAAGTATATGATAGTACCATCTTTTACGAAGAATTTAAGCCCACCTTTGGTTTTCTAGGCCATCCCGATCGTGGGGATGGCAGATTTACCAAAAGGTTTTTTTTTTAGTAATTGTGCTATAAAATGCTAAAATGGCGATTTTTCACGGTATTTTTCTATTTTCTCGGAAAATAAATAACGAATTTTTATTCTTCTAGCCGCAGTCGATAGGGTTTTGCATTATCTATCTATAACCTTCTAATTTAACTTTCTTTTATAGGATGCTTCATTTATTCTTAAATTGCAAAAAACCGCTTTTTCGACTTTGTTTAATTTTTTAGGTTTATGTTCTACATCAGCTAGAGCGATGCAAAAAACGCTATCTTTCTTAGAATTTTTTCTTCTATACAACCCCATTTTTTGCTCCCGGGTAGTATCATTTTCGCACTTTTTCGTAGAATGACTGGACTATGGTGTGTATGCTAATCACATAAGGCATAATATAAATAATAATAACACTGCACAACAGCATTTCTGATGATTGGGTTATGTTACATAATATTAGATCAATTTTTAATGACGATTTGAAATCTGTGATTGAAATTTCTGTATCAGCTCTAGTTTAAAAAATATGACACATTTTTCTTTTTATAATAATTAAAGATAATCCTATTTTATTTCGTTCTTAAGTTGAAAAAAACTTTCTTTTATGAGACTTCCTTGCTGAATTTGAAGGCCGAGAGCTGTTCTGAATTCTCCAACAATAGTCAGCTATCATGTGCACGTTCCAGTAGCTTTGATAGCGTTCATCCATCGTACGAAGGTCCTGGTGGAATCACTCGCCCTGTTCTTCACTTAGATCCCCAAGATTGGCGGGAAAATAGTCTAGATGATTATGAAGAAAGTGTAACTTGATGTTCATGGTACATACAAGCGTTTGAAAGTTACTCATTAGTTGTTCGACGTGTTGAAAATAGTCAGAACTTTTCTTATTTCCCAAAAAATTTTGAACAAGCCAAACAAACTCATTCCATGCCTTTTTCTCAATCTTTGTCATAATGTCCGTAAAATTTCTGTCTTTTATTAACGATCTTATCTGTGGCCCGTCAGAAATGCCCGCTTTTATCTTTTCTGCAGTCAGTTTTGGGAATTTTTTTGGTAGAAAAAGGAAACAATTACCATTTTTGTCCAGACCTTTAACACATTGTTTTATGAGCCCTAATTTTATATGCAACGGGGGCAAAAGTAAACAATCATTCCAGCACTCGTAGCACTATCCTTCAAGTACAAAAACTGCCACCAGATAGCGTATTGCTTATCTTGAAACGCCTAGTAATTTTCAATTTTTTTTTAATTACTTTCGTAATTCATTGATATCTTGCTTATTACTCAAATAAATTGCACAAAAGTATATATTTTTTAAAAGAGGACATTTGGACGCAGGTCGTGTTGTTTTTATTTTTTTTAAATTCACATTTTTTTCAAATTTTTTTTTTCAAACTATTTGAATTAAAAAAAAATCAACACGACCTGCGTCCAAGTGTCCTCAATTAAAATATATTTACTTTTGTGCAATTTTTTGAGTAACAAGCAAGATATCAGTGAATTACCAAAGTGTGTTTTCCAATTCTGAGGATTCCTCTTAATAATTTTTAAGTTAGCAGCAAATTAACACGGTAACTAAGTGAATTTTTAGTGACAGCTGTAACTCCTAAACTAAAGCTGTTAGAAAAGAAAGGAAGGTATATTTAGAATCAGCGACGTCAAATTAGTAAATATCATGTGATAAAAGTTTTTCATCAGACAAAAAGTGCAATTTTGTTGTGCAGTGATAATTAATAGATAAATAAGTCCCGTTTCGTTTCTATTATGGCCAGTCCGAGCGCTTCGATTGGTTTTCGTATCTCTCTCCACCCATGCACATAGCGAATAAACGGTTTGGGCAACCAATCACGATAAGATAAGCTATGTTGTCTTAGCACAATAATCGTCAAATATCAGTTTCGTAACTTGAATGCTCAGCTTACTGAGCAACTCGTGACGTTAAAGTTGGTAATTTAACTTTGGGCTTTGGGGGAAAGGCGAGCGCACCTTATGCGTCGCTAGCGGTGAACGTGCTAACATACTACATACAATGATTTTATGTGATTAAATATATTAGTGATATACAGGGTGAATGCGACCACCCGTATCAGTCATTTTTTTCAAAAACGGTAAGTCGTAGAGAGTTGGGTCAAAAAAATTTATAATAAAAGCCATAATAAGGAATCGAATGGTGATATTATTATTTCTGAGAAAGGTCGTCATCCCGAGTAGTTTGCTCCAGAAACTCCAGAACTCCAGAATTTTAAATGGCACCATAGGTCGAAAATGGAATCGTTGAAAATATCTTGCAAAAATAAGCAAGTTTTGTAGGAAAAATTATTTTATTACTCCCTCCCCTTTTCCGTAATATTCGATTGCATATGGGTGAATGAGACTACCATTACTTAAAATGGGTGGGAGTAATAAAATAATTTTTCCCACAAAACTTGCTTATTTCTTAAAGATATTTTCAACAATACCACTTTCGACCTATAAAATTTAAAATTCTGGAGTTCTGGAGTTTCTGGACCAAACTACTCCGGATGACGACCTTTCCGAGAAATAATAATATCATTATTCGATTCCTTATTACGGCTTTTATAATAAATTATTTAGACCCAACTCTCTACGACCTACCGTTTTTGAAAAAAAAGACTGATACGGGTGGTCTCATTCACCC
Source organism: Rhagonycha lutea (assembly GCA_958510855.1). Taxonomy (NCBI): domain Eukaryota; kingdom Metazoa; phylum Arthropoda; class Insecta; order Coleoptera; family Cantharidae; genus Rhagonycha; species Rhagonycha lutea. The sequence goes on from OY294040.1 coordinate 33,909,025, forward strand.
ATATGCAATCGAATATTACTGAAAAGGGGAGGGAGTAATAAAATAATTTTTCCTACAAAACTTGCTTGTTTTTGCAAGATCTTTTCAACGATACCAATTTCGACCTATGGTGCCATTTAAAATTCTGGAGTTCTGGAGTTTCTGGAGCAAACTACTCGGGACGCCGACCTTTCCGAGAAATAATAATATCAACATTCGATTCTTTATTATGGCTTTTATAATAAATTTTTTTAACTCAACTCTCTACGACTAGCCGTTTTTGAAAAAAATTGCTGATACGGGTGCTCTCATTCACCCTGTATTTGTTATGATTAGAGTCCGGATAAAAAAGCATAAAAAATGAGAAAAAAAGTGCTTAAAAAAGCACCAAATAATAATAAAAAAAGCATCAACTTTGTCAAAAAAAGCACAAAATTTATTTAATAAAAGCATAAACAAAGTAGAGTAGAATGGGGTCAAATAGGTATGGGGGCATAGTAGGTCATTGGCTTTGACGTCGCCATTTTATTACATAGGCCGCCCGTTTTGCGTGAATTAGATACATAGTGGCGAAAAACGTTCACGGCAAAATTTTGGCTGTCGCCATGCATCTGTCAGTTTAGTTATGGTGTCATTCATTTTGACGCGTGTTCTTCTGTGAAAAAGAATTGTTTTCTCTCTGAAATGCAGTGCATTAAATTAACGCAAATAATTGTCAAGTGAGTTTATTTTTATGTAGAATTTGACGCTGAACACGAATATTGTGTTGGTTCTTCGATATTTTTGATTTTGAAAAAAATACAGACCCCAACATGAAACATGTGCTTGGGGGCAACATAGGTCACTATTTTTAACGCTCACGGAAATTTTTTTTTTTTTTAATTTTTCGGAAGATGATATCATGCCGGCATCGTAACCTGATCAAGAGGCTGGTCGTCCATCTATCAAATCTCGACCCGAAAAATTGCAATTGAAGACACGGCCGTTTCCCAAAGCTCCACTGCTCTAACCATCGCATTATTATTAGTGTTACTAATTTTTATAACATCAGGAGTATTCATACTCTTCAAATAAAAGCATTAGAGCTAATTTTTTACATGTGCTTGTAGTTTTATTTCACCTCGAAATATCGTGACCTATCATACCCCCAAATTTTTAAAATATCAAAAAAATTCAAAAATTCAATACCTTCACCTTATCGAATGTAGCTTTCAAAATATTTATGCTAGACATAAAGTTAGTATGGCGAAAATGTTGCCAGATAAATAACCTTTCCAACGAATGCTTATTTTTCGAAATCGGTGCAAAAACACCGTCGCAATAAGGGCTCTTCAAAAAAAACCTACCTACTTGACCCCACTCTACTCTACCTATTAATTTAATTATTGAAACAATTAAAATTTTTTCCAAATTTTCTTTAGTAAAATTCATCCTTCTGTCACTTAATAGATTTTTGTAGGCAGAAAAACTTCTTTCGACATCTACACTAGTAAATAGGTGCAAATAGTTCAATAGTTTCTCCAGCTATTGTTTTATCTACAGGGTGTCCCCGCACTCACTTTACATAACTTAGGTGGTGATAGAGGACACTTTTCTAAGAACAATATTTAACAAAAATTTTTTTCTAAATTCAAACCCTCGAGAATTAGGCCTCTTTAAAGCATTTTTTTTAAGTTCCACCTTCACGTGGCCATAGCCCCGAAAATATTGATTTTTCAGTAAAAATGGTTTATTGCTTTTTTAAAGAGCGTGAAATAATCTACAAACTAGATTTAAACCTTTTATTGTCTAAAATCAACGGCTTTCGAGTTATAAATTAAAGTAAGTTAAAAAATGTCGAAAAATTTGAGCTTTCTTTTTTCTTGTTTTTTTTCAAAACCCTGTATCTTTTAAACGAAAAATTTTACAAAAAATCTGACGCCCCATTCCGGATAGGAAATTTAACGGACTACAACTTTTGTCTAGTAAAAATTTTTGAGAAACCAATCCATTTCACAGAAAATCAGAAAATAATTAACAAGGCAGCCACAAAACCAAAAATTAAATTCACAAAATTTTTATTTTTTTTTTTAAATTATTTTATTAATTGATTTTAAACTATTAGATTATTTAAGTAAATGTTGAAAATGACCACCCTCATTTTCAATACACAGTCGAGGTCGTTTTAAAATATACTTTATAGTATTATTTATAAAATTTCCTTTTTTGTTAAGAGCCATTATAGCAGGGGTGGTCAACAAAGTCGAGGGATTGACCGGTCAATCACGAGACCAATTTTGGTCAATCGGTGAGTGTGAAAAGTGTCAAAAATTCGAATTTTTGCGATTAAAAGTGTCGAAAAATCGATTTTTTTCGACAAACATCTTTTAAAACAATCACGACTGTGTATTGATAATGAGGGTGGTCATTTTCAACAATTACTTTATTAATGTAATAATTTTTTAAAAATAATAAAAATTTTGTGAATTTAATGTTATGGTTTGTAGCTGTCTTTTTTGTTACTTTCTGATTTTCTGTGAAATGGATTGGTTTTTCAAAAATTTTTACTAGACAAAAGTTGTAGTCCGTTAAATTTCCTATCCGGAATGGGGCGTCAGATTTTTTGTAAAATTTTTCGTTTAAAAGATACAGGGTTTTGAAAAAAGCCAAAAAAAAAGAAAGCTCAAATTTTTCGACATTTTTTAACTTACTTTAATTCATAACTCGAAAGCCGTTGATTTTAGACAATAAAAGGTTGGAATCTAGTTTGTAAATTATTTCACGCTTTTTAAAAATGCACTAAACCATTTTTACTGAAAAATCAATATTTTCGGAGCTATGGCCACGTGAAAGTGGAAATTAAAAAAAATGCTTCAAAGAGGCCTAACTCTCGAGGGTTTTAATTTAGAAACAATTTTTTGTTAAATATTGTTCTTAGAAAAGTGTCCTCTATCACCACCTAAGTTATGTAAAGTGAGTGCGGGGACACCCTGTATATTATTTAAGATTTTTAATTCTTCATTTTTCTCTAACACATCTTTCAATTTCTTTTTTAGGTTGTCGCATTTGCTGCGTTTTGAAAGATTTTATAGCATCAGTAACAAAGTTACAGTGGCATTTAATAAACGGTAAATTTGCTTTAAGTTCTGGATTCTTTAATACATTTTGGCAATCTTTTATAGATTTGCTATCGGAATTTTCTAATTCATAAGTAACATTTTTAAAATTTTCAAAATTTTCTGCATTTTAAAAGAGAAAGATGCATTTAAAAGATTAAACTTTGAAGTATTTTGTAAAATAAGCATTAATGAAGCATATAAAACTGGATACCAAATGACTTCTTTTCAGTTAAAACACAAAATTTTTCTAAAAATTTTCAGCTACTTCGAATTTTCAGAAAAAGCATAATAGCTACAAATCCGGACTCGTTATGATCAATTCATAATGATATAGAACAGTAAATCAACTTTGTTGGGTTTAGTAGATTAAATTAGTATTATTATAATAATTATAAGACTTAAAATTACTTACATTTTATGTTGTTCTAAGTAGTTTTTAATAAAGTCAATGTGTTCCTTAATCGAAGTATATAGGGAGTATTGATTGGAGTCGCATTCGAGTGCTACTGTAGTTGCGGACACACTTACAATACCTTCTACGTAATATCGTTCAGTTAATATATTTTTCAAAACCAAAGATCCTCCACCATCTCCACTGCATATTGATGTTCCTATTAAAATTTGAAATGTCGGTTTCAACTAATAGAAACAAATTATTATGGCTAAACAATAAATCTCTTGTCCCACCGAAATGTATGAATAATAATAATCGTTCTGGAAATATAGATGGTCAGATAAATAAAACAAGTTATTTAATTTTGTCAAAAGGTTTGAACTTTATACAAGGACCATCATCAGCACAGCTGAAGAAAAAGAAGAATATGTTTTACATAACAATAAATATACCGGCTAACAATCAGGGTCCCGTTCGTAGCACATCATACACGTAAAGATATAAAACTAACGATTGAATCTCATTAAACAATAATAATAAATTAATATAATGAAAATTTTGTTTCAAATAACGATTTTAGGATGTTTGATTCGACGACTAACGACTGACGATTAATCCCTGGACGATTCAATATTCATTATTATAAGCAAAAATTATAAATTTATTTATTGACCTCTGGATCTCTCTTAATTTTACGGATCCAAGATGTGACGTGGTTGGACAAATTAAAAATATCCCTTAGGGCCGTCTAACTCAGCAAAGTGTCTAACTGGGACGGGGATGGAACTCTCTTTTTTTTATATATGCCAGGTGTGACGTGGTTGCATTGTCAAAATTGACACCCCACGCCCTCCGCTCCGGTCTCCTCTACTCCGAGTCGTTTTGACTAACGCTTTACTGATTAAAAATATCCCCTAGGACCGTCCATTCGGCAAAGTATGCTACTGGGAACGGTGTACCGTCAATTCATTGCGGGCAATTCATCGCCTAAATCCTAAAATAATTCATCGCGTTCTATTTATCGCAATTGATCTACTATTGATCACAATTTTTGGTACCCCCTCAAGAACGCCCACACTGAAACTATTTAATTTTAAGAATTTTGATTTTCTTCGAGGTATAGCTCATAATTTCCAGCTACAAATATAAAATTACTTATTTTATTTATAGTACCTACTTATGTATACCTGTATATAATTTATCTCTATAATTAATAAATATTTTTATCAAAAAAAAAAAAAATTATTTTACTCTGGTAGGTGTAAGAGGTGCTCGATATAGGCGAGTTAAAGGGGGGGGGGTAATTTTTGTGTGCAAATATAGCATAATACGGTAATTAAAATTTTATTAAAATTATTTATTATTGAAAATTAAAAAATAATTCAAGTTTTAAAAAGGTGTTTATTTGCGAATATTAAGTTAATTGATTCTTCATAATATCGCCATTAAGAACTACTAATACCAGACCAGACCAGCTTGAACCCACTCCCCCCCCTAGTTGCGCCTATGGTTTTCGCACACTTAGGCGACCTTAGCTTCCGATCGATCACGAAGACGATTAATTTGTTGCTTTACTGTTTGTTATTTTCGGCGGCAATTTCAAGAGTGCCACCTGTTGCCTTAAAGCGTATACTAACGAAGCTATCAAAAGGTTAAGTGTGCTGGCACCTTCATTACCGATGATTTATTTTAAGCGATGAACTGTCGCGCGCGATGAATTGACGCGCGATGAATTGACGTAAATTCACTGCGAACTAGGATTATTAAAAAATATTGAAAGGTTCATTTTTGGCATCTTGTTGAAAATTTTCTTGTGAATTTTGGTGTTCTATCACGACTTCAACATGAAAAACTACGGCTTAATGAATCAGAATTATCGTAGTTTCCTATCTATATACATACTGAATATGTCAATCAAATGTCAATTTCAAAGGAATTCGTTAGAAATAGAATTCGAAATATCGTGTCCACCAGTAGTTGTTTTGCCTAGACACAGCTAAGTTCCCGTATATTTCAGCAATGAGCGAAAATTTCGGGTTGAAAAAGTTGTAAAGTGTGCTCAAAATATGATTAAATATGTGGTGAAACAGTTGCATGTTTATTTATTAATTGATAAATTTTAATAATGTACGAATTAAAGGAATTAAATTAGTAGAGTAGCATGGACAGAAGTGAGCACCACTTTGGTTTCAGGCTATAGAATGTTCAAAAATTAATATTTATGAACAGTAATTGCGTCTATTTGTAGAGAGAGGGGTTATCTAACTTTCGGCACACACATATAATAAAATTTTTAATTTTAACATATTGTTTTACAGCGTTAAGTAAAAAAAGGGAAATTTGCGATTTCACGATTTTGCAGACAGAAGTGAGCCACCTAAGTTTTTCAGCTAAAATAAGTAAAAGGATCAAGCACTATGATTTATTATGTTAAATAATTAATTTTTCAAATAAATCTTATTATAAAAACCAATTTTCATGTGTTATATTGCTTATTATAATATTGCCTCAAAACTACACAAAAAGTGAAAAAAATGTGAAGAAAAGGCCAAAAAAATTATTCCTTGTTGTCCAATCTAGATCAGAGTCACAAAATAAAACAAACAAAAAAACAAAAAAAAAAGGAACGCAATGCAGTGGCCCACAGTGATCCACAATCATAATTTGATGCAAAATAACGTGGGCGAGAACACCACGCGAGAATATGCTAAATTTTCTTGAAATTTTTGAAGGTTAGGTCTAATACTATAATAAGGGCTATTTGCCCGATTGAATTCGATGAAGAACTTATGCAAATCACGATAACTTTCACAATGAGAAAAAAGAAAAACGTAAATATTTTTTACATTAATTGCTGGAGAACACAAATGTACGTTTTCACGCTTCAATACCTACTGAAAAGTGAGGTCTTATTGAAAAACGAAAACAAAAAATTTGGTTGGCAGATATGTCACTTGCGTCAACAAAAATAGCGGGTGGCCCACTTCGCACGGTGGCTCACTTCTGTCGATGCTACTCTACCTATTATATTTAAGCTTTCAGGTGCAATGCACCCTTCGTCAGAAAATACATAATAATCGATTAATTTATTATCAAGAATTAACAACTAGCCAATTTTAATTATGCTTATTTAGTTCGACAAAAAAATTCCCGAAGAAAAAGAAAAACAAGGCGCCATTACTTGGGATGACTGCATTAAGCAAGACACACTCCGAATTTGGTTATGTTATCATTAGAATGACCTAATGATAAAATACCACTATAACGACTATTTTGATACAAATACTAACCGTTATTTAAATAACCAGCACATATCTTATCGGCAGTAATATATCTTTGAAATGACTTTGGTACTTCTTCAAAGCACTTATCAAACGGGATGATAGGAACGACTAATTCTTTTAATACATCCGAGATTTCACCGTCTTCTTGGGTATGACCCCAGCCGGTAATCTAAAATATTATTTCAAATATATTTTAATTAATTTGAAAATGGAAAACTTACTATGCCACTAGAATTTAATGATAAATGCATAAACGGTGATTCCTTGTTCAGTTGTATGCAAACGGGTTGTACTACTTCCGATATAGTAAATGGATCGGTTAATAGGATCATTGCTATATCATTAGCGTAGGTAATTTGTAAGCCCCTATATCTTTTTGGCACATATATCTGCAGTACCTATAAAACGTACCTTAACAATAACAACGCAGTTTTAAATATATTATGTATTTTACTTTAGAGTATTGCGCAAATTCATCGCGGTCATCTTCGTATTGGCTATAATATTTCCCTGCAGCGATTAGATAATTTTCAAAAGGTCTAACTTGACCATCGTAGTTGGTAAAACAATCAGCAACTAAAATACATTCAATTTTTAATAAATTGTATCACATTTTTACTAATACTTCATATTATACCAGTCAAAACAATGTGACGATCTAGAATTGACCCGCCACATATAAATTCTCTTTGCTGATTATAGATTCCAACTTGCCATGGGTAGTCTCCCATGGTAGCATTTTGACCATTAATTATATTGAGTCTTCCTTTAGGACGTTTCACACCGCACACTGAAATAGAATGGAATATTATATCTAATTGTTATTAGAAAATTTTGGATAGATATGCTCACTTGCATGACATTCCGATATAGCAGGAATCCAGCTGCCTGCCGTACACGTACGAATTACATTATTTTGCAAAGCATCTTCGTAAAATGGATTGCATAACAGAAGAGCTGTAGTTTCTTCTATCGGATTCTGACAGCTATTTAAATGTACGTTAAGGTATTTACAGGTAACACTCGTTGATGCGGTGGAATTAAGTGAAGGACAAGTTCCTGTAATATTAATTTTGTAATATCTGGAGCTTATTATCAAAATGGAAATAATATTCAATTCAGTGCAAAACATAATGTGATTGTAAGATGTAATTTTAGTATCAAATAGTAGATATAAAATTTATCTTTCTCAAGAGGAAGAACGACGACGGCGAAGAACAAAAGAAATCGCAGGTTTTTTCAAAGGAAAGCGTCTTACAGTTCCTAAGGGACGCACCTACGAAATTATTCCTTGCGAAGGAAAGTCATTTACAGAAACTACAATATTTGACGTATTTTTAACCTTTTTTTATTTCTAGATCGTACTTATCATTGGGATTGCTGGAGCCTGCAGGTCGGACGAGCTACTGAATCTGCAAGCCGCAGATGTTAGGGATTTGGACGAAGACACCATATTGGTGAAAGTCAAGAACACAAAAACTTCGATCGATCGAAAACGTTCGTGATTAAAAACGCGGAGAATCAATCTGTCGATTACTTGGCCTTGCTTCGGGAGTACATCGAGGCGCGGAAGCACACAGGTGAGGCGCGATTCTTTGTCCAGTACAGGGATAGGGAGTGTACCAAGCAGGTAGTTGGAAAAAACTCCCTGGCAGCCGTACCGAAAAAAGTCGCGTCGCATCTTGGGCTTCCAGAACCGCACACTTACACCGGTCACTGCTTTAGGCGGACATCCGCATCATTGCTTGCCGACGCGGGAGCCTCTTTGGATGTGCTGAATCGGACGTATGTGGACTGCACCGATGGAAAGAAATTAATCCTTTTTTTGGGGGTTTTGACCGAGGGTCATATGTAGATTGCATCGATGGTCAGATGTAGATTGCACCGATCCCCACATGTGGATTGCACCGATATAAATACTTAATCCCTTTAAGTAAAAGACTTGCCAGTAAGCTTGTAAGGCTTACCCGTAATGTTTTTTTTACTGAAAATGAAACAAGGACGTATACAGGAAGTCGCAGTTGCTCCAAACGCTATTGAAAAACTTAAAAAAACACTAAAGGTGCCCAAAATATTTAATTTTATTTTAATTTATTGTTTATTGAGAAAAATTCGAATTTTTATAAATTGGATACTGGTAATTGTTTTGTCAGAATACAAGTCGATCATATGTTGTAATTTGGTTTGTTTACGAACTGTAATGGCATTTAGTTCAGGATCTAGGGGGGGGGGGGGCTAACCAGGGCACCTGTCCCGCGAGGCAATTCAAAGGAGCACCAAATTAAAAATTATATTTCGTGAGATTTGTGATATCTTTAAACTCAAATGCTGGAGGAAAGGGGCGCCAATATCAAGAAAGGGGCGCCAATGTCAAGCTCTTGCCCCGGTTCGGAAAAATCATAAATCTCGGGCTGACGGCATTAACTGTGCCAATACTGCTTATTCTTAGGTATGTTTTAGTTTGCATCATTTTTAATATCTCCAAAATGGTGTAAATCGGTGGGTGGAGTTATAAAAATGAGAACTAAATACGTTGATGTGCGTACTGCTCAGAGCTTTGATGGAAAAAGTGAATCTGCATCAATATAGCTTCGAAATACTACATAATAGGAATATGTGTTCAGTCGTGCATCGTCTGGCATTATCGATATTAAATCTTCACTATAAGCGGCATCAACTTCGTTTGGATGTAAATATTGCAAACCAAACGAGAAGAGCAATCATTGACCAATTTCGGAAAGATCGTCTTAATATTATAAGTTCAATATTTTCCCAAACATGTAAATGCTTGCATGAATAGCAAGTTCAAAATCAACGGTTGCTGTTATTGGTTTAAAAAGTAAATCATCACGAGGCCAATTTTGTTCGATCGGTGAGTTGGAAAAAATGTCAAAATATCGAATTTCTGCGATTGAAAGTGTCGAAAAATCAACTTTTTTCGATTTTTTCTTGACAAACATCTTTTAAAACAATCACAACAATGTATTGAAAATGAGGGTGGTCATTTTTAACATTTACTTAAATAATGTATAATAGTTTAATATTAATTATTAATAAAATAATTTTTCAACAAAATTTTGTGAATTTAATTTTTTGTTTTGTAGCTACCTTGTTTATTATAGCCTTTATTATTTTCGGATTTTCTGTGAAATGGATTGGTTTCTCAAAATTTTTACTAGACAAAAGTTGTAGTCCGTTAAATTTTCTATCCGGAATGGGGCATCAGAATTTTTGTAAAATGTTTCGTTTAAAAGATACAGGGTTTTGAAAAAAAAAAAACAAGAAAACAGAAAGCTCAAATTTGTTGACATTTTTTAACTTACTTTAATTCATAACTCGAACGCCGTTGATTTTAGACAATAAAAGATGTTAATCTAGTTTGTAGATTATTTCACGTTATTTAAAAAAGCACTAAACCATTTTTACCGAAAAATCAATATTTTCGGGGCTATGGCCACGTGAAGATGGAAATTAAAAAATATGCTTTAAAGAGGCCTAACTTTCGAGGGTTTGAATTTAGAAAAAAAGTTTTGTTAAGTATTGTTCTTAGAAAAGTGTCCTCCTCTATCACCTCCGAAGTTATGTAAAGTGAGTGCGGGGACACCCTGTGGTGATATTTCCACATTGAAGGGGGTAAGCAAGCAAATAAGAGAGTAATTTGATTTTATTTAATTTTTAATTCAGTAGTCAGTTGATGTGACTGACAAGAAAGTGAAATTTGCATCAGAAACAAAAAACCATCACATGTAACGAGTTAATTACACATGAAACACAGTTTTGAGTTTATTTGTGAGATACAGAATTTTTATAACATCCTGTAAGTAGTTTTTGATTTTGATAACAACCACAGTTTTCTGTAAAACAAAAGGTGAAAGTGTTAATATCAGTTTGGTGCGCGAGCAATTTACAACGTTGTGTTACCTGCTAGAAAGACCATTTTAGTTACCAGCAACAAGATTCCCACCACAAAATCAAATTTTGGAAAGGGGGACAGAAATCAGAGAGCAGTTCCCGAGTGAAGCTCAAGTAGAGAGGAGTTCTTAAGTGACCTCCAAGCGGAGAAGAGTTCCTTGGTGAAACTCAAGCTGAGTGCACGTGGAGTTCTTGGGGAGACGTCGATTGAGAAAGTGTGTAAATTTCTCGATAAAATCCCAATTAAGGAACTCAACTGCGATTCTTTGGTACAAAAATCCAAAGCATTAATTTACTTGATTAAGCGAAAGTAAATGAATAGTGGAGTCGTAAAATTACGAAAATTCCGGTAGTTGATAAAGAAATTGTGTATCGTGAACGTGGCGAATCGGAAATCAACTTCACATTTGGTGACGTGTTTGTGTTTGGAGTGCTGGCGGACGTGTGGAACATTCACAGCTTTGGACAGGTTGAAACAGCTGGCGACTACTGGCGGGAATTTCGACGCATGCATCTGGCAACACACGAAGTTTAATGGAATGTAACAAATGTGCAACAAGGTACAAGATTTATTTTTTATTTTTAATGAATCTAAATTCTGAATCAACGATTTGTGTTGATTTTAGATTGATTAAAGGACTTTATTAAATTTGATAATTATAATTTGTTTACATGAATATACCAATAATGAAATATCCAAATTTAGTTCCTAAAATCGAGGATTTAAATGTGATTTGGATGTTTTAATTATTACACCTGAAATAACACATTGGTTTTAGACAAAATTATTGTCCAAATTGATTTGATGCAAAATTTTACTATTGATTTCTTTTATCACTTAATAAATTATGTCTACAACAAATTGCCCTCTTATTTCGTCTACTGAATCCACTGACTCTGAGCAAGAGAAAAACTCTACTCCGATAATACACTAGTTTTGGGGGCCTTCTGAAGTGAAAATCCATTTAAGGGATAAAAATCATAACAATATTATATTAAATATATTTTGGGTTATTAACTTGTTAAAATAATATGTTAAGTTACTAAAATAAATTAACAAATTTGTCATGGTTTATAGTTTTTTATTTACAGATTCTAATTCTTTATAACTTGAAAACAATAATTTGTACATTTTAGTAACTTAATATAAAATAATTTTCTGATAACTGATAAGTTACTAAAATGTAACAATTATTTTTTTCAAGTTATAAAGAATTAGAACCTGCAATTGAAAAACTATACATTTTAACAAGTTAATAACCCAAAATATATTGTAGTACTTATTTTGAAATCCTGATTGATTTTAGATTCATGATGAGAAAAGAAGGAGAGGATTTAATTGATTTTAAAATTTTATAATAATTGTTTTAAAACTTAACAGTAGCAAACAAGGACAAAAGTGCATGAGTACTTAAGGTTGGAACATCAACTCCACATGGAAAGAATTCTAGATGTTGTTTTAAATTGTTAAATGTGTAATTAGAATTAATATAAGTTTGGGTGGTATATTTGGAGTTTGAATTCAAATATTCAAAAGAGTGCGATATTATACCGCAGGGAGTGCATTAAAAATAAAGTTTCGGTTGGTACCTAGAGGAAGAAGGGGAAACGCTCTCTTGAAATCGAGGTGAAGAGTCGCAAATGTAGAGCGTGGTAATGAATTTACAAAATGTTATAAAAGGTGCGAAAAATTAGTGCGAAACAGAGTTAATATTACTCTAAAAGACGTGTAGGATGACTAAAGATTGTTTTCGAATCGTGAAAACAGCAATATTGGGAAATATCTGTTCCTGAAAAACACTACGTTGTTTGCACCCTTCCACCTTATCGTATTATATAAAAAATTAGATAACACCACAACTGATCCAAAGTATCAATAGAACCTTTTTTGTTAACTTACTATGCGAATATGTTAGCACTTATCACTAACCACAATTGATTTGATCGTGAGACGATCATTGCCTTGCAGCTAACGCGATCGACTGCGAATGCGGGGTACCTGGTACAAACCCGGGACGGGTAATATACTTTCTTATAATTTAGTATGGGCAATTCTAAATTTTTTTAATGCTAATCCAACTTCTGTGGCAAATATTTATTAGGTATAGTCCATCGTATTGTATGATAATTTTATTACAAAAGGTACTTACGTAAACAACGTAGTGATAGCGAAGGACTCCATTTACCATTCACACAGGTGGTGTGCAAGTTTGAAAACACATTTGGTTTATATCCCGGATCACAAACTATTTCTAATGTGCTATATTGTTGAACATCATCTCCAGGTGTTTTATATGCATTTCCTGAATCGCTAAGGATTGTATATCTTCTTACATGGGGTCCATAATTAGGAATTTGACAGTTTATACTAAAATAACAAAATAAGTAAATTGTGATTGAAAGTATTTTTTAATGTAATTGTAACAACTCGTCAAAGAAGATATGATTGTGGTCCATACTATCAGAATTGCACAGGTATCAATTGTTTACGCCACTTAGGTCACTTATCTATACTTCTAATTTAATCTAAATAGTCATCCTCCAATTTTGTAAAAGAAATAATCGAGGCTATTGGTCATTAGCTCATTATAGCTATTGGGATATTAGGTGATCGGAAATTATTTAGGAAGCATTTGAAGTTAGTATAAGTAACGGAAAAAAAACTTTGCATAAATGACTGCTAGGTATCTATCTGGTACTATCCAGTCATTTTTTTACTTTTGATTTCGGTTCGAGGTCTTCAGTTACTTTACTTAAATTGTGACCTAAAGTGACGAGTGAAGTAGGCCTTCGACATATTTAATAAGTAACTTTATCGTGCATCGATAAATTTATAATAGAAGTTTCACTTCAAATACAAAACACAAGTAACACATTTGAATATTTTTCAGTAAATTTTACCTAAACATGTAATTTTTACGTAAGTTTTACATTATTTTCTAACCTATAAGTTTATTTGTTTACTAGGTGAATATATAGGTAAAGTTGACGTAATTTTACTTTCATTTTTCGACTACAAAGGTTATTTTACTTCGAAGTAATTCTTGGTAAATTTTGTAGGTTAAATTTACTTAATAATTTACCTAATATGCACATTTAGGTAAAATTTACGTTTAAGTAAAAATACAGGTAAATTTTACCAACATTTAACCTAAACTTGACATAATAAGTAAAATTTACCTATATATATAATATAGGTAAAATCAAATACTTTACTTTACAATATTGTACTCTTGCAAATTCTATTGTTATTTTCGGCGACATTTTTAAGGGTGCCACCTATTGGCTTAAGACGTGTACTAACGAAACTGTCGAGATTTGGTGGGTGATAATTAGTAATTTACTATAATTTACAGTACGATTTTAACCGTATTGGTTATAATTAGAGTTTTTATTTAAATTATTATTTAAACAAAGCCCTATACCCTTAATAAATCAACATAACCTTCGTCAAGTAGCGTTAATTCACGGTTCCAGCCGCTAGTGGCGCTGCGATTTTGTGTCGCCGAAAATGTGCATGAGTTTCCCGTATTGTAAAGTAAAGTATTTGGTAAAATGTGCTGTTGGTCTATTATTGTTTATTTATTACTTGCAGGTAAATTAGTACTTTAGGACCTTAGTATAGGTATAATTTACGTCAGTTTTACCAATAAATTTACATGTAAGTAATTTTACTAATTGGTAAGTTAAAATTACCAATAAATATGCCTAATAAGTAAATTTTAATTGCTGTTAAAAAAAGTTACTTGACCTTTAGGTAAATATTATGTAATTTTAGTAAATTATTGCTTTTGGTCAAAAGTTGTGTACTTGATGGTTCATCGTTATTCCACGGTTGACAACGTTTTTTGTTTTAAGATTATTTTACCAAAAGATTTTTAGGAGTTGGCAAACTTGCGTTATACACGTGCATACAAAAGTATGTAAGCTGTCGTAGGAAGAGTATAAATTAATAATGTCTCCAAAAGTAAATAAAGTAAATTAATGTTTCCAAAATTTGAATTTAAAAAACCCAAAATTTTTAAAAAACGTATATAGTTGATCTTAAATTAATATAAAACAAATTATCGTTGAGAAAAGATCTAAAAAATCCAACAAGTAGATTTTAAATTTTACTTCTTACAATCCATTAACACAAAAGCATGCCAAAAACCAGGGCTGTCATTAGGATACGACGTATAATTCGAAAAATTAGCAAAAAAACACGGCTGTCAGAAGTAAAATTTAAAATCTACTTGTTGGATTTTTTAGATCTTTTCTCAACTATAATTTGTTATTAAAATAAAAGTAACTTGTCTTTTAAAGACAAAAAAAAATAAAGTATTTGTAAGAAAAAAAAAGTATTTTTTAAATTTTAGTTTTTATTGTCTTAAATACATATTTATTTGAACTTTTAGCACTAGCTAACAATTTTTGGCTATTCTTGAAAGCAGGCCCGTAGCCAGGATTTCATTTCGGGGGGGGGGCACCTGTAAAAAGCCTTTTGTAAAATGTAAAATTTTCGGTTGTTCCCCTCCTTTTTCTTTGTGTTTTCCATGATACTATAACTAATAAGATATGCCCACGCGCAGATTGTACGGAATCTTGATGACGTCACTCCGTGACCCAAGCTTACGATTGGCAGTACCGTTGGTATCAGCCCCGTATCCAGGGGGGGGCACTTAGTGGCACGTGCCCCCCCCCGAAATGTAAAGACAAAGAAAATGGAAGGGGAAAAACCAAAAATTTTACATTTTACAAAAGGTTTTTTACAAGTGCCCCCCCCCCCCCCGAAATGAAATCCTGGCTACGGGCCTGGTTGGTATAAATAATGGACATTTAGATATCATCTATATTATGCCATTGGCTATTAGGCTATGTTGGGTCACTGAGTGACGTAATGCGCGGGAAAGTATAAAATGCGTTCACCAAGTGAGCATACCTTAAAAGTTATAACGTTATTGATTGAAGAATTTATAAGATACGCAGCCTTACGAACAAAAACGTGTCGAAAAACAATGGGTCGAGATTGTACGTGACGTTAGCATTGATTGGTAGAATAGAATAATTATAAATATTCCTTCAATCAATGCTGAAGAAATATTTATAATTATTCTATTCTACCAATCAACGCTATAACGTCTACATCTCGACCCATTTTTTTTCGACACGTATTTGTTCGTTAGGTTGCGTATCTTGTTAAATTCTTCAATCAACGGTTATAGTATCATGGTCTTTTCAACATTTCGGGGGGGGGGCTGGATACGGGTCTGCTTGAATGTGTCATAATTTGCCTAATATAAAGTACGCCCCTTTATATACTTTATTATAAAGTATGGTTGGCAATCCTACTACCAGTGCTAGTGCGGAGCAGGTCGAGTCTTACCAACACCAATGGCGATCAAGTCGATAAATAGTAAAATATACCTTCCGATGGTAAACTTTACCTAAAATGGTCAATTAGACTTACAGGTAACATTTTAACATTTGTGTTGAGGTAAATTTACCATTGGGTAAATTTAAACTGGTAAATTTTACTAGACGAGAAGAAATATTACCTAGTTGGTCGTAAAGCGAAGTAAATTTTACTAGTTAGTTAGGATTTAAAATTCTCCATTAATTTTAATAAAAATTCTTTTTTTGTGATTTCATAAAAAATGTCCATAAATAGTAAACCTGTTGTTTTTTCTAAATATAAATTGTAAAATTGAGTAATAAAAAAATATATTTAACTTATTAAGAATTTAAATTT
The DNA here is from genome assembly GCA_958510855.1 of Rhagonycha lutea. NCBI lineage: Eukaryota > Metazoa > Arthropoda > Insecta > Coleoptera > Cantharidae > Rhagonycha > Rhagonycha lutea. The sequence goes on from OY294040.1 coordinate 33,925,423, forward strand.
TAAGTATTCTTCAGTGTGTTAAGGCAACCGAAATAAAAATATTATTTAAAAATTGATTAATAATTTTTTTCTAAAACTTCATATTTATCGAGGCGCATTCTAATTTTTCGAAGTAAAACTGATACCTTTATCAGTAAACTTATTTGCGTTTTGAATTTTCCGAATCCAGTTTACAATATTACGATTTAAAAATATAATGTACACTTGTTAAATGTTCAACCATTTATTTCCATAGTTTGAAGTGGTAAACATAAAATTACTAAGTTGACCATTTGTAACCAGAACGGTTTAGAAAGATATATTTATGAAACTAAAAATGTAATTAGGGGCGTCATTTTGTCATTTTACTACTCTTACGTTCTTTATATGAACTACGAGATGCAGGTAAAATGTTGGTAAACCTTAGTCAAGTTTACCTTAATTTTACGTAAAATTTACTTACTAAAGGTTATATTTATTAATAGGTAATTTCCTTATTAGTCAAGTTTACTTAAAATTACGTAAATTCGACCAATATTTTACGAATATTTTTTCTCCAATTGGTAAACTTTACGTTGAATTCACGTAAACTTTAAGTCAATTTAAGTCGAATTGACTCGCCGTAGTTAGATCAGCGACTAAAAATTACGTAAAGTTTAAGTAAAATTTACCTGTCTGTGTTACTTGGGAATATACTGACTTTACACCTATGATAATGAAATTTGGTACATAACAAAAGGTGCAGGAAAATTCATGTCAACTGGTCTCACTGTTGAGCATTCGCTTTGTATTTGTACTACCTTAAGATAAAGATAGAGTAGAGGCAGGTTGCAGTTTTCAGATTTCGTTACTGATCAAAAACTGTTTGGGAATATTTTCCAAATGATGTACTTGCAGAAAATGTAATAAAAAAATGATTTTTTGAAATGGCTAAAATATCCAGATTCCTTAAATGAAGTATAGGCTTAATGCAGGATAATAAAATTTATTCCTGTAAATAATAAAGAGACTGATTAAGACCGACCGCACTTAAAATTCTGTTTAAGGTAGACTTTAATGTTATGCCATTAGTATTATCTTCGATAAAATTGATAGTAACACTTTTCGTGTTTAATTAAAATTCAAAATTACTTGATATTGCGTAATATCAACAAATGTTTATTTTTAATTTAGTAATATCGATAAATGACCATATTCTGTAATTTTTTTCAATAAATAAGTACGTAACAACATTTATTTTCTTTATTCTGCTAGTGTTACACTTGACCCCATTCATTGTTACAACTGCCCCGGCTATGGGGACAGTTGAAACACTTTCTCCGACTTTATAAATTGCCCTCTGGTGTTTTTTGTAATGCAGATAATGCTACTATAACCTTATCCATTTGTAGTCAGATAACTAAGGTTCAATTAAGCATACTGTCAAATAGGTTCAGTTCAAATTGTTGTTACAGGCAGTGATTTTATCGAAAGTGTTTCAACCGTCCCCGCTCTACCCTACATATAGGTTATTAGCTGAATAGTGGGGAGAATTAAGAATATAATATAAGGTGGTTACGATAATAAAAGAACAGGGTAACGTAGTAAGAGTAACGTAGTAATGTAATTATGTGTTACGTTGGTAATGTAATGTTATGTTGATGTACGTTAACACGTAGACCGCCACTCTTAAAAATTGCTTATTGTTTTTAATGTTGGTGTGAATGAAATTTAATGTACGTGGCGGGCAGCTAACGTATTAATGTGACCGATGGGCCATGGGATTTGGCCATAAGAACCAACTTTACTTTTAAGTAAAGTAAATTTTACAGGTTGTTCCTTAAAGATTCATATGTATTTGACAATTATTATTAAATCGATAATTAAATAAAGAAAGACCTGGCGCGTATTTCTCATGCGTAATCTCATGATTACGCGAAAACTAATACACTGTGGTGGTATTTTGACCATGAGAGGGTATAAGCAAGCAAATAAAGGGAGTGTTTCGATTTTGTTTAATTTTAATTCAATAACCAGTTAATTTGACTGATAAAATAGACTTTTGCATCAAATTAATAACAAACCGCCGCATGTAACAATTTACACATAAAACCACACAAATTTGAAGTGAATTATGTAAAACAAGTATTTTGCAACATCTTGTGTATGATTTTTAATTTTTAAAACAACCGCAGTTTTCTATAAAAGTGTAAAATGAAAATAAAAATTTAGTGAACAAACAATTATAAACACCATGTTACCTATAAATAAGTGCGACATTAGTGATCAAAAATGTCAAACCCCACCACAGAATCCAAATTTTGAAAACTAGGAGAGGGACAGAACGGCGAGCAAGTAGTCTCTTAGTGAAGCTCAAGGAGAGAGGAGTCTCTTGGTGAAACTCAAAGAGGGAACACGCGAGTTCCCCGGTGAAACTCAAGCGGGAAGGCGAGTTCTTTGATGGTCTTCAAAGAAGGAAGAACTCCTAAAACTTCTCTTTGATCCGAGGGTCAGGGAAGTGTAATTTCGCGGTTTCACTAAGAAGTGAATAATTTGCGGAAGTCGAGTCTTCGCGTAATTGCTTATTACAATTTAAAATAAGTGTGCGATTGTGTATTTCTGACGAATTAAGTTGTTGGAGAATTTACTGGTTTTTGGAATATTGGCTGCTGTGTGGAACGTTTGGTGGATTGGAACAGCTGGCGACTGCTGACGAGAGTTTGGCCACATGGATCCGGCAACGCACTAACTTCAGTAAAAGTTTACCATTTAATAGTGAGTTTATTAATTAAAATTGTATTTGCTATTTTATAAAATTACACCTATTACATGAATGGACAGATTTACACGTACAGTGTTAAAATTTAAAACGTTAAATGTTACGTGCATGTCTGAGCCATTACATCAGAATACTTGTGGTTTGAGACAAACTTATTGTCCTCATAAAATTTGATGCAAACTGTCTATGAAAAATTTTTACGTTCAATTAATAAATTATGCTTGTCACAAATTTACACCCTTTTATTTCGTTCGTCGAACCTATCGACTCTGAGGAAGAGAAAAACCCATCTTCGGCGAAACGTTAGTTTTAGGGGCTTTTGTGGGGTGATTATTCATTTAAGGGTGAATATCATTGCAACACATAATTGTCTCATATTCAATATTAATAATGACAATGTGTTAATCATCATTGGAGAAACCGCTGATAAGCCTTGTGAGGAGTAGTAATTGTATCTACCTACTGGCTTAACCAATAGCTATGTATTATATAGTACAAGAATGTTAATGACTTTGAAGTGACAAAAATTATCGAATCCAAATTTGAAAATTTTGCTCTTACCTTGTTATCACTTGATTATTATCTCCTTGATTTTCTTCAGTTTGGCAATTATCAGCTAAGCATTCTATAGGCGTAAGACTGTCAAACAATAAAGTGTTATTTATGTGGTTAGTTTAACAGAAATTTAAAGTACATGATCGCACATACAGTACGCTTTGTTTAATTTGAACCAAAATATTATTAAAAGATATTTTAGAAGGAATAGTAAATATTTTGGGAGGTTTAGATATTGTTTACTATTATACTATTATAGTATATGACTGAAAAAAATAACAAATTTTGAATAAATATTCATACCTCCAGAACAAGGCTTCTTACTATGTCCGAAATTATAAAGGTTTTTTAAACTAAAACATTTTTAAATGGTGATCGTGCAACTTCGGATTTTCATATTATGACTTTGACACATGCGAGTTAATTTTCAAATGTCACCTCTTTTAATTTTAAACACATTTTAGATTTGATATTATTAATAACAAATAGATAATAACAAATGAAAACAAATCTAAAATGTGTTTAAAATTAAAATAGGTGGCATTTGAAAATTAACTTTCACGTGTTAAAGTTTTAGTTTACAAAACCTTTATAATCTCCGGCATTAGTTATTCAAGATTTGATAATACGAGTTGATATTCTACTATTACTTTTACCTTCATTTAAGTGACAAATACTATCGTAATGCAAGCGAAAACTTCGCTTAACCTTAACATATGAAATTTTTCATTTTCCACACTTAAGGATTTATTTCAAATATTGGGAGAAAAATGACTTATTTTGTTCAATTGAGATAATGAAGATGGTAGCCATTCTCTTGGGGTACCTGCTGATTGATTTGCTATGACCATCATGTTCTTAGGGTATCTGCATAAATGTTTGCCCACCAAACATGACATTTGTACTCAAATAATCTCTACTACAGCCTTCCAAAATATTTATCAATCTTCGTGGAACCTTGTACATGGTGGCTCAATTATAATGTTTCTTATGGAGAAATCGATAACTAACGGTTGACAACTAGAAAATTGCACAAACTTTAAAGGTCCATATCTTTTAAAATACTGAGAAATCAAACTCGACTATGTAACACAAATTATTACCCTGGATACGCTTTATTGACTTTGCATAGCAATTTTTTTGTTTTAATTTTTATTAGTAATAATAATGGCGTCGAAACAAGAAGTCCTGCGCGAACGCATTGTACGGTTCTATAAATCAAATATTAAATTCGGGAAAAAGTTTACTGTAAGTGATTTTAAAGCGGAATCAATTTCCCAAAGAACAATTTACTATATTTTACAAAGCATGAAAGTGAAACGCGAAGGTTGCACTGGCCGTAAAGCTAAAATTATGACCAATAGGAACGTGCGTGAAGTTAGCCCCCCTTTTTTTGAAATTGTAATTTTTTGTTGTTGTTCTGGATTGTTCTCAATTTGTTCTTAATGTTCTTAAAAAAATTTTTTGATTTTGCAAACAAATAACCAAAAAAATCGAGAAAAACACTTTTTGACGTCAGCCCCCCTTTTTTTGAAATTGCAATTTTTTTTAATTGTTCTCGATTGTTCTCAATTTGTTCTTAATGTTCTTAAAAAAAAATTTTGATTTTACCAAAAAACAACCGCGAAAAACGCGAAATAAGATTTCGCGCTGGCCCCCCTTTTTTTGAAAATGCAACATTTTTTAATTGTTCTCAATTGTTCTCAATTTGTTGTTAATGTTCTTAAAAAAAATTTTTGATTTTGCGAAAAAATTGACCGCGAAAAACGCGAAACAAGATTTCGCGCTGGCCCCCCTTTTTTGGAAATTGCAACTTTTTTTAATTGTTCTCGATTGTTCTCAATTTGTTCTTAATGTTCTTGAAACAATTTTTTAATTTTGTAAAAAAAATAACCGCGGAAAGCGTGAAATAAGATTTTGCACTATCTTTGCATGTTATATTTCCATTTATACAATATGAAATATTGTCATAGGGAGAAAAAATGGCTCCATCTTGCAAAAGGTATAGGAAAGTTTATAATTGGCATGATTGTTCAGTTAGGTAAGTTATATAAAGTTCCTTGATTCGATTTTGAGGGGATGCCGCTCGTGGCGCCATCTTGGTTTGAAGGGGTGGAAAATCGCTTTTTCGCTATTATCGCGTTATCGGTGTGAAATACGTCGGCTATAGTGATTATAAAAATTGTAGAGCGTACGATTCTGCATTTTTTTTGTCTCATACAACATATTTTTCTAAGATAAATAGATTTAGAGATAACGCGTAGAAAATGAGCATTTTCGTCAAATTCAAAGTATTAGTGGCCAGTGAACCAAGATGGCGGCACCCCCTCAAAGTTGAAACAAGGAATTTTATATAACATGCCTAACTGAGTAATCATGCCAATTTATTATAAACTTTCCTATACATTTTGCAAGGTGGAGCCATTTTCTCGCCCCATAACTGGCATGGGTCAAAAGTTTGGGGGGGGGGTAAAAAAGTCTTCAAAAAACTCTTTTAAAAGGGGGGGCAAGAATAGCGAAAAATTGTGCCGCAGGCAAAAAATTTAGATTTTCTAGTTCAATAGCGCTTAGATTTGAAGTTAGAAATTATAAAGATATGTTCTTGTAACTAATTTTTGTTATTTGAGGGTAGGAAAACTATTTTTTGAAACATAATTAGTTACTCGAAAGTCTTGCCTAGCCTAATCCAATTGTATGAACTACAAATTTGTAATTGAAATCTACAATGAAAATTGCAAATGGTATAAAAAATAAGATCATTATTCAAACTCGACGTTAACCTCATCATTTGCTAATCCATTCAAATTTTCATCCCTACTAAACTGAAATATCGCATGTAACAAAAATAATTTTTGCAAATTGCAAATATACCATATTTGGTAACTAAAATTTTATTTATTTTGAAAATTACCATACAATTAATTAAAAAATCAGTTCTAAGTACAGAAAAATAAGGGGGCAGTTATAGAAATGAACTTCGTAAGTGGGTGACAGATTGCCAATAACCCAAAAATAAAGTTTCTGTGGAAATTCAGTGTTTGTAATCGATATCGCCATTAAAAACGAATAATTTTTGGGATTTGGGGGGGGGGCTAATTTGAATTTTGGGGAGGCATAGCCCCCCCAGCCCCCCGCTAGCTGCGCCTATGGGCTATTTCATATTGTACACGTGGAAATATAACAAGCGAAGCTAGTGCAAAATCTTATTTCACACTTTCCGCGGTTATTTTTTTGCAAAATTAAAAAATTTTTTCAAGAACATTAAGAACAAATTGAGAACAATCGAGAACAATTAAAAAAAGTTGCAATTTCCATAAAAGGGGGGCCAGCGCGAAATATTGTTTCGCGTTTTTCGCGGTCAATTTTTTCGCAAAATCAAAAAATTTTTTTAAGAACATTAAGAACAAATTGAGAACAATTGAGAACCATTAAAAAAAGTTGCATTTTCAAAAAAAGGGGGGCCAGCGCGAAATCTTATTTCGCGTTTCTCGCGGTTGTTTTTTGGTAAAATCAAAATTTTTTTTTAAGAACATTAAGAACAAATTGAGAACAATCGAGAGCAATTAAAAAAAATTGCAATTTCAAAAAAAGGGGGGCTGGCGTCAAAATGTGTTTTTCTCGATTTCTTTGGTTATTTTTTTGCAAAAACAAAAATTTTTTTTAAGAACATTAAGAACAAATTGAGAACAATCCAGAACAACAACAAAAAATTACAATTTCAAAAAAAGGGGGGCTAACTTCACGCACGTCCAATAGGAACATTGTAAGCTTGAAAACGCTTTTTAACAACAAAGACAATATTAGTCAACAAGATGCCGCCCGAAAATATAATTGCACACAGCAATATGTTTCAAAAGTATTGAAAAGGTGTGAAATCAAAGTAAGGCATAAGCAGAGATCGCCAAAATATACAGAGGAGCAAATTCTAACCGTGAAAAAACAATACCGTTGGATGACCCGAAATTATCAAGGAAATCATTATGTTTTGGACGATGAAAGTTATTTTGGATTAAGCCGCAGTCAAGTACCTGGAAATGATATTTTTTATACAGACAATATCGCGAATACATCTACCGATGTTAGATATAAAATTAAGGCAAAATTTGAGCCGAAGGTAATGTTATATATTGCAATATCAGAGAAGGGTATTTCAAAGCCTTGGTTCAAGCCAAGTGGGATTGCAATCAATCAAGCAGTGTATCACAACGAGTGCTTGAAGAAAATTTGGATTCCATTTTTAAAGGCACATCATGGGGATAATAATTAAGTATTTTGGCCAGACAAAGCATCGTCCCACTATGCAAAAAAGACATTGGAGTTTCTACAACTGAATTCGATAAAATTTGTACCCAAACTGCACAATCCCACAAACTTACCACAGTGCCGTCCTATTGAGGATTTTTTTGGAGCTCTAAATGCCGAAGTATATAAGAACAACTGGAAAGCGAAAAATACCAATGAACTCATCAATACAATCCGATTATGCATTAGAAATTAGGACAAATCACGTGTACAGAGGGCATGTGAACGCATCTCGACTTCGTTACGCAGTGTGGCTGATAAGGGTCCATTTGACCAAGTACATTAATATTTTCTAAAAAAGGATATTAGGTGGAATAATTTGAGCCATGATTGAATTGTTTTGAATAAAAACTAAATATTTTGTTAACCATCAAAGTTTGTGCAATTTTCTAGTTGTCACCCTTATATAGGAGTTATCGAAAAATGGATGGCGAATCATTGATCTCTTTTCTTAGAAAAATCTCACGTCGAAAACCGGAATTCCCATTTTTTTTTAGTTTTTGAGTTATAGCCTAAAGTTCGATTATTGGACTTTTCGATAAATTTATGTCGATATCTCGGTTTTGTTTCGAAGATTCCAAAAATTTTGTTAACACTTTCTGCAGACACTTTTTTAAAGGCAACAAAATGGGCTAAGATATTTTAAATATCTCAGTTAGTTTCCGAGTTATAATATAAAGTTGTGTTTTTTAAATGGTAACCATTAGTTGAATAATGTGACATTTTCAAATGGCGTTTTTTATCCTCTTTTCAATGATAAGTATATACGAGGGCTGTATGATAAGTACCTGGCCTAGGCAAGAAATGACGCTACTAAAATTTGTAAAAATGTTTTTTTTTCTTGTCAAGGCCAGGCACTTATCATGCAACCCTAAACATGTGGGGTCCATCATTTCAAATAATTCCCATTTTATTAAAAAATGCAATAAAAATAAGAAAGAGCAAAAAATTAAATAAATAATAACATTTTTAATAAATAACAATAACAATTTTAACCACCACAGCAACTAAACAAACATTTTCCTACTGAAAAATAATTGATGACAATGTTTAAGATGTCAATAATGATATGGTAGTGTTTTGGTTTGACAAAATTATTTATTGAAAATAATGGACTTCAGTTTGAATACTTACAATAAATTTTGTTAGTGTTTAAAACTGTTATTATTATTTACTAAAAATTACATTATTAAATTTAATTTGGCGGATTTTTTTATTTTTATTGCCCTGTTATGTTATAATTATACCATGTGGGGTCCATCATTTAAGATTTTTCCCATTTTATTAAATATATTTTGAAGTGTCGGAAGAAAGTGTAAACCCTATTTTGCAACATCAAAAATAACCGAAATATCGACTTCTTCTTCTTATTTTAGGACTACGTCCTGTATTTCCCAACAAGGTACCTAGTTCGGTCGTTCCTGGGATATCGTAGTCCAGCTTTCCTTCCATCGCTTTGGCGGTCTTCCCTCTGTGATCCCTTGTGTTTGGCTTTCCTAATATAACCACTTTTGGTAGTCAGTCCTCCGCCATTCTCCTCACACATGATCTCTCCATTATCTTCTCCTACCCGTTGTCCATCTTACTATATCATCTATTTCACATTCAATATCGACATTTATCGAAAAGTCCAATTATCGAACTTTTGGCTATAACTGGAAAACTTAAAAAGTTATCGAACTCTGGTTTTCATCGTTGAATTTTTCCCTTAAAAAGAGGTTGAGGATTCGCCATCCATTTTTCGATATCTCCCATAATTACTGATTTCCCAATAAGAAACATCGAAATTGAGCTACCCTGTACTAATAATAAAAATAATAATAATATTTCAAAACATGTTAATTAAGTATAGTGTAGCACAGAAAATTCTTATGCTATTATATTATACACTTATAAAATATAGTGAATAAAATGGTTTAAATGCAAAAAGTTATTTACTTACAACTGATTATTATCTATTAAAATATTTCGCACAAAAAGCATGTGTTCTTTAACCGATGTGTAGAGGCTGTAGTGATTTGAATCACATAATAATGCCTCGGTTGTTGGAGATCCGCTTTCAACTCCTCTTACGTAATATCTATTGTCTATAAAATTCTTGAAAACCAATGCGCTACCACTGTCACCTTTGCATACAGAGCTTGCTAAAATATAATATCATATTTAAATTATAGATGATCAAATACAGGGTGGCCCTTTTGAAAACGAAACAGATGAGATTGTGGCCAGCAGAATTTTTTTTTCAAGAAATGCAAAGACACGTCAATTTTATCATCGAGGGGGAAAACTTTTGCGAACAATGTCACTCCCGTATTGTTTCATCCCTTCGCGCTGTGATGACAACCCCTGAAATGTTAATAGGGATGATATAGCAAGTGATACTTCATTTGAAAGGTCTTGCTTCTCTGAATTCAGCGATATAATTTTTTGGAAGTTTTATCAATTATTCAACAACAAAATTGAAGTTGTAAAAGTGCGAAATAAATCCGATATTTCAAATCATTTAAGAATAAAAAAGTGAAAAACGCTTGGTCAGGTTGATTTCAATTTCAAGGGGGCTACTTTTACTGCTATTCATAAACATTGATAGTTCAACCCTTAAGGTAAAGGGCAAACCACCCTTAGAATTTTGAATGAAAATATGGGTCTGATAAAAAGATCAGTTTAATCTAATTATATGTTCAAATTGTTCACCACCAGCTTCTTCAATGGAAGAATTGTTTCAATTCCTCATTGCATTCAAGACTGTAAGGGTGGTTTGACCTTTACCTTAAGGGTTGAACTGTCAATGTTTATGAATAGCAGTAAAAGTAGTCCCCTTGAAATTAAAATCAACCTGTCCAAGAGTTTTTCACTTTATTATTCTTAAATGTCTTGAAATATCGGATTTATTTCGCATTTTTACAGCTTCAATTGTTTTGTTGAATAATTGATAAAACTTCAAAAAAATTATATCGCTGAATTCATGGAAGCAAGACCTTTCAAATGAGGTATCACTTGCTATATCATCCCCATTAACATTTCAGGGGTTTTGTCATCGCAGCGCGAAGGGATGAAACAATACGGGAGTGACATTGGTTGCAAAAGTTGTCCCCCTCGATGATAAAATTGATGTGTTTTTGCATTTTTTGAAAAAAAAAATTCTGCTGGCCACAATCCTGTCTGTTTCGTTTTCAAAGGGCCACCCGTATAGTATTATAGTAAAGGTATACTAATAGAGAGAAAGCAGGTTATGCGCCGACACATCCTATTAGTGCATAAAATTTCTAAGTAATTACTACAGCAAATACTTTATTATGACAATACGGGAAACTCATGCAAATTTGCAGCGAGATGTGATCGCAGGGCCACTACCGGCTGGAAATGTGAATGAAAGCTACTTAACTTTTATTGTGGCGTTTGACGGTAATATGATAAACATGGCAGTTTCAACCTACATAAGAGAATTAGAGAACTCACACAAACAAACAAAAAGAAAACAACGGGTAAACTAATCAATAAAAATAATAGATTAGTCACAGAGAAGCCCTATTCTCTATACAAGTCTTAGTTAGCACAGAAATGCCTCGACCAACAACGACCAATATTCGACAGCACATTCCATAACAAGACAAGAGTCTTTTTTGAACCGAAATTTTATCTATTTTGTCTATCCAGAATTCGCTGGCATAGCCAACTATGGGTACAACCGCCCCCTTATAGATTCTTTCCATAGAATGGAAAAGATTTATGTCCCAAGACGCTTTGTCCTTTCTCCTGAGGGAGGAGACCAAAGCTACGGCTTTTCTACAGACGTAATTAACGTGTTCCTGCATATTCATTTTGTTATCTATAAGAAGGCCTAAATATTTAAATTTGTCTACTACCACTACTTTCTTATTGTTCAATTTGATATTCCATTTGTAATAATTCCTCCAAATTGGCCTATGCACCATTATCTTCGTCTTTCGTTCTGACAGGCTTAGTTTCATGGACATACACCAATTATGGAGAGAATCAATTACAAACTGGAGTTTTCTACATAGTTCAATCCCGGATTCCGCTTCTACAATAATGGCAACCAACGTCATCAGCGTATCCTATCTGAGTTATTCAGGATTCAGTGAAACAGGAGTTATATACCTCGGATGTAACATCAATGAAAATTGGGACCCTTCTGTTGAAGTTAAAATACGCATCGAAAAATGCGCATGAAGAAACTGTTTTGCGGTCATGATCTGGAGTTGGGACTTCGGGTACGGATGATGAGGTGCTACGTTTTCCCTGTTCTCTTATATGGAGTGGAAGCATGGACAGTCACCGAGGCAACTCTTAACCGGGTAAAAGCATTTGAAATGTGGGTATATAGACGGATGCTCAAGATTAGTTGGGTAGACAGAGTTACCAACAGAGAAGTATTAAAACGCATGAAAAAAGATATGGAACTAACAACAACTATTAAGCGGCGGAAACTTGAGTATTTCGGACACATCATGCGACACACTGAGAGATACGGGATATTACACCTAATTATTCAAGGGAAGATTGATGGCAGACGAGGCCCCGGTAGAAGAAGAACCTCCTGGTTGAAAAACCTGAGACAATGGTTTGGACAGTCCTCAGTGCAGCTTTTTAGATCGGCGGTCAACAAGATCAAGATAGCCAATATGGTAGCCAACATGGTCGCCAACGATCGATAACGGTCACGGCACTCGAGAAGAAGAAGAAGATATTTTTTTTGACGTGAATACGTCTATAAAATCGGTAGCATGTTCAAAATTTAATAAAAATATGTAACGAAAAATGTGTGCACGTTTGTACGAAAAGTATACCCTGCATGTTCACAAATTTAATAAAAATATGTAACGAAAATTGTGTGCACGTTTGTACAGAAAACAAATTGTATACGGACAAATGCGAAAAATATACTCACTGATGAAAGGGCAAACGATGACTAACAAAAGCAAATTGCTACTTTACAAAACACTACTACGACCTATACTGACATATGCATCGGCAACTTGGTGTAACGTTTCCAAAACGGCAATCAAGCCACTACAGGTGTTCCAAAACAAAAACTTAAGACTTATAACAGGATGCGACCGTTACACGCGAATAACGAGACTACATGAACTAACCGACGCCGTCGAATACTTTCAAAATCATGTTAACAGACTATCTACAAAATTTTACGAGACCCAAATTTCGAAAAGCAAACTAACAAAAAACTTAACTAACATTCGACGAGACAATTAACGCTCCTTTTAGATTTAAGCACAAACTGACATATCAAAATTTACCTATATTCCGACAAACACTGACGGCAGACAACGACGAAGATGACGACAATGATATTAACAATGGCAACACCACCGGTACGGAGTAACTGATATATCTCTAAATTATCATATAATATTATCAAGTATTTTTAACCATTTAGTAAGTAAGTTTTATTTTAAATTCTAAATTTAAAAATAAAAAAACAAAATTGTTGTTTCTTTTCATTCAAGCAGGTTTAGCTTTTCCTGCAACTACCAAATTAATCAAATTAAATCCACAACGAAACTATCAATACAATTTATTACTAATATTAGTTATTTAAAAATGTTTCGACACTAATTACCTATGCAAAGAGAGTTACGCGCAGGCAGGGTCTCTCAACTTCTCGCTCATCGTTAAATTTTAACTTTTATTATTATAAGTTTTAAAATAATAATTATTGTAATGTTAATACTAAATAAATTTTGTTCTCTCTCTCTCAAACAAAAGAAAACGATCAAACAGTATGTCTTTAGGCATAGAAAGTGGCACAAAGAGAAAAAGGCAAGAGAAGAATGCGGAGGTTAACGCAGCAGAAACTAAACAACAAAGAAATGCAAAGTTAGAATGTCAACGAGAAAGAATGAAAACGATGAGAGCATTGGAAACAGAAGAAAAAGAATCGGGACCCTTCGGATCCGAGGCTATGTTCAGGAACATGGCCGTATGGTTTGCATGAATACGTCGCGCGTCGTCCCGGGATACCCGTTTTCGCCCCCGTCTACCGATCGGATAACATAACATTCAAAAATTTAATTAAAATATGTATCTATATTGCGGTGTTATTGTGCACCATAAGCAGGACGCTATGAGCAAGATAACCATCCGGAAGGAATATGCCCGGAGAGGAAATCGGATCATCGTCACATAAGGGCATAAACAATGAAAGAGCGACATGAACATTTAAAAGTGGAAAGTTGAATAGATGCATCCTTATGTGATTCAGTCGTTATGCTTCTTAACAGAAGCGTCGTGATCCTTAAATGTTGGTGGGGTGGTTATTACGCTTCCCCATAGTCCACAGATCAACTTTTGGACCCTTTAGATCATTAACATTTAAGGATGCTCTTGGCATATTACTCTCGGTAGGTTGCCATTGCTTTCCGAGGGGAGAACGGTCAGAATAAAGTTCTTACTTTACTCGGATTCGAACCGGGTATTTAGCGTCCATAGTCAACTTGCGTGACCACTATGCTCCGACCGTCTCCATGTGATTACGATTTGCTTTTTGAAAGGAGTGGTAAGTTGGACTTGTAGTTGTTTCAAAGACTGCATGTTTCCCTATACAATAAAGCGGATCAGGCGAGAACGGTTTGAAAAAGCAATATAAAAATTGAGTAGTTTGTAATTTGTTATTTATTGGTTGTAGAAAGTATGTATTGTTGTGTATTGTTGATAACCAGGCACCCGGGCGACTGTTAGTAAATAAATTATCAATCAAGCATGACGATATAAATACTGGAGAGGAGAAAAAAATGAAAAACAAGAAGAGCTGGGCAACGGGAAAAATAAATAAAGTAGTTACTCAAGGACCTTGAATGACAAAGGTATGTTAATCGGGAAGTCCGATTTTAGTCAGACAAATTCGGATTCAACGACAAATAATAAAGAATTATCCTAAAGGGGGAACGACGAGTGATTTAGAAAGCATAAAGTTCATTTAGGAAGTGAATTGTGGAAACCGGTGTTCGGTCAAAGTGCTACGAAGTGAGGTGTACATGGGTCGCCGTGTAGCCCGAACGAGGAAAGGCCGATGAGCTGGAGGAACATCGAATAAAACCGTACCAGTTTGGCCAAAAGGTCAAAGAGGTGCAGGAGTTCAGGCACTTACGTTATCCGGGTGCACAAGGTGAATTTTTAGAAATATTTTTAAAACATTGTTACTATAGAAATTATTATTTGGTGAAGAAGAGCATTTTGGTGGGACAATTTATCTAAAAGAATTTTTGTTCAATAAATTATGTTAATGTTAATCACTGTTTGCTTGCATTTTCGCCTCATCGGTTGTCAAAGATAAGAGCCAGTTGTTTCTTTTTTTTAAATCCATTCAGAAGGCAAAGCGGATTGATTCGTTTTCCGACGACGGTGTGTCCGACCAGGAGGATTATCTTGTTGATGAGCGAAAGGCTCATACTAGCTGAGCAAAATACGCGGTAAGTATGCCTGTCTGCAAAACAAAACCCATAAGCGGGAGGACAGTGCAATATATATGAATAGCTGATTGCAGAAAGGAAAGTACTACAAAATCAACATTTCGAAATACTCGATTTAAAGCGTCTGCTGTGTGTAAAATTGATATCCAAACTGTATTTTTTTTTCACAATCCTTTAGAAATATATTTTCCTTATATGAAACAACAAAAAAGATACAATTTTTAGATCAATTTATTTTAAACACAGCAGACGCTTTAAATCGAGTATTTCGAAATGTTGATTTTGTAGTACTTTCCTTTCTGCAATCAGCGATTCATATATATAGCTTTGTACAACCGCTTATACAGACCCGAAACGCTATGTACAACCGACGTTCCCAAGCCAAAAGAGACGTTGTCAGACCCGTCCGCGGGTCTGGTAACGTTTACAATGCTTTTTGGGTTCCCTAACCGTTTAGGTGCATTCTGACCCAATTTAAGCTGGGTCTGGAAAAGCGGTTCAACATACCATTATATATTAATCTAGTACATTACTTTGCTCGCCAGGGAGCGCGCCGTAAAAATTGTATATAATAAATACAGCGAAATGAGACCCGGTAAATCTATTCGACGTTACCGCTCCCGAAATTTTGCAACACCGCTTTTGTTAATTACTATTATTAAACTTTGATGTTTCTCATCATGTTACGCAAAATACTCGTCATAATAATATTATGCTGTAATATTATTTCATTTATTTTACCTTAAACGTTAAACCCATTAATTTTGTAGAGTTTGTTTTTCCAATTATTATTTTATTTTGCCTTTTGTATTTTAGTGAGTTTTTTTTTATTGAATAATGCAAACATTTAACTTTATTTAAATTGACGACTTGCTGCTTTATGAGGAGGTTCTCATCAAGCGACTAAAAAATAAAGTGATTTTCTTGAATTTTTTTTTCATGGAAAGAAGTAAATAAACAACTTAAGGTTTTTGACACTTATTTATTGATTCTTAAAGTACAAAAACTAATTTTGTTTTAAGAATAATAACGTCATGGGAAATCTTTAAAGGCGTTTATTGAAAAAGGACGTTTTTTATATGTCTCCACGATAACTCAAAAGCTACTCAACAGATTCACAATTTTCTTTTTTTGTTTTGAAGTTCATTTAATTTATTGGAGGATAAACCTAAATGCAGATAATATTTGCTGTTTTTTTTCTTTTTATATAACAAATTGATATTTTAATATTCCAGGTAATGAGAGGTCAATTTGTGTTTGCTTTCGGAATATATTGCTTTTGTTGCTTCGTGAAGAATAATAATCATTAGAAATTAATAATAAACAATTAAAGATAACATAATTTCTTTAATTATATAGTAGGTACATAACATAATAAAAAAAATATAAAAAAAATATTACCTTACAAAATACTATCTTAAAAAAATTAAACTTACAAAACTAAATTTAAAAAATCTTGTACGGCATGAATGCCCGATTTCATCAACATTTATTTAAGAATATCCTAGTAAAGAATTCCTTAGCTAGGTATTTCTTAAATGTGATTGGTGAAATTTGACATAGTATTGACATAAAAAACTCATATGTCAAATTTTACCAATCAAATTTATGGAATCCTAGCTAACAAGGGGACATTACAGTGAGGTACCAACCAATCGAGATCCCAATTCGTTGGTGATTCTATGAGCTAAAAAAATTATCACTTTCTCGGCGTTTTGTCCAATGGGCCTTAGTTTTTGAGTTACGAGTTTTTGAAAATAGACAGGTTTAACCATAAGTTTTACCCTATGCTAATTCTAATCCGTAGGTCCTGAGTTCACAGCTCACGCCGGCTAACTTTTTATTTTTAAACCATCCGCAATGTCTTATTTTACACAAGATAAAGGGAGGTCGGATAAAAGGCCGACTTAATAAAAATTTTAAAATATAATTTTAATAATTAAAATTTCTAAATTGTTTAGAAATTAAATTACACAATTTAAAAAAAAATGTCCTCCAAGTGGGAAGCGAACCACGGACCTCCTGATTACCATTACCTATACGCTACTTCTACACGACTACGTCTTGTTGTAGTAACAAACATTATTAATAGCAATTCATACCTCAAAAACTAAGACCCATTGGACAAAACGCCAAGAAAGTGATAATTTTTTAGCTCATAGAATCACCAACAAAAATTGGGATCTCGATTGGTTGGTACCTCACTGTAATGTCCCCTTGTAAGTAATTCTTTACTAAGAAATTCTTAAATAAATTGTTGGTGAAAACAGGCAGAAGTGTCGTACAGCGCTATTTTTTGCGATATGTATTAAAAACCAGTGTCTTAATACGAACTATATGTGCTATATTTTCTTCACTATCTGTTTCTTCATTTTCATCCTCTTGATTTTCTTCATTTTCATCCTCTTGATTTTCTTCATTTTCATCCGCGTCGATGATATCTTCAGTTACTTCAATTTCTGCTAAACTCTTTCCTTTAAATTCGGCCCCCTTTCCTGCATTTAGCAGCAATAGCACCTTGGCAACTTTTGCTGTCTGGTATACATCTTCTGTAAGTCTAAAAAATAAATAAATAAATAATATTATTAAATGAAAACAACATGTAGACTTACCTATAAAATTCTGCATAAGTTTTTTCAGAATGACCCATAAAACGAGCAATTTGTTCCATTTCTGGCTTTTCAAAGCTCATTAATTGTAAGATGGTAAATGAAAATGGTAAACTTTTTTAGAAGTTGATGTTTTTGGTAAGTCTTCCAAAACCTATGAAATAAATAATACTGCTTAAGCATAATGCTTTTATCGTTTACAAACGAAAAATGATAAGTAATAGTTAAAGTGATTTCTATCATTGAACCAAATAATAGTTTTACAATAGTAATTCTAAATTATTGCTTTAATAATAAAGTAAGGAATTTGTTCATACCAGAATTTTAATGTTACCACATTGCCATAATGTAACTAACAAGGGGTCACTACAGTGAGTATGTCGCCAATCGAGATCCCAATTTTTTTGGTGATTCTAGTAGCTAAAAAAATTATCACTTTTTCGAATTTTAGTCGATTGCCTCTTAGTTCTTGAGTTATGAATTTTTGAAAGGGCAGATTTTACCATAAGCTTAGCATTATGGACGTTGTAACGCGTAGGTCCTGGGTTCTAATCCCAGTCCGGGCAAATTTTTTTTCTTTAAATTATGTAATTTATTATCGGAATTAAAAAATTTATGACCTACGAATTACCATTACAAATTATTAACCGCTAAACCACCACGGTTTTTTGTAATTATAGCTAATAATAATAGCAGTTAACTCACCATAGTATTTTTAAAAATTCATAACTCAAGAACCAATAGCCAATCGACTAAAATTCGAAAAAGTGATAATTTTTTTAGCAACTAGAATCACCAAAAAAATTGGGATCTCGATTGGCGACATACTCACTGTAGTGACCCCTTGTAAGTATATTATGGTAATGAAAATTTTACTGATTTTCAACTCTTCATTTTCTCAAATCAAAGCCGGATAAAAAATTAGCTTATTTATTATTTGAAATTATGAATTATAAAAATCGCTGAAAATTTGAAAAATCCTAATTGAATATGTTGTGCTATCATCATAATTTATGGGTGAGCCATACAGGCATTTTCACATGCACTAATATTTTTAGAGAAAATAGAACACTTGGAAGATTATTTTGGAATCGAGATAAAAACATGTAATTTGTTTTACATTTCCGTTTATTTATTTGGAAATATCATATATTTGGAATCTTAAGTCCATTAAAATTAAGATATGAATAAGTTAATAATTATTAAATTCTTTGTAATAAATGAAATTAAAATAATTTTACTTTTGTTGTAGAATACAACTTGCCAATTTTAAGATTAATATTATTTACAAACTTGTTAAAAATTAGTTTACCTTATTTTCCAATGGTATAATATCATGTTTCAAGTTATTTTCCATATTATCTGATGAAGAATTGGGGATGCACGGCATTTGTTTTTCTAAAACGAAACTGGATAAGTAAGTAGGTAGTAACACTCAAATGTCTGTAAATGAAATCTCAAAAAGAAAAAAATTTATAAAATGCACACTTTCGATGCAGAGTATTTTAAAACTAAACCAAAACTAACAATTTAATTTGTACATACTTTTTGTGAATAAATTTTGATTGATTTGCGCAAACTTACAAATCAATCCAAACAAAATTGGAACGGAATAATAATGAAAAATAATATTTTTATTAAGCGTTTTAGATATGGTCGAATGTCATATAATCGATTAGCTTACCCAGAAGTCGATTTTAAATTTATCGATTTTCATGGTAGGTATTTTTTCGATATTCGCTTGAAATCGTTAACTTCAAAACCAATTTCTGACCAAATTAATAGAAATATTGCATTCGCCCTTATCTAAAACGCGCAAGTATTAAATTATCTTTCATATTCTGTTTAGTTTTCTATCGTAAAATTGATATCTTCGTGGAACCGTTACGTAATCCGCACCTAGCTTTTAAAAATTTTGGCGCCATTTAATTTTTAGTTAATTTGAATTTTATCTTCAATAATAATAATATATTAAAATTATACTGTACCTGATTTATATTTTTTCGTTGCCAATTGAACCAAAAATTTACCACGATTCATTTTTTGCACTAAATCACACACTTGTAATATAAAATTGTAATTAGAAGTACACTGTCGACGTTACTAACCCCGAGAGCATAATTATTTCTGTGGTACGATAAAGCAAGTGGGTGGATTGCCTGAATTTGCACTTTTGCACATTCCGTTAAACCAACCAACAATAATTACAAAAAATCAAAAAATATTTGCGAAGCAGACTTACATAATGCATTTTGTCCATTTCTTGTAATTTTCAAAATTAGAGAAAAAATGTTACAAGGTAGTAGATTGATGAATAAAAAAGTAAGTTTTACAAAAAAATTATAACAAAAATCATAACGAAATCATCTTCGTCGTTATTACAATAATATAACATGTCATCTGAATTTTCATCCTCAATATTGTCGTTATTGTTATTACTTATTATTCATAATTATTATGAATTTTTGTTAAATTTTTTGCAAAACTTACATTTTTTATTCATCAATCCACTAACTTGTAATAATTTTTCTCTATTTCTGAAAATTACAAGAAATGGACAAAATGCATATAGAAAGACTACTCCTCATTTTTTTGTTCTTGTTTGAAAAATATCATCATTAAAAGATATTTTATTGGTTACCGTACTACCGTTACTACCTACGGGTAGTAACTTCATTTTTGAGTTTTAGCAAATATTTTTCCATTATCATAAATAGGAAATATTGGTCACCTTAGCAATTACAAAGAAATGCAACGAATGATTACCCACGTGATAAAAGAAAACGCGGGAAAACCATAAGATAAATTTGATTTGCATATTATATTAAAAACTACTGATACAAATTTAAACAAACGGGAAAATTACATAGTACATAATAATTTCAAATAAATTTTTACCTAGAAACTGTTTAGTTACCTTTAAAGTGAACTAAAAAGAAGCTTTAAAAGTGAGCTGTTCAGTTCGCGTATTACTCAGAGCAAAGCTTTATATTTTAAGTTGTAGGCAGCCGATCTTAAGAAATTAAAACTTGTTCTAATAAACTTAACAAACAGGAAAATCATTTTTGTTTTAAATAATAAGACATTTTTTTTATAAACAGACTAGGTACTCGTATTTCCATCCATACCTACATAGTACATAATAATTATGTGCCTACAAAAGATTAAAGCAAATAAATTTTTCACCTAGAAACTGTTTAGTTACCTTTAAAGTGAACTAAAAAGCAGCTTTAACCCTATAATGCTATCGTACGTAAAATTTACGTATTTTTTATAGTATGTAATACTTATTGTACGTATTAATTTACGATAGCATTCTAGGGTTAAAAGTGAGCTGTTCAGATCGCGTATTACTCGGAGCAAGCTTTATATTTTAAGTTGTGGGCAGCCGATCTTAAGAAATTAAAACTTGTTATAATAAACAGTGTTACTAATATAAAGAGTGGCGTAACGCAAAACTTCAAGGTTTCCCTAATATTGCATTTGATGTAGAAAATTTTATAGTTAACAGTATGAAATTCCGTTCGAGTCAAAGCTTATATTATTTGTGATAAAAATTAATTTTTATCTTTAGTAGGTATTTAATTTTTTAATTAAATTTTAAATAATTTTAAATTTATTTAAAGTTCTTTCAGTTCTTTGTAACGTAAGAAAGAGGTGTTTATTATGGTAGCCACAAAACATGCCAAAAATGTTAAGTAAATTTTTAAATGAAATTAATATAAATCTGTCACACAATTTTATTGTGTAACACAAACTTATAACGAGTATTATTATGAACCTTAATCAGGCTTGTATATTTTTTCCAAGAAAATATTGTCACCTTATGTAGTTTTAATCTTTTAGAACTGACAACGTTGCTGGAATGAGGAACGTCGATTTATTATAAAAAATTACATACACCGGGTTTGATAATGTGGTTAAGCGTACTGGGTTTGTTAACGACCATTAAATTTAACAAATTTTTATTATTCAAATTTTCCTACCCCTCAAGAGTTGCTCATATAGTTATATTTGATTACGTCAGAATTTAAAAATATATACTTCTCTAAAATGATAAATTCTAAGGGGTCTGTGGTTGCCTGTTCAATGTATCGGGTCTGGAAGCGGCGTATGAATCTATATATATATATACGTGCAAGTGTATCGTTTTGGACTCCATACATGAATAGGACGACAGTTTATCCGCCTTTAAAAGCAACCGTACATATTAAGAGCGATATCTACCAAAGTGAATCGTATTTTTCGAATAACTTTCTTATTTTCAAAGTTATTTAAAATTGGTTTTCACAAATGTGTTCTTAATGAAATTGTCTTTAGAGCATAGATAATTTCAATAATTGAAATCAATAATTGTATTTTTTTACTTGAAAAACTCAAATTAAATTTTAATTCTTAGGCTATATTAAATTCTTTATGGTATATTAGACACAATAAAAAAAAAATCAATTTTTTTCATTAATTTGTTATTGAATTATTCGAAAAATACGATTTACACTAAATATGCCTTAGACGTGTGCTGCCTTGCGGCAATAATGAGTATTATCATATTATGTACTTTACTAAAACAAGTAACAAGGAGCTGTATTATTATATATACAGGCAATTGATATCTCAGTTTTTTTGATGATTCTAGAAGCTTAAAAATTATCACTTTCTCGGCGTTTAGTCTGGTGTCCTTTAGTTTTTGAGTTATTAATATTTGAAAAGAAACATTATGCTGTTACTGCTATTATTATTATTGACTAATATTGTAAGTACTCGGAGTGTTCTAGTGGTTAGAGCGTTGGACTGGTGATTTCTCGGTTGCGGGTTCCATGCTCACATTTGTTAATTTTTTTTTTAAATATTTTAAAATTTTACCGTGCTTCTTAATTTATTTATTTCGCGTAAATAAGTAATTTATTATATTTTCAATGACTATATTTCATACAAAAAATAAAAAAGTGGAATAAGAAAAGATATATACGAGGATAAATCAATAAGTACCCGTGCTTGAAATGAAGACCCAAGTTTTTCACTTTTTTTTTATTTTTCAACGTAATCTCCTTTTAGGTCGATACACTTTTCCCAATATTTCTCCCAATATTAACAAAATAGCGCATCGGTTCTATATTTTCAACATCAAAAGTTTTGATAACATTATTTGTAGGAGCCGTGATTACTTACGAATTATTGCAAAAAGCAGTGTGTCGACAATTTGAATAAAAGTAGTACCTAAGTTGTTTTATTTTATTTAAATTGTATTAAAAAACCGAAAAAAATCGGCTACAAGGGCGGCCAAATTAAACTTTGCACACGGGCGGAAGTACCCCTGAGCGGTCCTGAACATGGTTTCAATTCGACTATATTAATTTTGAAAATCAAAGGTGATTTTTAGATAAGTAAAAGTTGGACCAGTCACAGCTGAATTCTTTTAGGTTGTTGGTGGTTAGTGAAAAATGATGATTAATATTTTCTTCTTATTTTAGGGCAATGTCCTGTTTTTTCCATTTTGCTTTCGAATAATCGAATTTCCTTAGGGACTATTATATCCTGTGATGATGACGTCCAGCTTTCGTACCACCTTTTATGTGATCTACCGGGTAGTCTCCTCTGTGTGTTGTCGCTGGCCTCTGTATTTGCACCGCTCGCTCTGGCAAGTCTTCCTTCTTCCATTCTCTCAACATGGTTCCCTCCAACGTCGTCTCCTATCTCTGATCTATCTGACTAAATCCTGTATGTTGCATGTTTCACGAATTCTTTCACTTCTGATCCTGTCGCAAAGACTGAGATAGGTGATGGCTCGTATAGTTTTCATTTCCGTTGTTCTTGCCATCTGCTTAGTTTTGGAAGTGTCGGATCTTGTTTTTGCTGCATTATGTGAAGATTGGTCTTACGCAGGTCTTATACATTCGAACTTGGCTTTCTATATTCAGGAGACAACCTGAGACCACAGCCGCTTTTGTTGCTTGCATTTTTACTTCTTGGGCAGTGTTATTGATGGTTGGTATGTTGAGCTCATGATATGTCAAGCTCTTCTGCGTGTGTGTTCATTCTATGTAACAGACGTTGCAGATCATCTTCGCTCCCTGCCATTAGAATGTTGTCATAGGCATAGCATATGCTTTGTATTTTGATGTTTCCCATACTATAGCCAATATTAAATAATAATTATAATAATATGAGTTGAGATGAAAATCAGCAGCATCCTTTTTGTTCTGTTGTTAGTATTTAGTAGTTTGATTAGATCATGGGTCTCCAAACTTTTTAGACCGCGGGCCACCCTGACTCCTCCACTAAGTCCCGCTGGCCAAGACCTAGTTAGCTCACTATACCAACATAATTGACCCTCCTATAGTCGTCTTGGTAGTAGTGGTTGGTTAAAGACTAAGAAATAGTTGGCTACCTCTAAAGGAGAGTTTGGGGGTTTATCCCCCAATTTCCAGGGGCTCTGCAAGATTTTTTTGAAAATTTGGTTCCCAATAGTGAATTTTGAGGGTTTTCCAGCTAGATTGAATGTAATTTGTAAACTCATTTATTTTTACCAAATGTTGTATCGTAATTTTGTCGCATTTACGACGGTTCTAATAAAATAATCGGAAAAAATTTTACAATCTAACTAAACTATGGCGGGCGGGACACCGGGCAAATTTGTACCACTACCGAGGGCCGGAAGGGCCACTACCAGGTGGTGCTTGCGGGCCGTAGTTTGGAGACCCATAGATTAGATTAATCACTTTTCTATCAATACCCTTTTCTGGCAGTATTCTCAGTACATCGATGAGTCGTACTCTGTCAAATGATTGCGTAAGGTCGACGAAGCAGAGGAATAGAGGTTTGTTAAATTTGATGGATTTTTTGACTAGTTGGCGCAGTATAAATATTGCATTTTTTTATGGTCTCACGATTTGTTCTGAAACCTAGCTGTTCTTCGCTGGTTCCGACCTGGTGTGTTAATTTTGAGCAGCTGTAACTTTGTGGGTCTTTTTTTCCCTTTTTGAATATGAGTACTGTTATACTTGTTTGCCATTGGTTTAGAATACTTCCAGCTGTAAATCTTTTCTAGAATAATATAGTTATTTTCTTAGCCAAACTCTTCTCCCCCGTATTTGATCATTTCGTTTGTTATCTGGTCGATGCCTGAGGATTTTCTATTTTTGAGTTTCACGATTGCGTTCATAACGTCGCCTCTAGTCCAACATCCATCTTGTCATGCTCTTCCTCGTCTTTCACAACAAGATCTGGGATTTCTTCATTTTTCTTTAGAAAA
This sequence comes from Rhagonycha lutea, assembly GCA_958510855.1. Lineage (NCBI taxonomy): Eukaryota > Metazoa > Arthropoda > Insecta > Coleoptera > Cantharidae > Rhagonycha > Rhagonycha lutea. The sequence continues at coordinate 33,950,329 of OY294040.1, forward strand.
CATATATCTTTCATTTTTCAATATTTACTTACAGTTTTTAGCTTTCTAACCCTTCAGTTATAATAGAGCATTCGTACGAAACATATTCGGCCGATTGATTTTTATCTTTCGAAAGAAACTTACTTGACTTGACTAAAGGGACTACAATAACGGGGAATGTCTACAAAGACACAATTAAGAACTTGAAAGTTGCTATAAACGAAAAACCACCCCACAATTATTATGCTCAGAAAACTGCTTCTTCACGACAACCATGCAGTCTCGACCTCTCCCCCTGTGACTATTATCTCTTTTCAAAACTCAAAAAAACACTTGAAAAGGAATCGTTTTTTTATCGAATGACGACTTGGAAAACGCTGTGGAGTCATATTTTGCAGAATTACCAAAAGAATTATTTTTCGAAGGCATAATAGCGTTATTAGAAAAACCTTTTTATAATTATTTTATTTGTAATTATAATACTATTAGGTAGAAAACAAAAAAAACTTCTCGTAACAAAACAAAATATTTATCATATTTTTTATATGATAAAAAATGTAAATCATTAGGACAGAAGCCACATTAAACTTTAAAGTTGGAGTAGCGAAAAAATTTTAATGTAGTATACAATAGCATACTGCAATAATTGTAAAAGAAATATAATGTTGTTACTAGGTATCAGAAAACTGTTGGCACCTATTATCTTTCGTTTGACATCGACAAATCTCGAACGGTTGTACATAAGCTTAGAAGCATCTTAAAAGCACGCTTAGAGAGTAAAAACCGTAAAAAGAGATGGATTAGTTTGTTGATGCTGTTTGCGGGTTAGGTGAAGACGTAAGGGGACTGTTTATTTACATTTTAAAAAGTCAGCTGATGGACATCGCTCTTAAGTAAATGTATATAAGTGTATTAGACGATTAGAACTCCTGAAGCAACCGGAGAGGGGAAAGGAATTTTCGTGTTTTATGATACAGATAATTGGTATAGTGGCATTACGCTTTGGTCTCCGTATATCGATACGACGTTATGGGCACAATTTGTATAAATTGTATATATCAAAACGCCGTGAAGTATTCCAACAGTGGTGCCGGACGTAATTGCTGATAAAACGAGATGGAATAATGACATAAGGGAGATGAAACACGCGTGCTTACATCATATCGTGTTATCTGTGTAGGTCAACTACTTCATGCATCCACTGTTAATATTATAATATTATGAGTATTTTTTTAAATAAAAATGTCAAGTTTTATAATGCAAGCGCATTGCATTATAATATTATTTATAATGCAACTTTTTAGGTATTGCGGACCACTAAATTCGCAATGTAAGTTTCGGGGAGTACTAACTAGTATTTAATTAATCACTTTAAACACTAAATTTTTTTGAATGTAATTTTTTGTTACCTATTTCATAATTATTTTCTTGCTTTTCTTTTATTTGCGGGGTTGGTGGACAAATAATATTAAACTCTATATATTTTTTAATTAAGATAACGTTTCGAGGGTTGTGTTTCCTCTTCGTCAGACCTGAAGTTATATTAGTGAAATATAGTACATTAAATATTAAATTACAATTATAAACCTACCAATTAATAATATATGTCATAAATTAAAATATTTATAATTAATCAACAACAATTAAAAATTAGGCAGAAGCATTCTACTATAAAACATTTGGAGGAGCGGTTGCATTTAAAATGATAGGAGGAACATGCAAATTTCGGGGCAGCTCTATGACACCGCTATAAATTTTGCTTAACCCCATGGTGTCTTCACGGAAATTGACACAATCGTGTGTTTTTATGTGGTACATTTCGCTGATGTTTCTTTTTGAAAAATTTTTTTTTCCAAATCCAAAATTTTTGTGTTTTCAAACTGGAATTTATGACCAGTTTGTTGGTGGTGTAATGTAAGTGCTGTCTTTCCCTTCGAATTGCCAATCCCAATATTAATTGTAATTTAATATTTAATGTACTATATTTCACTAATATAACTTCAGGTCTGACGAAGAGGAAACACAACCCTCGAAACGTTATCTTAATTAAAAAATATATAGAGTTTAATATTATTTGTCCACCAACCCCGCAAATAAAAGAAAAGCAAGAAAATAATTATTAAATATGGACGCAATAACCGAAACTATTTCATAATTAAACTTATTGAATCTGTCACTTACAATTGCTCCTAGCAGCATGCGTCAGCTGCAACAGAATTTCTTTTTCACCTAAAATTTTTATTAAGCTCAGCAAATTTAAATCATGTCAGAATTTCTTCGCGGACCATCTAACGCGGACGTTGCTAGAATCTAATATTTATTTAGTTTTCCCCTTTATGTCAATTTCGACGAAAAGAAGTGGCGGTACGTACATACTATAACCACTAATAAAATTCCAATTAATTTTAGTTCAGCTTATTAGTAGTCGGATAAATTATTTTTAAAGAAATGTTTTGGAATAAAAGATGTAAAACTTTATAATATTATGTTTAACTCTACAGAGAATGGGTATCTACCTTTTAAATAAATTTCCCCATATCAGTAGCTGCTTAAAATAATGTTTTTTATAAAACTATCTTCGAAAAGCGAAGTTAAGTGAGATTATAGTTTTTTTAATCGCAATAAAAATAATAGTAATCAGATAAAATAGAATTAGCCTGTTTTCACACGGAACCAGAAATTGCGTACCGAAAAAAGTTGCATTAATGGTGCATATCAAAAATACACGTATTTAAATAATCTAACCTGGCGCCATACCATTTTTCTGAACGTACTCGTGTGAAAGCAGTCCATTTAAATACGTGTATTTTTGATACTCACACTTTTTTCGGTACGCAATTTCTGGTCCCGTGTGAAAACGGGCTTAAAGTTGACAGCTATGGAACTTGCTCAGAGAACTCGAAAATTTGAAACACCTGTACCATGTAACATTGAAATATTACGTAGTTCGGAAGATAACTTGTAATTTTTTCTTTCATAGTAAGTAGGTAATTTGTTCAAATTTTTTACAACAATTTGCGTTCTTTTTTGCTTTTATAAAGTTTAATAAACCATAATAATCAAATTCAAAAACTATAGATATTATTTTCACGAAATATCTATGCGTTTGTAGATTTAAGAGCTTTTTTTTTATTTTAGCTATTGAACGCGGGTTCAATGGTGTGATTTTAATTCACTTGTACTGTCCCTTGAAGTTTTAATATTTTGTAATTATTGATAAAATGTTAAGGTAACTAGCGAACAAATAATGAAGAGATCCGAATAAATGAAGTTTGATGCTGTATTTTACAGCTGCGAACAATAATATTGTTGCTTTATTTTATAAATTATTATTTTATTAAACAATTTTTATTTTACTTGCCAAAAAAAAACAATATTGGTTATTAATTATTATGTTTGGTTTGTATCAATCGAAAAATTAAGCTTTTGAATTTTTAAGCTCGAAACGTAATAATTTAATTAAATAATGATTCAATAATTTGTTCGAATTTGTTATTATATAATTTAAAAAATAACAAATTCAAATTATTATTAATTTACAAAATTGCATTCTTTTGCAGTTAATATTAGCAAATGATTTTACGTTACAAAAATAGAAATACGATTTATGTGTGGGTGTATTGTGCAGATGCTCATTTACTATTACTAATATCGTCTTACGTTTACAATGTAATTCGACACCTCCTACGTAAATTATATCGTATTGTTTTCCGATTTTGTTTGTCCCACTGGCATTTAAAGTTTTATTTCCAATGGGCCAAACCATTGCCACAAAATGCATTTGTCTTTAATTCTAATTTTTAATTTACTTTTTAGCCGTTAAAAATTATTTTACTTCGATCTGTTCTAAACCCGAATTATAATATATTGTAAAGGATGAAATGCCTTGGAATAATTTAAAAATAAAAAACTACTACTGATTATGCTTGAAATTATTACTTTATATCTTTATCTTATATTACGTAATGAAGGTAGTTAATGCCGTGCGATAATAAGAATAATATTATTTATCTAATAAAAAAGAGTTTACGACGGCGACGCGATGATAACCCATAAATTTAAATCTTAAGGAACATTCAATTACAATTTTATCATGGACATGACAAACAGGGGCGCCGCGCCCTATTGTTCACAGTATGCAAAACACACGGGCGGCCAAAATCCCAAAAATAGGGGTTTAGAAAAGGTCATTTACTTTACGGCGGGGAATAAGTAGTAGAAATTTAAGAAATTGTATTAAAAAACTGAACAAAATCGGCTACAAGGGCGGCCAAATTAAACTTTGCACACGGGCGGAAGTACCCCTAGCGGCGGCCCTGATGACAAATTTTAATACATGGACAACAGTAGGTACAAACAAACTTTGGCTTTATTATAATAGTGCAGATTTCAGATCGACAATCATCATTTTATTTGATTCACTGCATAGTATAAATTAATACTCGTAAATACTTAGTCGAAAGCTCGAAGGAAATTAAATATTATTTCTGTATGGAAATAATTTTTACAGGTCGCCGTAATAAATTATTAAAAGCTTGTAAAAATTGAATTGCTTTAGTTACAGTTTGTACCTAATGTGTACTGCTCGGAGCTAAACGTATTAGGATATATTATTTGTTTGTGAACTTTTTGATTTCAAGTTGTATCTTATTTATTTAACCGTTTTTAATAAAAATTTTAATTTATCGCCACAATTAAACAAAGAAAACACTTGGAACATAATGTTACAATGTAATAATAAATAATTATTATGAAACGTATAACATAATTTTATCCTCTGTAACTGAACTTGTGGGCGAAATGACCGTTGAGATTTTTAGTTTAACATACAGTTTTCTAGTAGTCCAAGATCCCAGACATGTAATTTTCTCCCAAACAAAATTTGTGGGATAGAGTAATACTTTAAACGTATGCATACTCGCTACCTTGGATTCACCCCCAATTTGCTACCAGGTGCCAAAGGTACTTGAAAACTATAATAACTTATGTTAAATTCTCGGCGCTGATTTTTATATAATATGATAGACGTACGTAGAGCATCTATCTTTGTTTTCGCTGTATAAGATGTTTAATAATTGTAAGACGTTTGTCGTATATTCAATCAACGCATAGAACCGCTACGTAACATGCAACTCATGCAAATGTTATGGTAGGTCGAGGAAGGACGTCTGGAACAATACAATTATGTATGTAGGTGTAATGCTTTAATGCTTACTAAAATTAAAGTTTAAAAATGTACAAGAAAAATTCTAAGAGTATTTGAAAGTTTTACAGAAATATCTATAATTTTGTTAACTCGAATAAACATGTAAAAAAATAAATTTATTACCCAAGGGCCCCCGACATTACTTATTTTCTGAGAAACAAAATGTGTGGGATAGAGTAGGACTAGTATGTTGTACTTTGAACGTATGCATACTGGCTACCTTGGACCGACGGCCAATTTACAGGTATCGGGTGCTAAAGATAATATAAAACCATTACTCACTTTTCTTAAATTATGAGTGCTGATTTTTATGTATTGTCATATACCGGAAGCCTTATTAAAATTGTAAACAAAAAATTAAAGAAGCTCCTCCGATAAATACATCCCTGTGCTCCAGCTAGCTCAAATATTCCTATCCCTATAAAAAAAACGTAACACAACTGTGAAAAAACGCCTTCTAAATTTTAATCAAATTCAATGTTATAATAAATTAAGTTTTATTTGGAAAAGATAAATTTTATTAAGTTTGATTTGAATTATTATTAACATCAACAGACTATTTTTATGGTTGAAACTTATAGTTTACAGTACTAGATCCACCAATTCTCTCATCCATGCAAGTGTGGACATTTAAAATTCATAAAATCACTACCCCTTGCATAAACGAAGGAACAAAATTCAAATTAAATTACAAAAAAAATGTTTATTAATTCGGTACCTTTTAATTGTTTCTATTGGTAAAACTCGAGTAAAATCAGCACGCTCATTCAAACATTTCTCAAAACAATGATCTCTCCAAATTACGTCTTTCCACATTCATCCACTAACATCCAATATCCAAAACGTTCTATCCGTTACAATATGACCAAGTTGGACCATGTGTTAATTTTAAACCTCTCGATTTTTCCACTTTCAAACAAATTGTATAATTCCATCAATCAGCAATAACGCAGACTAACTAACTATAACAGTTCCCGAACCGATCGTGGCCCCAGAAACTCAAATTTTACAATTCAAACTCGGATGGAAAATTCTCCAGTCCGTCTCTCAAAATGGTCGCTAGCGGAAGACCTCATTTCCTCGTATTCAACTTGTAAAACCAAAATTTTCCACTTATCGCTGACGCGGTACATTTTAAATTTCACCAATCGCACCTCACTAATTATTTTAAATTATACAAATCCAACATAAACAATATTTGAAAACCTTATTGAAACTTTCCTAGAAAGGTGAAACGTTCCAACCGCAAGAAACGACAAATTTCGTTTATTAAACTTAAACAGTCTGTTGATGGAGCCTTCTTGCATTAGAAAACTCAAAAAAAAATTTAATCAATACAAACCCATTCAATTAAAATCATCTCTTCCAAATAATCTCTTCCAATTAATTTTACATTTTCCCCGGGTATCTTTCATCAATTTGCCACCGTTTCTTTTTTTATCAAAAATAATATGACAGTATGTTTGAGAAAATATTGATAAAAGTTATAATAATTGATTTCCGCCAGACGCTTTAAAGCTCTCAAAAAAATAATGTAATTTTACTTATAGTTTGAGTCTTAATTTTTATATGTGACACTCGGGGAACTACCTCAATACTTTTGTAAACAGCCAGACCAATCTTAAGGGCCAAACATCCCCCCACACACAACTAAAATGTTAAAAAAGTTAGAATAAAAACTTACGCGTATAACATGTACAAAAATAATAAATTAGTGATGGGAATATCGAATTATTCGATAGTTAACCTTCATTCATTTAGAAGTATCGATAGTTTTAGTTACTTACTACCAATAATTACAATTAGTAGCTTTTAGATTAGTATAGGGTGTTTTTATAACTGCATGTTCAAATTAAAATAAAACATTATTATGTTTTTTTTTGTTAAGTTTTTATGAAAGTAAATTTAATGCCATTATTATGCCAATTGACAGGACCATTTCTTGAAATAATGATGTCACTAAATTGTCCTTTCAATAACTCGATGGTTTTGCTGGCTGTGTGGTACATAGCACCAGTCTGTTGGAACCATAAATTGTCGATGTTTAATTTTTGGATTTTTGTAAACAAAAGTGTATTGAGCATTGTCGATATCTCACACCATTTACCATAACGGTAGCTCCTTCCTTATTTCGAAAGAAATATGGACCGATGCTGCCGTTCAAATCATAAATGGCATTAAATTTACTTTCACAGAAAAATAATAAAAAAAAAACATTCCATCGATTTTTTAAAGTTTTATTTCAATTTGAAGTTCTCTTGTAGCTGAAAAAACCAATAAACCAATGTTTTTTTTGAAAATTTATAGTGTCCATCACTAAAAATATTTGAATATTTATTTATCAATTATAAGATAATTTTATAATTAAATATTTTTTAATTAAATAATAAGTTTTAATATTACACTTTTGCTGTTAATAAATTATGAAAGTCATGGATAAAAAAAACGTGCCTACAGTTTATAAAATGGATGAATGCAAATCGCTAATATTATTTTAGTAAGTCGCGTTCTACTACCTGCAACTAACTATAAGAATAATATAATGCGCTGTTGCCAAAGTATTAAAAAAATCGGAGGCCTACGAGACCTACGGATGTGCGGAGGCACAAGCAACAGCCAAATATATTCTCTTATAAGTGCTTGAAACGCTAGCGAACCTAGCGGATTTTTCGTACACTACGTTGTATAAATGTATAAGTGTATAGTACCATTTGGACTCCAGAGTAAAATTGGTCACGGTAATCTAGGCGATGTGCGGAACCATAATTTCAATTTTTAATGGGGAAACGTTTTCGACTCCGGTTTCGGAGGCGAAGTAGTAAAATCGGAGTCTGACAAGATACGCTGGTGTACTTCTCGGAGGCGTATTAGTACCATTTGCATATATATAT